>JAMJFZ010001264.1:8327500-8737500 GCA_026225945.1 Cricetomys ansorgei
GGCTCCGGGACACACGCGCTACGCCGCGGCCGGGGACAGAGCGCTCTGGCCGCGCGGCGAGGCGGGCGCCGACCTGCGCATCGCCGCCCCGGCCGCCCCGCCCCGCCCCGCGGTGACTCACCGTCCCCGCCTCCCTCCTCAGGTGCGCGCCTCCCGCTCTCCAGACAGGGACCAGGCGGGGACCGAACCCGTGGAGGAACGAGGTAGGGCCCGGGAAAGGAGGGGAGGCGGCTGGACGTGAAAGCCGAAGGAGGTACCAAGTCCACCGGAGACAGTAAAGAACGCCGTCTTTGCGCTGCGCCTGGCAGTTTACTTTCCAGTAGGTTTTCAAACTTTTTGAGATCATTGTTTATGTGTATTACGCGTTGCCTGCAGGTATGCACCACGGGTGTGCGTGCTGCCTGCGGGAGACAGAGGAGGGCTTCGGTCCCCGGGACCTGGAGTTATGGATGGCCGCGACCACCCTGCGAGTGCTTGGAATGCACCGGGAGTCATCCGCTGAGCAACAAGTGCTCTTAACCGCTTCTGAGCCATCTCTCCAGCCCCGATAGTGCATTTTTGAAAGTGCTTCCGTTTTGATTATTATATATTTTAATTACATTTTGATTATTTTTATTTTTTATTTCTTGAGCCTTTATTAATTTTTATTTTATGTGAATGACTTTTTCCTTCACGTATGTATGTGCACCACCTGCATGCCTGGTGCCCACAGAAATCAGAAAAGGGTTTAGGCTTCCCCTGGAACTGGAGTTAACATGGTTGTAATCCACCATGAGCGGCTGGGAACCAAAACCGGGTCCGCTGCTAGAGCGGCAGGTGTTCAGGTGTTCCTAACCATCGAACCATCTCTTCTAGGTAGCCCTGGTGGTTCTGTGACTCATTATGTAGATGAAGCTGGCCTGGCCTGGAACTCCCAGCAATCTGCCTACCTCTGCTGGGCGTAAAAGCTGTTATTTTCAGGACAGGTTCTTATGTAGTCCAGACTGACCTGTGGCAACTTACTGTGTAGCCAAGAACAACCCTCACCCACTCACCTCCCAAGTGCTAGGATGACTGTCCTTCACCGCGCTTAGCCATCCTCATAGGATATGAGCATTCCTACATAACTCTTACTGTGTGACAATATTTCAGAGACTGATGAGATGGCTCAGTGGATAAACCTCCTGCTGCTATTATCATCCAGGGGTCTTGATCGGCTCTATTTTTCTCTACCAATTAAAGATTTAAAAAGCAGGACAAATCTTGAGTGAAACAGGAAGCAGCAGGGGGAAATCTCAGACAGAATCAGACAGTAGAAAAAGGCTTTTATTAGGGGATGAGAAAACACACACAGCAAGCACACAGAAAGGAAGAGCCTCCGCAAGGGGCCTCTGCCCCTTCTTCAGGGGAACCTGAGAGCCCAAAGTCCTGTTTCTCTTGGGGGCTGGACTTTAAGGGTCTTTCAGGGGGAGGTCTTCACCTCCTAATTTAGGGTTGGTCAATTTGAACAAAGACAGGGAGACTGATAGGCCCACAACTCAGCAAACAGACCTGATCCAGTCTTGAACTTGTCAAACCGGTCCAGCCCCAGAGAGGCCCTACTGGCTGGAGAAAAAGCAGGCCAGTCCTTTGTCTCAGGTCGGGAGGGTGAGGAAGAAGCTGGAAGTTTGCAATCTTTATCAGCTATTTGTGGCTACCTCCCTAAATGTCTGCCTGTCAGGGGTCTTCTAACTCCTAGTTCCTCACTGTGAACCTAAAGGCCTAAATTCATTCCCTGGGACCCACAGGGTGGAAGGAGGGAGTGGACCCCACTATAATCCTCTAACCTCCACTCTCATTAAGTGGCATGACACTACCCACTAAAATGAAAAACAAAAAACCAAAAAAAAAAAAAAAAAAGGTTTTTTTACAGAATGCATTAGACTAGGTATCTTTACATAGAGCATGGATAAAATTTTGTTTGTTTGTTTTGTTTTTGTGTTTGAGACAGGGTTTCTCTGTTGTAACTCTGTCTGTCCTGAAACTCTGTAGACCAGGCTGGCCTCAAACTCGAACTCACAGAGATCTGCCTGCCTGAGTGCTGGGATGAAAGGCGTGCTCTAACACTGTCAGTTGAATTTTGGATACAATATTTAACAGCATTTCAAGGAGAATGGCCTCTAACTATTGTGAGCAGCCCCCACTTTGCTGAGACTCCCACCTTCTGTAGCCAGGTACCTTCTCCTGAGCCCTGTACCTGTCCTGCACCATAAGTCCCATATAACCCCGTGGGCTTTGGGCGCTCTCCCTTTTTGCCTCTCTGCCTCTCACTGGTCTGTCTCCTCTCCTCTCCTCTCCTCTCCTCTTCTGTCTCTCACCCGGCTATCCGGTCTCCTTTCTCTCTCCCTCCTCCTTCTTCTCTCTGTCTACAGGGTCCTGTTCTACCTGACTCAGCGTCCCTCACCCTCCCCAGCAACTAGTAAACTTTTACTAAACCTCACTAGCATGGATGCATCTAAGCTCCATCCATCGCCTTCTGCGAGTATGGAGACTTATCACATTAATTCCCCTCCAGCCCCAAATAAAACATCTCAATCACTTCACGCCTCAGAAAAAGCTGCACTCACTTCCAGCCCTCTGGGGACGTGGATCAGTTAGAAAAATGTTTGCTTGAAAACCTAGGTTTGACCTCCGGTGTTTCCTAAACTGGGTTTGGCGCCGTAGGCATATTATCCCAGCGCTGGGAAGGTGAAGGCAGAAGGCTCAGAAGTTCAAGGTCATCCTCAGCTAATTATGCTGTTGGAGTCCAGCCTGGGCTATCTGAGACCCTGTATTTAAAATTTAAAAAAGAAAAAGACACGCCTTGAATCCCAGCACTCTGGTGGAAGAAGAGGAGAATCTCTGAATTTGAGTTCGAGACCATGGCGGTCTACCGAGCGGGTTCCAGGACAGCCAGAGTTACAGCAGAGAAACCCTTCTGAAAGAACAAACTAGCAAGGAAGAGTCTCATACAAGAGCAAATGGCAGCAGAGGCGGCTGCCGTCCTTGAACAGTTGTGTGCTGACTCCTCGGTTTCATCACTGATGTGTGAGAAAGGATTGAATAGGTGGTTCCTTGCTTTTTTTTTTTTTTTTTTTTGAGACAGTATCTTTTTATTTATTTATTTAAAAAATTTTTGTTTGGTTTTCTTGACACAGGGTTTCTCTGTGTAGCCCTGGCTGTCCTGGAACTCGCTCTGTAGACCAGGCTGGCCTCTGCCTCCCTAATGCTGGGATTAAAGGTTGTTTGCCACCACCGCCTAGCTTTAAAAAAATGTGTTATTTATTTGTATTTTACTTGTATGGATGTTTTACCTGCATGTATGCCTGTGCACCTCGTGCGTACTGTGTCCACAGAGGCCAAAAGAGAGTATCGGATCTTCTGGAACTGGAGTTAAAAACAGTTGTAAATTGCCATACAGGTGCCGGGAACAGAACCCAGGTCTTCCGGAAAAGTAGCCCTGTGTTCAAACCTCTGAACCATTTCTCTAGCCTCAAGGCAGGGTCTTCTCTAGCCCAGGCTGGACCCAAATTCACTATATAGCCCTCCTCTTCTTCCTCCCAGGTATTGGGATACAGGCACGTTCCACAATGCTTTGCACGATTCCCTTTATATTAAAGTATTTTGCAGGTAAGAAAATGGTACAGGGATAAGGAGGAATACGGGTGTTTATATATCAGAAGCGATACAAATACAGACCTGACAGCTTCCACATGTCTTTATGTAGCTATCCCCGTTATTGACATCTTACAAACCATGGCAACTTTATCACGTCTAAGACATGAGCATCGATGCGGTATTCCTTCCTAAGTATAGACTCATTCAGAATTCCCCAGCATTATTTCTTTTTAACATTGTTTCTTCCCTAACCTAGTGTAGCAATAAAGGTACATTCTGGGGAAACTTCTGGTCAAGTATGTGGAATAATTAGCCCTTTAATGAGATACTGTACTTCCTAGAATCCCCTCTCCTTAGTGCAATCCTTACTAGCTGAGCAGCCATGAGGTGCCAGGTGAAAAGTGTAACGCTTTATATTTCGGGTCTTGTGCTGTCCAGACCCTATGTATGCTTTTTATGATCTGTGGGGCTTCCTTACTCTTTCTTCTCAAGCCCCCTCCCCACCTTGTGGCTGCCTGCTGCCCTGTAGCTGGCTTCTCTGCTGGCTTAACTCAAGAGGCATGGCTTTTTCCACTTAGCTCCTCCACTCTCCTCCTCTGGAAAGCTGCTGAGATTTATAGCTTGTTGCCCTGGGTGTTTTTGGTTTAAACTCTAACGAAGGTGTCCTTGACCTTCTGTTTGAGGCCATTCTTAAATTATTTGATTAATGAGTCTTGAGAACCCCAAGAGGGCACCCCAATCTTCCATGTATCACCAAAACCAACCCAGAATCTCACACTGCACTGTCTTTTGTTATTGCTTGTTTTTTTAAGACAGGTCTCAGCACACACCGGCCATAAACTCACGCTGTATCAAGGATAACCTTGAGCTCTTGATTCTCTTGCCTCTGGCTGGCTAGTGCCGAGACTACAGGTATATGACATCATGCTGACCTAGGTGATTTTTTTGTTTTTGAGGAGGCGTCTCACTGTACTAGATTGGACTCAACTCCTAGCAATCTCTCCCTACCTCAGCCTCTCAATTTTCGTTAAAAGCATGACCCACCATGCCCCCTATCTATGGCGGAGGATGGTTCTGGAGAGTGACCCATGGCTTTGCACACTCTAGGCAAGCTCCCTGCCTATATTATGTATTGGCTAATGTATCACCATCATCTCCTCTGATCTGTGCAAGGCTAGATCTCAGTCTTTTTCTGTCCTTTCCTAATCTTGAAGTTTTGAACAGTGCTGGTCAGGTGTTTTATATGCTGTTCCTTAACTGGAGTCTTCTCATGTTTTCTCATGAGTGGATTGATATAATGGGGGGTGGGGGAGGAGCTACCACCAAGGTCTTGCGTCCATGTCAGCAGGTGTATGATATTATAGTTTATTACCAGTGATGTTAACCTTGATCGCTTGGATAAAGTGGGGTCTCCCAGGTTGTTCCAGTGTTCTGTTTTTACTTTCTCTCTCTCTCTCTCAAAAAAAAAGTTTGTTTTTCATACACTATTCTGTAGAAGCTCATATACTCTGCTTTCTCTCTAGATCATATAAATCTTTCATCCTTTACTAAAGAATTCCATGGAAAGGACCAACTCTGAATTTTAGCCCAATGCTTTGAGACCTCGGAATAGAAAAGGAGGAGAAGGAAAAGAAATAGATACTGAGAGTATAGCTCATTGGTCTAATGTCGTGCAAGGCCCTGTTTTGTTTTTGTTGTTTTGTTTGTTTTTGTTTTGTTTTGTTTTTCCCCAGCAAAACACACACACACGCGCACACACACTCCATACACAAAGCAGTGAGTCATCAAATCTAACCAAAGGGAAGAAATTAAACACCGCCCCTGGTGGGAGAGGTATTCAAGAAATTGTGAGGGAGCTGGGGAGATGGCTGAGTAGGTAAAATGCTTGCCATGCGGGCATGGAGACCTGAGTTCCATCCCCAACATCCACATTACAAAGCTCACGCTTATAATCCCAGCACTGAACAGCAGCAGAGACAGAGAGAACCCTGTGCTCTCAGGCCAGCCAACCTGGCCTAACTGGTGAGCCCCAGGCCCTAGTGAGGC
This sequence comes from Cricetomys ansorgei, assembly GCA_026225945.1. Taxonomy (NCBI): domain Eukaryota; kingdom Metazoa; phylum Chordata; class Mammalia; order Rodentia; family Nesomyidae; genus Cricetomys; species Cricetomys ansorgei. The sequence continues at coordinate 8,333,162 of JAMJFZ010001264.1, forward strand.
ATCCTGTCTTAATAAAAAGAAAAGAAAAAAAGAAGGCTGTCATTGAACTCAGATCCGCCTGCCTCTACTGAGTGCTGGAACTAAAGGTATGTGCCACTACTGCCCAGGAAGGGGTGGGAGGGAGGTCTGTGGTGGGGCAGAGGGCCTCGTAACTGCCTGTAAATCCAGTTCCAAGGGATCCAACAACATCTGACAGCTTCCAAGGCACCTATGTGCCCTTGCCATAAACTCATTCTGACACACATACATACACGCATAAAGAAAAAGATGGGCTGGGTGGTGGTGGCGCACACCTTTAGTCCCAGCGCTCAGGAGGCAGAGGCAGGCGGATCTCTGTAAGTTCGAGGCCATCCTGGTCTGCAGAGTGAGTTCTAGGACAGCCAGAGTTACAACAGAGAAACTCTGTCTTGGAAAAGAGAGAGAGAGAGAGAGAGAGAGAGAGAGAAGGAAGGGAAAGAGAAAATAAATAAGTGTGTTGTGGTAGCCATTCTTTTCATCTCAGCACTTCTGAGGTGGAGGCAGGAGGACCTGTGAGTTTAAGGCCAGTCTGGTCTGCAAAGCAAGTTCCAGGCCATGCTGGGCTATACAGTGAGACCCTGTTTCAAAACAAAGAAACAAATATAAATAAGTAGATGAGTCTGGAAACTAAGCGATTACAACAGCAGCAAGGTGAGCAGGGCCTGAAGAGAAACAACACTCGAGGTTGTCTTCCCGCCTCTCCACACATGAGCGCCCCTGCCTGCCACACACAAAGAACTGTATGTACTGAAACTATGAAAACCATAAGAGTAATAACACTCTGCAGATCTTTCATTTTCAGATTTATTTTTATTTTACGTGTATGAGTGTTTTGCTTGCATGCATGTAAATGTACCAAGTGAATGCAGTGCCCATGGAGGCCAGAAGAGGCATCGGATCCTTTGGATTGAGGGTTTGATGGTTATTAGCTATTATACGGTTGCTATGAATTGAACGCAGGCTCTCTGCAAGAACAGACTGTGTTCTTGATCACTGAGATATTTCACCAGTCCCCACCAAGGAGATTTTTTTGAGGCTAGTAGATCATGTTGTTCCTTAAAAATCTGTAGTATGAGACGGGGTTGAGTGAGCAGTATTCATTTTAAAGTGGGAAAATGAGCAGTGGCAGCAGAGACAGGCTGTGTTCGCTTGGGGTGCAGGGTTCCCACTTCAAGGGATCTCTCACCTACATTGTGTGGGTGACTCACAGCTGCTCAGGTGCAGCCTGTGACAGGGCATGTATTTGGATTCAACTTGAATGTTGATATGACAGAAAAGGAAAAGGTAATTGAAAGAGGTTTTTGAAAAAGCAGTATGGGCCAGCCTGGTCTACAGAATGTGTTCCAGGACAGCTAGGGCTACACAGAGAAACCCTGTCTTGAAACAAAACAAAGCAACAACAAAAATCAAACCCAGAGAGAGAGGAGAATGAAAGAAAGAAAGAGAGAAAGTAGGAAAAAAAGGGGAAAAAAGAAAAAGGGTGTAATGTTGGGATTAGAACCTAGTCAAGGTTTGTCAGTGAAGACGAGAGAGCTGAGAACAGCAGTTGTGAGGAAAGGTTGAATGGTGAGGAAGCTTCTTGATTTATTTCGTTTTGCTGAGTCAAGGTCACACTCTACAGCCTAGGCTGCCTGGAGCTCACCATGGCTCCGGCTAGAGTCTGAATTAATCCTCCTGCCTTTGCCTCCTAGTGCTGGGATCCTAGGCAGTGGCCACCATGCTCAGTGGGTGCTTTCAAGAAAAGAGTCAGGAGGTAGAAGGTGACCACTGGGTCTGCAAAGAAATTAGGCATTTGACGGGAAGGTAAAGAAATATTTGGGGAATAACAAGTAGACAGCTCTCTGTGGCTGGGAGTGGTTATACATCTATAATCCCAACATTTAGAAAGTTGAAGCAGGAGGATTGCCTTGAGTTCAAGGTCAGTTTGGGCTACATATGGGCAAGACCATATCTAAAAAAAAAAAAAAAAGAAGAAAGAAAGGAGGATGAGGGGAGAAGGGGGAGGTGGAGGAAGCACTTGGTGCCTGCGACATCAGTAAAAAGGAAAAATAGTTTCAAAGTGACGTTCAGAGGAGTGTGTTAGGCGAGTATGGTGGTGACAGATCTGAGTTACCAAGGCCTCAGAGGAAGTTTAGGAAGGGAAGAGAGTGTGGGCCTTGGTGGCTTTGATGGATTTGGAGGAAGAAGCCAGGGACACCAGGATAAATATGCATACTAGATAACTAAGACCCTTCTTCTGGGAGTGGCTAAGGCAAGAGGGAGTGGGGCACCGTGGGGTTCGCCTGAGTGGTTTTTGGAGGGAGATGGGAAATCAGCTTCAACTGGGGACATTTTGAAGAGCTGGTCTGAAGATTAGAAGTCTGTTCTCTGCTGCAGAGCGCCATGGTGGTGGCATCTACCTAGGGAGGGCACACATGCTGTCTGGGAACACCTGGTACTATAGCGGCAGTTGGTGATGACTTCACCTCACTGAGGACTAGAACGGTCGAGTCATGTCACACTCATTATGAATTATTCTTTAGAGCCAGGCATAGTGGCCTTTAATCCCAGCACTCAGAAGGCAGAGGCAGGAGGATCTCTGTGAGTTTGAGGGCAACCCGGTCTACATACCGAGTTCCAGGACAGCCAGAGCTACATAGTGAGACTCTGTCTAGAAAGAAAGAAAGGAAGAAAGAAAGATTTATTGTTACCAGATGTAGCAGAGAGGAGGCAGAGATAGGAGATCCCCTAGCTCCAGGCCAGCCAGGGCTACATAGTAAGATCCTGTTTCAAAATAACAAAACAAAGAAAGAATTATTTACTGACCATCTACTCAGTGTATAATTTAACTCTTGAACACTGTAAAAGGGATTCAGTGTCAGTCAGGAGACTGAGTCAGGAGGATTGTGAGTTTGAGCTACCTAGCAAGAAAGATACGGTCCAAAAAGGGGCGGTTGGGGTGCGGGGAGTCCCTGTTAATGGTTAAGAGAACTCGTTGCTCTTCCAGAGGACCCAAGAAAGGACCTTAGGAAAGGCCCACATGGTGGTTCACAACCATCCATAACTCTGGTTCCGGGAGATCCAAAACCCTTTTCTGACCTCCGAGGGCACCAGGCATACACGTGAGGCACATGCAGACAAAACAACCATACACATAAAATAAATACAACATCTTAAGGGGGAAAAAAAGAGATGTAGTACTTTGAGCCAGCTGAAGCAGTTGGTTCCAGAGACTGCTCTCACTTAGACGGAAATGGAGTGTGGCAAACAGAACCGGACCTTCACCTGTGTCTTATCTGGATCAGAGAGGGTGGGACTTTATGAAGGGTCATTTACAGAATGTACTCGGAAGAAACCTGGAGCTCTTCAGACATGGCAGCTTTCATGTTTAATGACTTTGCTACCATGCTTATAAAGGTAGTTACAAGGAAGTCCCCTCTCTTGGTAGCCGTGCAGTAGCAAACAACTATGTCTCTATGGTTTCTCATGATGCTGGTTGAGAGCTAACACACCGGCTGTTGGCAAGCCATGATAAGGAGACAAGAAAAATAAAGCACATGTTTAAATGACTGTTGTTCTTGGAGTGATCTGCCCCAACCCTTGAGCTGTCCCTGTAAACTAAGATGTGTGATAAGAATAGACATCACAAACTGAGTTTGTGCCACTCCTCAGGAGGCTGGAGTTAAATGTCATAGTGCTGATGAACAGCACACAAACACATCACCGCTGACTCAGACCATGCCCCCCTTGACCGTGTCCACGGGAGTCTGCTGCCACCGTTCTGTAGCACTGGTGGGCAGCCATTAGGACTGAGGAAGAACATAGAGGATTAGAGATGGAAGAGGAAGAAGAAAATCAAGAATGGGCTTGTGGGGTTGTCCCGTCTTTGTTGGTTCCCTGTTTGTGAAAAGAAAGGGAACTTCCGGGAGTCTGAAGAGAAATCTTGTTTTGTTTTATTGGTTTCTGAAACAGGCTCTTACTCTAGTTCAGGCTGGCCAGGATCTTGCTATATAGGCCAGGCTGGCCTCAATCTTGAGGTGATCCTTCCAGGATCTGGACCCCAACCCCATACTGGCATTACGGGCCTGCACCTTCATGCTCAGCCAAAAATTCTTTTCCCTCCTTGGCAGTACTGGCCTCTCCATCCTACACTCTCCTACCTATGCTGCCTGAGTTCTGAGGTTATAGTTCCGTGCCTCCATTTGAAATGCTTTAATTTTAATGAACAATTAAACTGAGTTCCATGGAGGCTGGGGTTCAACAAAATGGAATTCTTATCTTTATACATTTTCTCAAGGATTTTGTAGTTTCACTGTCCGGACTAATAACCTCAGTGCACAAAATAGAATTAGTATCTACACTGGCCACTATCCAGTGTAGATCACTATAATTCTTGTTTTAAAAAGATTTATTGGCTAGGCGATGGTGGTCCATGCCTTTAATCCCAGCACTCAGAAGGTAAAGGCAGAAGTGAGTTCCAGGCCAGCCTGATCTACAGAGTGAGTTCCAGGACAACTAGAGTTACAAACCTAGAGAGAAACCCTGTCTTGGAAAAAAAAAAAAAAAAAGTAAAATAAAAATGAAAAATGTATTTACTTTTATTTTATGTGTATGGGTGTTTTGGCTGTATGTAGGTCTGTATACCATGTGTGCACAGAAGAGACATTGGATCCCCTAGAACTGGAGTTACAGACGGTTGGGAGGGGCCACCTGGGTGCTGGGAAACCAGGTTCTTTGGGAGAGGAGTTAGTGCTCTTAACTGATGTGCCATCTTTCCAGTCCCAAGATAGATATAATTCTTAGTAAGACATAATCCTTTCCTTTATTCTCATTTCCCCAAAGATTCTCTTGTTCCCGGGAGCAGTGAGAAGGCTCAGCAGGCAAAGGCATTTGCTACCAAGCTTGAAACATGAGTTCAATCCCTGGCACCTTCATGATGGAGAATGAATTGACTCCCACAGGGTGTCTTCAGACCTTCATTTGCATATACAGTGGTATGTGTACAGCAAAACACACACACACACTAAATATACTAAAAATGAATTTAAAAAAAAAAAAAAGATTCTCAGGGCTGGAGAGATGGCCCAGCAGTTAAGAGCACGTACTGTTCCTCCTGCAGACCAGTTACCCATGCTGAAGAGCACCTATGTTGAGCACCCCAGGGCTTCCTGTAACTCTAGTTCCAGGGAGACCTGACGCGTCTGGCTTCTATGAAAACCTGCACTCAAGTGCACATACTCACATACAGACACACACATACACGCAATTAAAAATAAAAATAAAGCTTAAAAAATTCTCTGACCCAGGATTTTCAGAGCTTTATTGGCTACTGGTCAAAAATCTTCCTTAACAACCGGTTCACTCAAGTTTACAAAGAGGGAGAAGGGAATGTTTGGTATCTTCTCATGATGTGCTTTCTTCCATATCTCATTTAATCTTCAGACTGTGAACCAGGTATTTATATCCAATGGCATGGGAAACTGACTAGCTAAGCTATCTCATTTGGTGCAAGGGCCTACAAGACCTGGTCCTATGTCTGTGCACTGTAAAACCTCCAGGCACCAGCCCGTGAGACTTCACTGCTGCCGACATGGAAGGCTGTGTCTCAGGAGTCATTGGTGTGTCAGAGAAGCCCTAGTATCTAACCTCCAGCTGAATCCCACAGGAGCCTGTGAATCAGGGTTCAGTTTTACAGAGAGTCTTTTCTCCCCCCTCATGGTTATCAGGCTTTCTATCCACATGGCTATAAAATAATTGGACTTTGCTTACCTCTTGTAAAAATACTCATCATAATGGAAGCAATAAAGCAGCCAAGCCCTGTAACATGTGGACTTCCCTGTCTGCTTCCTGCTAAGGGTTGTGGTAGGACTGAGGATCCTGCTCGGTGGCTGCCACCTACCCACTCCCCTTGGTCGGCTGCTGACTTCCTGTTTCTCATTACCCTAGAAGGCAATTCTTAGAAAAACAAACCGGAGTTCGTGAATACCGAGGCCCTTACCATGTAGCACACAGACATGGGTGTGTTTGTGTATAGACCCATGGGATCCATCAGAGCCACTACCTGAGTCAGAAGACATGCCTTTTCAACCGATTCCAATGTGATTCTTCTTCTTTCTTGAGACAAGATTTCATGAGTTGCCAGGTTGGCCTTAAACTCCTGGACTCAAGCAATCCTCCTGTCTCAGCCTCCCAAGTAGCTACAACAACAGATCGGCACCACTGCACCTCAGCCTATTCATATATAATTTTATATATATAACACACACACATACACATATATACACACACATATATATAATATTATATAATATAATAATGGGATTATATATAATTTTATATAATTATATATAATTTTTAAAAATAATTTATTTAGTTTTGAGGAATTGGTTTGAGAGTGTCAGTTCCCCTGGAACTGGAGTTACAGACAGATGTGAGATGCTATGTGGTGTTGGGAATTGAACCCAGGTCCCATGCAAGAACAGCCAGTGCTCTTGACCACTGAACCATCTCTTCAGTCCCCTCTAGCACTTTCTCTGGACACAATCCTCATCCTAAACTCGCTGATAGGAAAAAACAAAACTCCCACAAGCGTGCTAATGAGCTGTACCTCCCAGCTTAGAGTTTTGTTTTTTAACTCAGTGCTGGGTATTGAACTCAGGGCTTTAGGCTTCAGGATTCTATCACTGATCATCACTTCTCCTTCAGAGTTATCTTTCTTTTCTCCTTTCTTTCTAGGACTTTCTAATTATTTTATTTCTTTGACATGTCTTTATACTTTTCAATGCGTTTGTGTGAGACACTGGGTCTCAGCACCAAGTTCTTTCAGAAAAAGCAGACACCATGGTACCCAAGCCCTTCATGGGTCTGGGGCTGGTGCAGTCTATAAACTAATTCCCAGAGGCAGATTTCAGACAAAGTTATTAGCTATTCTTTCAGAGTTCCAAAGTTCAGGCTGGTTACAGACCACATCTGAGCACCAAAGAGAATAATTATTGTTTGAAAGTGTCTACAACGGACCACTGAACACATTTTCAGCTGGAAGAGCACTTTGGCTAATAATTAAACATCATTTGTACTGTTAAAATTTTCTATTCAAATCCATTTAGTAACTTCTAGTAATTTGTGCCTAAGACTACAGCATTTTGGTAATTTGTGAAATCATAGTGGTCATGTATGCACTAATTGCTCTTGTCCACCCTATGTCCATGTCTCAGTAGTCAAGACTTTGAAGATGTTTGTATGTCAGATAAACTTAGGTACTTCTGATTGATTCCAAAAGGACTTTGTTACTGGATGTTTGTCGTTATAAGGGGCCTTCATTGTGCTGGAAAGAGATGGATAACTCATGCAATTACTTTTGAAAACATGGGCTACATGTTTACTTGACTTACTTCTTTATTTTTGTGGTGCTGAGGATGGAACCCAGGGTTTGGCACACACTAGGTGGGTACTGCACTGAGCTACACAAATATCCCTCAATAGGTTATTTTTATTCTATTTATTTTAGTTTCACTATGGTCTCTCTATGAAGCCCAGATGGTTCTCAAAATCACAATCCTGCCTTAGCCTCCCAAATGAATTACAGGTGTGCACCATCACGCATACCAGGCTTACTTAAAGAAATTCATTAATTCAAGTCCTGATAGTATGCTATGTTCTAATACTAACTACTCCTCAAATAACAAAATCACTAAAATCTAGACAAGATGTAGTTTTGTGGTAGAGCACTTGCCTGTTTCTGCCAAACCCTAATTTAATCTCTGAAACTGAAAAAAAAAGTCTCTAAGAAACATTTGGTAGATAGTTATTCCCTTTCTGAGTGGGAAATCTCTTTCTAAACATTAAAATAATGGAAGGTTTGATAGACACACCTGGGGGTATATACAAAAGTTTTTACATAAGAGATTATAAAAACTTTGTTTAAAATTATTTCAGGATGAACAGGCAAGATGGCTCTATAGGCAAAGGTGCTTGCCACACAAGCCTGGCTATCTGAGTTCTGTCAGAATCCACACAAGGTGAAAGGAGAGAACCAACCCCACAGAGTTCCCCTCAACAAGCTCACTGTGGTATCCTGCCCCATACACACATCCAACACTCCCACCCCACTCCCACACAATAACAACACAATAAAATAAGCTTCAAAAAAATTATGAGTGGCTGATGTATTTCAATTGGTAGAGTGTCAAGTTTCATGAAGCCCTGGGTTCAATTCTTTCTCAAAAGCAAACAAAAGGGGCTAGAGAGATGACTCAGTGGTTAAGTGCTCTTGCTGCTTTTGCCCTGGACCTGAGTTCAGTTCCAAGCACCCACATGATGGCTCACAATCATCCTTAAATCTAGTCCCAGGGGATCTGATGACCTTTTCTGACCTCCACGGGCCTAGACAGGCAAAACATTCATGAGCATTTAAAAAAAAAAGCAAACAAAGGAAAAAAAAATCACTTAAGGGCTGGCTACATGGCTCAGCAGGTACAGGTGCTTGCTGCCAAGGCTGATAGCCGATCCTTAAGACTCACATGGTAAGGAGAGAGTTGACTCACAATTGAGAAGTGATTCAGACTGCCACACAAACTGTGGCATTTGTGAATACACACACACACACACAAGCACACACATATAACAAATAAATAAATAAATGTTAAAAAATTATTTAATGAGCTGAAGCATGCACTCAAAGGTAGAGTGCATACTCAGCACGCAAAAGGCCATGTGTTTCATCCCTGGACCCTGCAAAAAATAAGGTTAAAATAACATTACTTAAGCCCTGATGTTTTTGTTAGACAATAGAGTGATTATAGATAATGATAATGTGCTATTTTTAGATTTATTTATTGTATTTTATGTGCATAAGTGTTTTACAAGTTGAATCCCTTAAGACTGGAGTTAGAGATGGTTGTGAGCCTCCATGTCGGTGCTGGGAACTGAACCCAAGTCCCCTGCAAGAGCAGCATGTGTCTTTGACTGCTGAGTCATGGCTCAAGAACCCCCATTTCCCCCCCCCCCCGCCCCGCCCCTGTGCGCCTTTTTTAAGGCAGGGTCTCTTTTAATTCAGGCTTGCCCTAAACTCATTATGCAGTTGGGGCTGACCTTGAACTTATCCTCTTACCTCCAGCACCTAAACTCTGGAGTGCTGAGATTATGGATTTATTCTATATTTTATTTATTTTATTTTAAAATTAATACTGAATTTTTTAATGTGGAAAAGACTAACTCGACTTTTTAAAGCAAGCAAGGCATAACCATATGGCACTATTTCAGTAATCAAACACTCATAAAACGACATCAATACAAAGATTTAAGCAAATCTCGAAGACAGTGGCTTAGTAATTAGAACATCATGCAATGTTGGCTTTACCAAGAAGCTTAACAGGTAGAAGAAGCAGCGTGGAATGTTATAAATTCACAAATGCAATAGTAATTTACAAATTATAAAAACTCTCCATTTTTATAGCCAGTTGCTTTTGAATGGCTAAATTTTAGCCTCATTGTTTTCAATTAAATGCCTATTGAACAAACCAACTGAACAAATACATCTACCCAAATTTACACCCTAGAATACCTAAGTAAACTGAAGACATTATTCAGATGAGTAAGTTCTATTCGTTTTCATCATCTGTGTGATCAGATTGCAAAGGACACCATTCCCTCTTGGCTTCTCCTAAGCCTCTGCTTCCTGCTCTCTCCTTTTTAGAATCTTTAGAGGACAGCCTGAAGAAATTTCCAATGTCTTTTGACACTTTGGAATTGGGCGCACAATTCACACAAACTGAATTCCCTCCAGCTTTTCTCAATGAACATGACAAAGAATAAGTGACAAAGACAGAGGAACCAAGCACCTTCTTGGGGGCTCGAGAGGCCCCAACTTTTCTGCAGATTCTTAGGACACAGCTTGCTTTGGTATGCACCGTGTTCACACGGGAAGAGACCTCTGGTACAGACTCCCCAGAGACTTCTGGCACAGACACCCCAGCTGTGTATGTCTCAACTAGACAAGGACCTCTATTCTGTATATTTTAAAAGGTAGGAAAAAAAAGATTTGTTTTATTTCTTATATATATGGGTGCTTTGCCTGTGGGTATGTCTGTGTACCTCTGTGTGACTGCCAGCAGAGACCAGGGCATCCGATCCCCTGGAACTGGAATTACAGGTTGTAAGTGCCATGTGGGTGGTGGGAACTGAACCAGGGTCCTCTGTATGAGCAGCCAAGGTCTCTTCACCACTGACTCATCTCTCCAGCCCCTAGAAGCAAAGGTTTTATTATTTATTATTTATTTGTTTATTTATTTATTTCCACAAAGAAATGAAAATGTTTGAGGAGATAAATGCGCTTACCCTGATTCAAAGATTATACAATGTTTACATGTATCAACATATGACATGGGGGCCTGTGAGACGGTCAGCTGTTGGAGGCACCTGTCACCAAACCAGAGGAACCAGAGTTCGATTCCTGGACCCCGCAGGGTAGAAAGAGAAAACCTACTCCTACAAGTTGTCCTTTGTCCTTTACACATGCCCTGTGTCACATGCTCATTCACATACACACTACATAAATGAAATACAATAAAAATGTTAAAAGAAATATGTGTATGTGTGTAATCTTTATGTGTGCCGATTAACTAAGCATGCTTTTGATTGGCAGCCTATCTAATTGATAAGCTCTGCTCTTAGTCTAATGATATTTTGTTAATTTGCATTTGTTGAAACTTAGCTCTAGATTTCTTTCCAATTTTTATTTATATATGTTATATATAAATTATTTATTATAATTTTGTTTTTCAGAAAGTTTCTAAAATTGGGCATGGTGGCTATGCCTGTAACCTCAGTGCTCTGGAGACTGAGTCAGGAGGATTGTCTCAAATCTGAGACTAGCCCGGGGTTACATATGGGTTCCTGGTTATAGAATAAGGCCCTGTAAAACATAAACATAAAAACAAGAAGGTAAGACTGGGTTTGGCTCAGCGGTTAAGAGCACTGGCAGCTCTTCCAGAGGACCTGGGTTCAATTCCCAGCACCCACGTGGCAGCTCACAACCGTCTGTAACGCCTGTTCCAGGGGATCTGACACCCTCACACCAATGAACATAAAATAAAAATAAATATTTTTTAAAAACCATGAAAACATAAAAAAACAAAACATATTTGTGGGGTGTGTGTGTGTGTGTGTGTGTGTGTGTGTGAGAATTTCTCTACACAGCTCTGGCTGTCCTGGAATCTGCTATGTAGACCAGCCTGGCCTCAAACTCACAGAGATCCTTCTACCTCTGCCCCTGCCTTCCAAGTGCTAGGGTTAAAGGAATGTGCCACTGAACCAGGCACCAAATGTACATTTCTCAATTAAGCTTTTTACTTAACCACTCAAGTCTTTGATCTGTGTTGTTTGTTTTTAAGCAACATCTTGCTAGGTAACCCTGGTTAGCCTGCTTCCTCTGCCTCCACTGTTAATTATGGGTGTGATCCACTAATCACATGCGCTGGATCAGCCAGCCGTGAGGTACTGGTCACGAAGAACTTTAGACAGATCTACAGTAAGAAGCCAGCGACCCCATATAGCACACTCTGTTACAAAAAAGCAAAAACAAAGACAAAAAATAGGTAAACTATGACAAGGTTGGAGGTGGCTAGATTATCACATAGGGGAAGAGGGGAGAGGCTGCTGGTGATAGAGGAGAGATGGCAGCTCACTGATGACTAACCTGGGCTGCCATGTGTGGTTGGTCAGACGTATAGAAAAATTCCCTTGGTAGTAATACAGAAAACTGCTTTAGGGGCAGAGGATGAGGCCCAGAGACCATGGGAATGCCGGGAGGCCCAAAAGGTGTTCGGGAATATGGCCGGCATGATGTAGGAGCTTAGAAAAGAGCAATTTAGGATGCTTCCCACTTTCCAGATCTGATGACACTATAAATTGTCCCAGTCACAAAGGCAGGAAGAGAGGACTAGGAGGAGCTGGCAGCAGATTTGGGACAAGAGTGAGTCCATAGCTGAGCCTGGGGCACTGGTGCTACAGCTGGGTACAGCTGTCGGCACTCTGCTGAAAACATGGCACCTGGACCGAAGAAGAAAGTTTCAGAATATTCTTAAATAAGATGGATGGATGGATGGAGAGAGCAGAATAGCAGTCATCAATACTTAAGATTGTGGTTGCCATTTCTAGCATATATGAATTAATTGCCTAGAAAGAGAAGAAAAAACTGAAACAGGATTTCTAAGAACCCCAAAATTTGAAGGAAAGGTAGAAGATCATTCTAGAACCTTTGAAAAACATTGAGAAAGTCAGGTGAGTGCTCATGGCTCTAATCTCAGCACTTAAAAGCATGGGTCAGGAGGACCATTGCAAATTCAAGGTCAGCTTGGGCTATAGAGCGAATTCCAGGCCAGTCTGGACATTGAGACCTTGCTTTATAAAAACACAAGTAAAGGGAGCTGGAGAGGTGGCTCAGAGGTTAAGAATGCTTCCTCCTCTTCCAGAGGACTTTAGTTCAGTTCCCAGAACCCAAGTTGGGTGGCTTACAACCACTACTCTACCCAAAGGCATGCACATACGTGTGGTAAAATTCACACAGATGCACGTTCATATGCAGAAATAAAAAGAAATCTAGAAAAAGCAAAACAAAACTCCCACAGATAAGCAGGCCTGGTGTGGTGACATTAGCCTGTAATCTTGGTATACAGGAGGTGGGATCAAGAGGGTCAGGAGTTCAAGGCCAGTCTCTGCTACATAGTGAATTTCCTGGGATGCATGGGACCCTGTCACCGACAAACAAAAAGAAAAAAACATGGTAGGGGGATACTAGAAAACTAAAATATCTGAAGAGAGCGGAGTAAGAAAACAAATTCAGCAACAGTTTCCAAACAGAAGAGTTAAAAAAAATAATGAGAGCTCATCAGTAAAGAAAAGCACCTGCTGCCAAGCCTGATGACCTGACAGGTCCCCAAAACTCACTTGGTAAGAGGGGAGAACTGACTTCTGCAGATTGTCCTTTGGCTTCCACAAGGACACTTTGACACATTGCTCGCTCGAGCACCCCCCCCCACACACACCATAAATAAATAAACATAATAAAAATATTAACAAAAAGAAGGAGAAGGAAGAAAAGAAGGAGGGTTATTTCTTATCGGGTGTGTCTCATGTCCATCAATCCCAGTACTCAGGAGGCTGAGGCAGGGATGTAATGAGCTGTGTTATGGGTGGGTTGAGCTATCTGAGATCTTGCCAGAATAACAAAAACAAAACAGGAGCTGGAGAGATGGCACCTGGGTTCAGTTCCCATTACCTTCAGAAAGGCTCACAATCCTCTGAAACTGCAATTCCAGAGAATCTAATGCCCTCTCTGGCCTTCACAGGCTCCAGCCATGCACACAGGCAGGTATGTATGTATGTATATTATGCAAAACACTCACACACATAAACTTTAAAAATCAAGAGATCTTAAAGCAAAACACCCATAACAAAAACCCACAGATAGAATGCAAAAAAAAGCAAAGCAGAACAAACAACACACACCCAAAACTCTGCTCTTGCCCGTTCAACAGACAAGATGAACAATAATACACTGAGTCACTTGAGCCGAGGCAGAGGAGAGGCAGGGAGTTTTGAGACCATTGGGTGGAACGGTGGAGAGATAAGGGAGTGGGAGTGAGGACCGTGAGATGAAGTCGTATTTGGTCAGGTATGTGCGACGCCAGACTGCTCTCGGCTGCCTACCTCTTCCTCTTCTGCTCACGGGCCTACCAACTCATTCTTGGCACAGTGACCAGAGGGAAATGTGGTGACCTCATTCCCACAGCAGTGGCTTCCCACTGCTCTTAGAAAAAAAAGCTTAATTCCCAACACCCAAGGCTTTAGCTTCTCTGGCCACATTGGACAAAGCAGAGTTATCTTGGGCCACACATAAAAACACACAATAATGAAAGCTGATTGGGGTGAGGGGCGGTGTCTGTGTATAATTTGTGTGATATCTGCTACTACAAGTAAGCAAAATGTCCTTGTCTAATAATTATAATTATGGGGCTGGTGAGATGGCTCAGAAGGCAAAGGTGCTTAGTCAGGCTGACACCCTGAGTTGGATTCCTGGAACCCACATGGCGAAATCAGAGGACTGACTCCCACAGGATGTCCTCTGAACACACACACACACACACACACACACACACACACACACACACACTAAATAAATGTAAGAAGTTCTCATTATGCAGGCACCTTATTCAGATAGTCTTTTAAAATTATTGAGCAGATTCCAAGCTTGCAATCACTAACAAAGAAAACGAATATACCTAAGTAATAAAAGTTCATTCATTAAAACATTTTACATTTATTTATTTTGTGTGAGTACACACATGCCGTGGTTCCTGTGCAGAGGTGGAATTACTGGAGGTAATGGGTTCTGTCCTTCTGCCGTGTGAGTTCCAGGGAGGGCACTCGGGTTGTGAGGCATGGCCTTTAACTGCTATCTTAGTTTGCTTTTTATTGCTGTAATAAATATCGTAATCGAAAGCAACTTGGGGAGTCTATCACTAAGGGAAGCTAAGTCAGGACCTCAGAGCAGGAGCCATGGAGGAACGCTGCTTACTGGATTGCTCCACGGGCTCATGGTCACCTTTCTTATACCTCTAAGGACCACCTGCTCAGCGCGGCACCACCCACAATGGGCTGGACCATCTCACGTCAATCATAATCAAGAAAATGCTCCACCGACTTGCCTGCGGGCCACTCTGAGGCTATTCTACAGGTGTTTTCTCCCTCTTCCCAGATGACCCTAGTTTGTGTCAATTTGACTAAAAAACCAAACCAAAACCAAAACAAAAAACCTAACACCTAATGAGCCATCTCACTGGCGCCCATTCATTGATGTTTGGATATTTAAGCAAAAGAAAAGAAGCCAGCGTAAGGCTAGGGAGGTTTTTGACATCGTGGTCAGGACACTACAGCATCAACGTCGGGCACCGTGCGTGGGTTCAGTTCTCAGTGAGTCTTGAAGCGCTCCTCACATATTTTGGTTCTATTTTACCCCTACTCGTCTTCATCTCTGGAAATAGTCGCTCACTGATCTAAGGTGCTGCCATAAAGTGACTGCGAGGGTAGGTAACTTTCCCGGGAGGTTAGGACCTATGAAAGGAGTAAGGAGACATGCTTTAACTTTTCTGTAAGTTCAGCATCAGATTCTGCATTCTGTTTGAAAATTGCCAGGGAATTTATCTATGTTAACCGGAAGTGGAATCGGAGGGGCTGGAGAGCTGACTGAGCGCTTTAGAGCACTGGCTGCTCTTGCAGAGGATCCCTGTTCAATTCCCAGTTCCCATACGGTGGCTCACAGGCAAACTAACTCCATTTCCAGGGGATCTGCTGTCCTCTTCTGACCTTCCTAAGACCCAGGCGTGCATGTGGTACACGTACTTACAGACAGACAGACAGACAGACTAAACATTCATATACATCAAATCAAATAAGCCTGAAACCATTTTTTCTTAAGAATTGAAAAAAGAAAGTCATGTGTACAAACTACTATTTTCCTGGAAATCTTGAAATCTATTTTCAAATTATTGTATCAAATCAAAAGACCAAGCTACCTATTTTCCACTGTTTTTAGCCAATGTCTCGAAAAGCTCAGAACTGTTTGCCTTGAGTCAGTGCGATGGCCCATGCCACCAAGCCAGGCAACGTTTTAATTCCTGGAACTCGAACGGTAGGAGGAGAGATTCAACTCCAAAAGTTGTCTTCTGACCTCCATTTGCACCCTGCAGCATAACAGCATAGGTGCACACACACACATACACACACACCCCGAATAAATAAATAAACAAATAAATGTGATTTTAAAAATTAAAAACGAAGAGTTTGCTTTAATGTATTTAAGTTTGTCATAACTTCAGTTTCATTTGGGACACTGTCATGGTTTGAAACATTCTATTGAAAAGTTCTTCTTACCTGGGAGACTCCTGTTTAATGCATTCAAATGAGTGATTTAATTCATTAAAAATGTCAAGTATGGCCAGGCAGTGGTGGTGCACACCTTTAATTCCAGCACTCGGGAGGCAGAGGGAGGTGGATCTCTGTGAATTTGAGGCCAGTTTTATCTACTTAGCAAGTTCCCCTAGGTCTGCCAATATTGTATAGTGAGACTTTGTCACACATCTCACACACACATGTATGCACATGGGTTGTCCTCTGACTTCCATAGTCATGCACACCCATGCTCAATTGCACATACTACATTCTCACGTTCATGAACATACACACATGCATATACACAAATAATAATAATAACAAAAAAAGAAGCATTTTTAAATGCTTTTTTTTTTTAAAATTTTGGTTTTTCAAGACAGGATTTTCTCTGTTGTAACTCTGACTGTCCTGGAACTCACTCTGTAGACTAGACTGGCTTTGAACTTACAGAGATATGCCTTCCTCTGCCTCCCGAGTACTGGTACTAAAGGTGTGCGCCACCGCTGCCTGGCCTAAATGCTTTTTTTTTTAAGTAAGTGGAAGTGACCGATTCTTTCATGTAAATGTGTGATGTATGAATGAAGCACAGAATGAAAGAAAATCCTCAGAGGAAATATCTACACAGAGGTCTACCCTTGATGGGGAGTGTAATGTTATGGCTGAGACTTTGGTTTCAAACCCCAGGGTTCTAGAAAGATCTGGTGAGCAGAGAGAAAATGTGTAATACTGAAGCCTGAAGCAGAGGTGAACAAGAAGCAAAACAGACCCCCTTCCCTCAGTCTCCCTAATTTCTCACCCAAATCATAGTTCTTCCCATCCTCACAAAGGGGGGAGGCTGGCGGCTCAAGACTGTGGTAACCCAAGCAGAAATGACAGTGCTTGACCCTGTTCATGGGTGTTCTCGGGTAGGTGTGTTATTTTTCTTCAAGGAGGGCTTAGCAGAGCTGTGGACTAAGGCAGAGAGTCTGGGAAGAGAAGGCGAAGATGCAGGAAAAGGAAGGCAGTTCACGGGCTACTGCAGAGACGCCTTGTTCACGTTTGGCCTACCTAGATACGTTGGAGGAAAACCACAGCACAGAGGTTTGCCAAAGTGACCAGACGCAAATGGGGCTGGTGGTTTGCAGAGCAGATGCTCCAAATGAATAGGGAGAGAAAATACTGTCAAAGTAAAATCCTCAAGAAACTATCTGATGCAAACATGAAATGAGCATATGCCCAAACTTTCCACGTGCTTAGCCAGAAGGCTAAAAACCTATTTTTATTCAATTTTCCAATTTATGAGTGAGCCAGTAAGATGGTAAAGCTAGGTATTTAGAAGGGCAGAATGCATTTGCTAAGTTAAAGAAAAACTGGCCAGTGTCCTATAGAACAGTGGAAACATAGCTTCTGTTTCCTACCAATAGAAATTATTTATATTTTGCTGGGCATCATGGTACCTGCATGTCTGCAATTTCAGCACTTGAGAGGGTTGAAGTAGGATTAGGAGTTAGAAGCTAGCCTGGACAGCATAATAAGATCTAGAACAGACCAGCCACAGAGTGAGACTGTATTAAAAAAAAAGTTTTCTGTTGGACAACAACCAGTAAATTGACTTGTAACTTCAGTTATCAGGGCTATAATCACAGGAAGTAACAAAGACACACTGGATTCTTTGTTCTAGATACCAAATAACCTGGTGAGCCTGCTCAACCAGGCTAACCAACACTGGGAAGACATGCAGTCATTTTGTTTTGTTTTCAGGTTTGGGATGAGTTTTCCTAACAGTACTGAGGCTTTGGGGAAGCATGTGGGCAAGGCACTGTAAGCCGCTGGGCAGGAAAGGGGAAAGCCAGAGGGCGTTCATGGAATGAGGTAAAAAGGAGAAGTGGGGGCAGCAAGCCCAGATATGGTCCAGGGAGGAAGGAAACAGGAGGAACAGGATTCTGTGTGGGTGAAGCTGAGGTATCCCATTCCTGGGCATTCCCAGCACTTGGGGTGTGGTCAAGCTGAGGTCTGCTGTGGAATCCACCGAAGGAGCTAAGAGGCAAGCTGTTTGAATCAATTGCAGTACTGTTGGAGAAGCAGAGCCATGGCAATCAAGGATCGGAGGATCTGCAGGAATTATGTAGACTTGCAGCACTGGGAATTGGTTGCCAACCTGAAGTCACTGTAGGTCATCACACTGGCGGTCAGGAAAGACAGCCAGACTTGGATGAGAGCAAGGACAGCCAGAACCCCTGAGGACAGACTCTGATTCCCTCAGAGCCTGGTGCTGCAGGTGCCCTGTGGGAGATGCTGACCTCCTTCAGCTAATGTGTGCTTGGCCCCACCTTGGAAACTGAAGGAATTCTGTTAGGTAGAGGAACTGTGGGCCTGGTGTTGCCTCCCATGTATGAGCTAGCATCCCAGTCACAAGCTTCGTAGGTTGCTATGGGGCCTACTGTCTACAGCTTGCCTTCAGAGCACTCAAAAATCTGGTTATTGCCTACTTATGTCTTCCAAACAACCATGTGATGACTTTAACTAACTTGAAATATGCAGAGATTGGGAATCTGGGATATTTCATTCCCATTTAGCTCCGTTAACCCAGCAGAGAGTCGTTCCATCCCGTCCACACTAAGCAGTGCCTAGAAACAGATGCGGCACACAGGGCTTAAAAACTTGTGGGGGTTTCTATCAAAAGTACCTTCAGCGGGCTGGTAAGAGTGCTCAGCAGTTAAGAGCAAGTACTATTCTTGCAGAGGACCCCAGTGTGGTTCCCAGCACCCGTGATGGGTGGCTGATGCCTTCTACCGGACTCTGGGAGCACCTGTACTTCACACACATACACACACACAAATAAATCTTATAATTTTTTTTTAAAGTTGGGCTTGAAGGTGTACACCTGTGCTCCCAGCAATCAGGAAGCTGAAGCAAGAGAACCAAACATTCAAAGCCAGCCTGAATTACACAACTAGACTCTATCTCAACAAAATAAACAAAACATTAACAAAAAAAAAGAATCAAGGCTGGATGAGGTGGTGCTTTTAATACCAGCACTGGGAAGGCAGAGGCAGGAGGATCTCTATGAGTTACATAGTAAGAGCCTACTAAGAAAGAAAGAAAGAAAGAAAGAAAGAAAGAAAGAAAGAAAGAAAGAAAGAAAAAGAAAGGAAAGAAGAAAGAAAGGAAGGAAGGAAGGAAGGAAGGAAGGAAGGAAGGAAGGAAGGAAGGAAGGAAGAAAGAAAGAGAAGAAAGAAAGAAAGAAAGAAAGAAAGAAAGAAAGAAAGAAAGAAAGAAAGAAAGGAAGGAAGAAAGGGGAGAGAGAGAGAGAGAGAGAGAGAAAGAAAGGAAGGAAGGAAGAAAGGAAGGAGACAATAATAAATCAGTAAAGGTAATAGGATAATAAATACCTAGGAAAGCAAGAACTATATCATATAGACCTTGTATCCATTTAGCTTGCCTTTTTGGGATAGGGGTGTACTGGAGAACTGTTTTAAATGCCAGGAATAGTACCTAGAGCCTTGTACATATTAGGTAAGTGCTCTTGTTTTGGAGACAGGGCCTCATCATGTAACCCAAATTGGTCTTGAACCTGCAGTGCTCTTCCTGCCTCATGACAAAGTGCCGGGAATATAGGCAGGTACCACCACACCCAGCTCTGATGGGTCTTTTTTTTTTTCTTTTGAGACAAGGTCTCACTGTATGGCCCTAACTGGCCTGGAACTCACTAAGTAGACCAGGCTGACCTTGAAGTCACAGAGATCTGCCTCCTTCTGCCTCCCAAGTGCTGGGACTAAAGGCTAAGCAACCATGCCTGTCTCAAGTGAGTCATTAAAAAAAAAGAATTACATTTGTTTTGTGTGTATGGGTGTTTTGCCTATATGTCTACACATAGTGCCTACAGAGGCCAGAAGTCTTCAGTTCCCCGGAACTAGAGCTATGGATGGTTGCAAGCTGCCACGTGAGTGCTGGGAATTGAATCCAGGTCCTCTAGAACTGCAGCACGTACTGAGCTACCTCTGCAGTCTAAGTGGGTAATTTTTAAGAGACTTGCTCTGTGTGTGTGATGTTGATCAGTGTCTTGAAAGCACTGGGAGTAGGGACAGAACTTTACAACTTCAAGATGGCTCTGCAGCAGCCATCAGAAAATACAGGGCAGTTGAAGCAGGGTCAAGCCCAAGGCAAAACTGTGAACAAGAAGACAGGGCCGGGGGCCTGAGAGATGGCTCAGCTGTTAAGAGCATTTGCTACTCTTGTCGAGGACTCAGATTCCAGCACCTCCATGGTGCTTACAACCATCCTTAACTCCAGGTCCAGCAGATCCCATGCCCTGACTTCCACCAGCTCCAGCCGTACATGAAGGCAAAACACTCATACCCACAAATAAATAAATTTTAAAAGAAAATGACAAGGCAGGTTAAACACAGCCCTGGATTGTAGAAACGAGATCTTATTCCTTTTCTAAAAAACTTAAATTCACAGTCTGCTCAACAGATTTTATTTGCAAATGGCATCTATCTCTAAATGCGGGACTGCATGTATGGCAGTCAAAACCATCCTTAGATAATGGGGATTTTTGTAAATGTGAGAGGCAATAGCTAGAGAACATGGTCTCCGCATAAATGCAGGTCCTGATTCATTAATATTCGTTTACTCTGGCTCTGTGTCTCCTCTGTCTCTCTGTGTGTCTCTGTCTTTGTTTTATTGGGGGGCGAGGGTTCTCATTATCTGTCCAGTTTTCAATTGTCTTCTAGACTGGTCCTATTATTCTGTAGGCATTTTTCTAAACAACATCAAATAGCAGAAGCAGTCTCTTTTCCTAGTTTGGCCGTTGGTGACATCCATTTGTCAGAAGACAGTTTTCTCCAAAGACAGAGGCAGAGAGGAAGTTAGCCTAGATCTGCCCAGAGGTGGGAGGCAGCCTGAAGGAAGGACCCCGAAGGAGGATCTCGTTGCGGGCTTGAGCGGGCTGGGAAAGCCTCCCGCCTCTACGCTAGGCTGAGATGGGCAGGTGCCTGGGCGTAGGCGGCCCTTTTACGGTAGGCTCGGGTTAATTTTTAATATTCTTTGTGTAAGGTAAAATACGAAGACAGAAACTCAGACGGGGTAAATTCCTCGCCAGGTTCAGTTTCTACAGTTCCTCTCTTTGTTCCCATATCTCCTCCCCTCTGTCTCGAAGGAAGGGTAGAGAGTGATCACGTGGCCGCGCAGGAGGTGGTGAAGGGGGGGGAAAAGAGGCTCCCGGGGCGGTGCGCTGAGGGCGGTGGGTGCTGGGGTGGGGGAAATGCCCGGAGGGGAGGGGCGGCGCTGGGGGGCGTGGCGGTGCCCGGAGGGGAGGGGGGCGCTGGGGGGCGTGGCGGTGCCCGGAGGGGAGGGGCGGCGCTGGGGGGCGTGGCGGTGCCCGGAGGGAGTGGTGCTCCCGGCTGCTCCCGGCTGCTCCTGGCGGCTCTCCGCGGCTCCCTTTCCGTTCTGCGTCGACCGTGTGTTCTTTTTCTTTTCTCTTTTCCCCCCTTCAGGCTAGATGTCATTCTGTAGCAAAGACAGGCCTCTACCTCATTCGGCGGAGGTATTACTGGCAAGAGCCACCACCCCAGCCTGACATCTCCTTTTTAAAGACCCTCACTTACCACCCCAATAACTGAAACAAAAGTTCTTTTCTGAGACATTTTGACTCAGGTGAAATTGCATGGGCTGGCGACTTGGCTCAAAGGGCTAAGGCCGTTGCCACCAAGTCTGACATCCCGAACCTGAGCGGATCCCTGGAAGCCACATGGTGAAAGGTGAGAATTGGCCCCTGTAAGTTGTCCGGTGACCTCCACTCTAGTGATGTGGTACAGGCTCAGAGTGGATCAGCAGCTGCTGGTTATTTTATGTCTGGAAGAATTAAGTGGCTGTAATCTGCTCAGTTTCTAAAGTCCTGAGCCTGGAGATGGGGTAGGGAGGGTTGACATTTAGAACATCTGTCTTCTACATAGGCCAGAAGGAGGCCAAAACACTTGGTAAAATGTGCAAACTATACATACCCGACCTTGAACATGGCTCTTGAGGTCAGGCAGCCCAAGTCTAAATTCTTTCCTGTCCTACATAATACAACCTGGGAAAAGTAGTATGCCTCTGGAGAAATGGCTCAGCAGTTAAGAGCACCAGTTGCTCTACCAGAGGACTTGGGTTCAATTCCCTTGTCAACATGGCAGCTCATAACCATCTATAACTCCTGTTCCAGGGCATCTGGTGCTGTCTTCTAACCTCGGCAGGTGCCAGTCATGCCAAGTGGCTCGATGATTGCCTGTACATGCAGGCAAAACACTTATACCCATAAAATATTCTTTTAAAAGTAGACAGTATAAAGTCAAGTGAATGTTACATTCAAAGAAAACCAAAAAAAAAAAAAATGCCTTTATTACTGTGGTGTTAAGAGTCAGACATGGTAGCACATGGTTGTCATCACAGTCCTGGGTTGGGGGGGGTGGAATTGGGAGTTAGCAAACAAACAAACAAACAAACAAACAAAAACCTTTTTTTTTTCTGGGACTATAGCTCAGAGGCAGAGCACTTGTGAGCATATGTGAGGTCCAGGGTTCATCCTCATCATTCCAAAAGTAAAATCAATCAATCAATTGGGATTTAATTGAATGGAGAGCAGCCTTTGTGCTGAGGCGTGGTAGGTGGCAAAATTGTGTAAATAAGGGAATGGAAAAATCCAGACTGGCTAGTCTTTGGGAGCTTGCAGCAGCTGATGGCTGGCCCCAAGCTCACTTATTCAGTTAGTCTGATAGTGTAGTCCCAAGTTCATCATCAAATTGTTTTATTGCTTTTTTTTTTTTTTTTGAAGTAGGTTCTCATGTAGCCCATATTGGCCTTAAACTCAAGGTACAGCGGAGGACGACCTTGAACTCCTTATCTTCTGCTCCCACCTCCCAAGTGCTGAGCTCACGGCACACAACACCTGCCCCACATTGCCATCGATCCAAATGCTACTATTGGTGGATCATCTTTTTTCTCCTCTACCTTTACGTGGGTTCCCAGGGACAAACTCACTATGAGAATTTGGCTTGAGGACTGTACCATAGAATATTCTTCAAGATCCTGGACTAGCACCTACTATCTTTTTAAAATATACATTTGTTTGTTTGTTTATGTGTGTATGTAGTGGGCACATGCATGTCACAGCATGTGTGTAGCAGTCAGAGGACAGCTTGTGGTAGTCTTGTGGAGTTTCCACCGTGTGGATTCTAGGGGTTGAATTTAGGTCATGTCAGGTTTGGTGGCAAATGCTTCTACTTCCAAGCCATCCTGCCTGCCTTATGTCTTATTTGTGATTAACAATGTCTCTAGACATTCCCAAATGTCCCTCAATTGAGAAGACCTGCCTCAGAGAAGTTAGCTCCAGGGAATTTTCTATATTGGGTAGGTGCCGATTGGCATTGGTCTAGTGATCACGACAAAACAAGCAAGTGATGTCAGTTTCAATGGCGTTTAGCTCTGCTTGTTTGCAATTCTATGACTTCAGGGAATTGGATCTCCTTGGGGCACCAGGTCTCAGAGAATCTGCGCAATACTTGTTCTAGCCACGGTCCTTCTTCTGGGAGGAGCCAACAGGACCACGCCCACTGCAATCTGTGCCCTTTCTCCAGACTACATTCTGGACGCCAGAGTTCCTTGCACGAAAGAGTCACATCAAGTCTGTGACCCAAGTCTATGGGTCATTTCTCTTAACTGTGGGCCATGCCACGAGGAAGGCCCAAATGGAGTCACCAGGTGTTAGAGGCTGCTGTTATTTTTTCAGTGATGTAGGTAGAACTGAGATATGCTAGCTGTATTTTGAAAGTGTGAGACAAAGGCCTGCCCCCACCCCCAAGGCATCTAACAAAATGTAGCTGAGGGGCTAGCGAGATGGCTCAGCAGTTAAGTGCGCTGGCTGTTCTTCCAGAGGACCCTGATTCCATCCCTAGGACCCACGTAATAGCTAACAGCTATCTGTAATTCCAATTCCAGGGGATCCCACACCCTCTCCAGCCTCCGAGGATACTTCACACCTGTGCTGCACAGACATACTTGCAGGCACCACACCAAAGTACATAACGTAAAGTTAAAAAAAACTCTGTAAACAATGTATTTGAGAAGAGCCTAGTAGCAGTTCTACATTGTCTGTGTACATTTTCTCATTTGTCCTGTTCCTCAGCTGTGCAAATATGGAGGGCCAGAAGGGAAGAGAGTCTACAACCCTCCGTGCAAGCCAAGAATGGATGGTTTTCTATCTCCCCACCCAGGAGAGAGCACTAACCCACTATCAGTGAAACACTCCTTGGAAACTCGGGCATCCTGGTGGGTGGATGTCTCCTCTGCTTGTCTTTAGATGGCATGCAATGCCGCCTTCTCATACTTAAGGACTCTGGCCTGACGTTGTCCTGAGACATCGCCTCCACAGGGAAGTGGCCCGATCCTCTTCCCGAATGAATCACTCTCTCGATTTTTAACCTCGAAGCCTGTTACTCACATCTTGGCTCATTTTTGACCCATCAGACCTTGCACAGGTGAATCCTTGTAGAAAGGGTTCCTCCCGGGCAGAGGGCGGCTGACTCATCTGGCTTCCGGGGAGAACAAGGCTAGCCTCACACAGCCCCCATTCCTGAATCAATCACCTTTAGAATCCAGTCTCTTTGGGGTTAAGTTACTGAGGTTTGTGAGAAAACCAGTTCAACAGGTTGCACCCTGCAGGCTTTCTCCTTGGTTAAATCCTGTTTTGTCAACACGGTGACTGCCAGCTCCTCAGTTGACCTGGTAAACTGGGAACATCTGGAAAAAGGAAGATTCTTAAAATATTTTATATGTTTATCTTATGTGTTTATTAGTATATGTTAATTATAGTGACAATTTCATCGTGACATTTTTATAGCTATATAAAATGAATTTTGATCGTATTCACCCTCCATGAGGCTCTCTCTTCTTACCCTCTGGAGGTAGCTGATCCCTTTTCTTCTTCTAGCTTATCACTCTTTGATGTGCGTGTGTGTTTGCGTGACCCAATGCTTAATGAGTTTCATTAGGGTGACTTACAGGAACATGGCTAGCAAGTTATCTATCTGAGCATGGCCACCATGGTGTAACCACATGGTTACATCACTGAAGAAAATATTTCTCCCTTCCCCAGCAGGTCAACTACCTATTGTCCTCAGGATGGATCCAGGCCGCACGAGCTCCTCCCTCTCCTCTGAAGGATGCTGCTGGACTCTGTCTTGAGCAAGTGATCAGTCACAGAGGCTACAGCTGAAGAGTGCTGGGGCCGCGTCACCCCTGAAAGGCAGAGGTCTCCAACTCTCCAGCTCTTGCATTCATTTTGTTCTCTCCTATATCGTGTTCCCTGAGCCTCGAGGGGATTATACAGACTTCGTATTTGTGGCTTACCATTCAGCAGTCACTTATTCCAATCATGAGTCTCTACAGTTATTGCTGCAAAAAAGAGGCTTCTTTGATCAAAGCTGATGGTAGCACTGGCTGGGGGGACAGCTTAGCAGTTAACGGTGTCTACTGCTCTTGCAGAAGACCCAGGTTTGGTTCCCAGCACCCGTCTCAGGTGACTTACAACCATCTGCAGCTGCAGTTCCAGGGGTCTGGGCCTCCATGCACGTGGTGTACATAAATTCATACCAGCAGGCAGGTATGCATACCCACGTGTGCTCGCATACATGCGCACTCGCGCGCGCACGCACACACACACACACACACACACACAAATCAATAAGTAAATACAGCCTTTAAAAAAGCTGACAGTAGGACTAATCTGTGAGGGTAGACATCATTATTTAGAACACAATTTCCCGGGCACATCATGCCCATTTAGCAAAGCAACACGTGAAAGCTTCTCCACTATAGTGTGTGATCCCACAACTGACTACAGGCTTTTGACCAGATTTACGGTACCAGATGTGAGTTCCTGCTATGGAGCTGGCCTCAGTTCCAGTTAGAAAGCAGTGTGTTACATCATTATACAACCTATTCCCTAGATGTCTTCTGTATATCCAAATTTCCTTCCATTTATTATTTTTCAAAAAGCTGCATTTTTACCTTATGCGTGTTTCGACTGCATACATGTCTAAGCACCATGTATGTGACTAATACCCAAAGAAGACATAGAGAGAGCATTGGATCCCTTGGAACTGGAGGTACAGACAGTGAACTGCCATGCGTGTGCTGGGAATTGAACCCGGGTCCCCTGGAGGAGCAGCAAGCACTCTTAGCTACTGAGCCAGCTCTCCAGCTCCTCTATTTATTATTATTATTAAAATTCTTCTTGGCAGTGCTGCAGATCAAACCAAGGGCTTTCTGTATCCTCGGCAAACACCAAGTGAGCCTCCACAGCACTCTTTAAACACCTGTTTAAAAGGAAGGTGAACTCTCAGGGTTTGCGGAATCTCTTTGTCCCTCGTCCCCATGTGGCCGTGTTGAATAAACCTCCTTTCTCTGCTTTTCACTCTAAAACAATTAAAAAGAATTTTTTTTTTTAGATGTGTGTGTGTGTGTGTGTGTGTGTGTGTGTGTATGTGTGTAGGTTAGAGGACAGCTTTGGGAGTTACTCCTTTTACCTTGTGGTGGTTCAGGGATCCAACTTGGTCCATTAGATTTGGCAGCAGGCACTTTTCATTGCCAGCCCCAGCCTTCATTGATTGACTGATGGTTGACTGGTTGTTTGGCTTCTTTTTTTTTTTTTTTTTGAGACAGGCTTTCTTTGTGTAGTCCTAGCTGTCCTAGCGCTAACTCTACAGACCAGGCTGGTTCGAAATTATAGAAATCCACCTGCCTCGGCCTCCTGAGTGCTGGGATTAAAGGTGCGTGCCACCACTGCCTGACCATTTTTGTTTATTAATAAATAGAATGAAGTCTCAGTATTTGCTCAGGATAGGTGTGACCTCCTTAGCTCAAGCTACACCCCAGCCTCAGTGCCACCACCCTAACCCAATTTGGTTGCATTGACAAATCCTTTTTCTTTTAGGGCTTGGGGAGGGGGCGGGGCATACTGTTGCTTGGTTTTCCTTTTGAAGCAGAGTCTCACCGTGTAGCCTGGCTGGCCTGGAACTTGCTTCGTAAACCAGACTGGCCTTGAACTCATGGAGATCTGCCTGCCCCTGCCTTCTTTAAAAACTGTCTTTTTAATTTTTATTGTATGTATATGGGTGTTTTGCCTTCGCGTGTGTCTGTGCATCACTTGCTTGCCTGGAGCCCGTGGAAACCAGAAGAGGATGTCGGATCCTCTGCAACTGAGTTAGAGACAGTTGTGAGCAGCTTTGTGGGTGCTAGGAGTTAAATCTAGGTCCTGTACAAAAGCAACCAGTACTCTTAACTACCAAGCCGTCCCTCCAGCTACCCCAAATACCCTATTTCTAAATACAGTCAGATTCCTGGGTATGGCATTAGGGTGTGAACATCCCTTTCACCTGCTGCAGAGGAGGAAGAGTGTAACTCCCACTCGGTATACAATGGCTTAGGGCGCAACTGGTCTTAGGATTGTCTGAGTCCCGCCTCAGGAGGTATTGCAATCTTCAGGTTTTGATTTGCATCCCAGCTTTGGATAGATTGCCTAATGCAGAACACCTTAACCAAATGTTGTCGTAGCCCTTCGCGTGTAATTCAAGAACCCTGCGAAGACATGATGTTTCTGTGTCTTCTCTCACGCCCTTTGGGCTACGGTGTTCATATATTTAACTTGTACTAGAAGATACATTCCTGTATTATACATTCCTGTATTATAAAGTTGACAATACTATTTTAGTTACATTTTGTGTTATTGTATTCATGTATTTATTTTGTGTGGGGGCCGGCGCGTGTGTGGAGGTCAGAGGACAAGAGCAGGAAATCTGTCGTCGCCTTTCGTCCTGTGGCCTCAGGATTGAACTCGGGTCACCAGCTGGTTAGGAAGGGGCCTCTACCCGCTTAGCCATTTTGCTTGTCCTAACTTTTTCTTTTTTAAATAATTTATTTAATTTTATGTGAATTGGTGTGAGGGTATCAGATCCCCTGGAACTGGAGTTACTGACGGTTGTGAGCTGCCATGTGGGTGCTGGGAATTGAACCCAGGTCCTCTGGAAAACTAGCCAGTGCTTTTAATCACTGAGCCATCGCTCCAGCCCCTGAGAAGTACCAATCCTGCTGCACGCAGATTCTTCAAAGCCTATATTAGTTAGCTGACACGTAACTGTATATGAGTACAGAGCACAGTGTGACAGTTTCGTTCTTGTATACAGTGGTAGACAGGGGACCCTGGTCCATGCCCTGTGATCCCATCACTCAGGAGGTAGAGGCAGGACAATCAGGAGTTCAAAGACAGCTTCAACCACTTAGTGAATTCAAAGTCAAAAGCAACAATAAAACAAACCAAAATCAAAACC
Source organism: Cricetomys ansorgei (assembly GCA_026225945.1). Classification (NCBI taxonomy): domain Eukaryota; kingdom Metazoa; phylum Chordata; class Mammalia; order Rodentia; family Nesomyidae; genus Cricetomys; species Cricetomys ansorgei. The sequence goes on from JAMJFZ010001264.1 coordinate 8,361,451, forward strand.
ATGATCATATCAGGGCAAGTGGCATATCTCATCCCAGACATCATTTTTCTGTGTTCTGAACATTCAAAAACTACCTCTCTTGTTTTGGGGGCAGGGTCTCATGTGGACCAGGCTAACCTCACAGGCACCATGTTTGAATAAGCATTATCATAATTACAGAATGCAGTTTCCACAGAAAGGCTTCAGGATCATCAAAACAAAATGCTGCTTATCAAGCACAGATCGATGGCCATGAGTAAATACCAGACAGGTTGTTTTTTCTACAGAGAAGGCCTGGAGCTTTCTTCAGCCTGCCCTTTTCCAGACAAGCCTCCTTCCTACCTTCAGGGTTCCCGTGGAAACTAAAAGAGCCGAGTCCATAAATGGCTTAGTTCCTGGTGAGAGTCTGTGCCTATGTAAATATCACACGGAGAAGTTTATAGCAGGAACACGCATAAAGTCTGACGTGATCCTTCCCAGTATGCAGTGTTGCTCAACGAGGCCCGTTCAAGTCCCTGAGAGAAAACATGGAGAGGGACTGGAAGGAGTGGGTAGAACCAGAAGGTTCTAGGTCAAGGGTGTTATCTGTACCATAAAAGTGACGTATGGTGGCCTTGGGCCCCACGTCTGTGGAGATAGAGAAAACCTCTGACAGAGCTAAGTGCCACAGAGCTGAGGGGCTGCTGAGTGAGCCAATGATAACAGAAGAAGTCTCACAGAGAGTCTGGGAAGGGACACTCTGAGTGAGGTCACCATGAGTGAGCTGTGAAGGAAACAGAGGCGCGGGGTTGCCTACCAAACCTGGCCAGGTGCGCTCACTGTTCCCTGGGTAGAGACACTTAGGCGACCTAGTCTCCATTCTCCAAAAGGCTGGAGTCCCACTTTACAGTTGATGCCTTGGGGGGTTTCCCCTTGTTAAAGGTAAACACCGTGAATGGCAACGGGATTTCTCTTTTCTTTTTATTCCGGCTGCTAGCTGAGCGCACTCCGTCACCTGAGGTGCAGAAGTCAAATGTGAGGGAAGCAGGCTGAGAGGAAATGCCTCCTTCACCATCCGAGACCCTGTGAAAAGGCCCAGGCTCCAGGAGAGCCCACATGGCAGGAAGGACAGGGAGAGGTCTCACGGTCGCCAAACAAGCAGCTTCGATTGCCCAGAGCTGGCATCGGGCAGGGCAAAGGAGAACGTCCTACACAGGAAACTCTCTGGCTCCCACGTGGGACAGTCACACTGGGCTCTGGCTACAGGCCAGGAGCGAGTTTGGACTGTTAGTGCTGAGAAGGGTGGGGGTGGGGGTGGGAGTCCAGGCAGGGAGACCGCGCCTCGAGTTAGAGCTGCTTGTGTTTCTGGGACCAGGAACCCAGAAATCAGGTACTGGTGTGACCTGCCTTCAAGGTAGGATTGACGGCAGGTATGCTGGGAAGGCGGGATACTTCCTGAAAATGTTTCCCCCACCCCACTCACTGAAGCCTAACATTCCTTAAACAGGGAACTAAGACTTGCATTACAGAGAAAATTTAAAGTGGCATGGGAAGGGAAACTCTACAGAGAGGAGAAAGAAGAAGAGGAGAAAGAAGAAGAGAAGGAGGAGGAGGAGGAGGAGGAGGAGGAGGAGGAGGAGGAGGAGGAAGAAGAAGAAGAAGAAGAACAAGAAGAAGAAGAAGAAGAAGAAGAAGAAGAAGAAGAAGAAGAAGAAGAAGAAGAAGAAGAAGAAGGAGAAGAAGAAGAAGAAGAAGAAGAAGAAGAAGTGTGTGTTGGTGTCTGTTGTGTAAAATGGTCTGGTTTTGCTCCTGGCCACCCTATGAGGAAATCGGCGTTCCGTCTTACAAAGACAGCAGAATCGTTTCCAAATGGCTTTAGGCACCACAGATTTAGGCAGCAGAGGAAAGCAAGGGCTTTTGTTCCTAGACAATATTACGAAACCAGAGAGTCGCACCAAGGGCTCCAATTCTTGTTTTAAGGCCCGGTAGGTCTCTGCCGTTCTGAATGCAATGCTGCCGCTGCCCTCTGCTGGCTGCGTTGGGTATAGCGGCTGGGAAGTGCACAGCAGTGTGTGTGTGTGTGTGTGTGTGTGTGTGTGTGTTGTGTGTCCGAGACACACTCTGAAGTCCTTCCCCAACGGAATGAACTTCAGAAAACATGTCTGGGGCATCTTTCGGTTTTGAATTTAAACAGAGACATCTAATTCTTGGGCTCGGTTTTAGCAAATTAGGTTCCAGGGCCTTGAAAGTTCAAAGAACGATGGCTGCCAGCCCCACCCACCTCCTGGATTCTAGGCTCAGGGCTGCGTTCCAAAGCCTCACCTGAGATTTTGAAGTTCCTCACGGGAAGTCTTGGCCTGGTGGTGCGGGCACGGGAGAAGCTGCATGTTCTTGCTTCATAGCACTCCTTGACTCTCCGAAGGAGATTTCCACCGCTGATCCGTAAATTCCCCACAGTTGCTAATTGAGGTGGTGCCCAAAGTGACCCCCTTTCTGTAAAAGGGGGTCGGCAGAGGTTAGAACTTATTTAGGTGCAATTGGATGGTCAAATATCTCAAAAAAGGTGCCTTCAGTTGCTTGGTGCTATTTTAGCGTGTTTACAAAAGTCACCAAACATATTGCTTTTTTATATTAAAAACCTATTTTATTTTATGTGTATGCGTGCCCGAGTGTATGTATGTGCACAAGGTGTGTGCTGGAGCAGGTGGGCACCAGAAGAGGAACTGAAACTGAAGTTAGAGGCAGTTGTGACCTGTCGTGTGGGTGCCGGGAATCTAACCTGCAAGAGCAGCCAGTGCTCTTAACTATTGAGCCATCTCTAGCCCAGTGATTCTCAACCTTCCTAATCCTAAAGTCGCCGTGTCATGTGACCACCAACCATAAAATTATTTTCGTTGCTATGTCATAACTGTAATTTTGCTACTCTTAGGAGCTGTAATGTAAATATCTGGTATGCAGATGGTCTTAGGCGACCCATGTGAGAGGGATGGGGACCCACAGATTGAGAACAATTGCTCTACCCCCCCCTTATTTTCATTCTTGTGAAATTGGATCTGTACAGGTTGATTCTGAAATCAGAGTGCAAATTCTGTCAGTATCTCTCTCTTTAAAGGGTGTGGTTAGCTGAGCATGATGGTGCACAACTGTAATCCAGATGTCGAAGCAGGATTGCCAGAACTTTGAGTACAGCTTGGGCTACATAGTGAGACATCATCTTTAAAAAAGCCCAGAGGTGGCTCATCAGGTAAAGGTGCCCGCCACTGAGCCTGAAGACAGAAGTTTGACCCGAAGACCCATTCTGCCTGTTGTCCTCCGATCTCAGAATGCCTGTTGTAATGTGCATTGTGCCACACAATTCATACTACACACACACACACACACACACACACACACACACAAATATAAAAGAAAGTTTGAGCCAATAAATAAAATATCCTAGTCATTGTATTTGAATTTGTGCTTTCATTGTATTTGGAGCCCCTAAAAAACCTTCCCTAAATAAGTGTGACTCATTGAGTGCTTTCAGGTCAGAATCAATGTCCGAATGGGAAGGTGCTCCGCAGGCAACCGTGCAGCCATCAGTATCAGTTTTAGGGATAAGCTTCAGCTTGGGAGAAAAAGTTGTTTCTGGGTTTATAAACCTTTCTCAAAACACAAAGAGAATGGGAAGCCTATCCAGTTCTATGAAGCAAGCCGAACGCTGTTTATTCCTTGTGGCTCCCAGGAGGTGGCAGTGCTCAAGAGTCAGGCCTGAGATGGTCACTGATGCCTTTACTCCTGGTTAATGGCCCACCTCTTCCCAAGCCAGTGAGGAGCCATCTCAGCTGTGCCCAGAGCTACTGGAAGCGAGTGACAGACCCGAACTGTAGTAAGCAGTTTACTCTAAAAGCTGGAGCGGAGTCAGTTCCGTGTGCAGTGGGGCCCCACGCACAGAAAGCTTCAACACTGTAATGATTGCTTGCAAAAATTTTTTAAACTTGGGCATTTATTCAGAATGATATGTGAAGCCATTTGGAAGGTTTAAACAGAGGTATATATGTTAATAAAAGTCCATGTTGATTTTTACAAAGCTATTTATTAAATCATTGTTGGTATATTAATCATGAGCTATGACAAATCTCAGGGGTCCAATGCCCAGGGGGCTTAGGCAGAGCTCACTCCTCACTTCATGCTCTCCTGGTTCTCCCTCCGCCCCAGGCCTAGGTCCTTTTTACATTCAAAACTCCTCCCTGTCTCCACCCAGACCTTCAATATACAAATGAAGGGAACCTAATCTTAAACAAAAGGCCTGCTTCTATGGAGATCTGGGTGGTTACCCCATTGTTTAACAAGTAGGAAGCAAATCCTTTACACGCTGCAAGGCAGCATACAGGAATATGATCCCGTATCTATAAAATATCCCACAGCATATATATGACTGACTTAATTCTTCAAATTACATTTATTTATTTTTGATACTCGCTGTGTTTTCAGGCCTAGCTGAGGTTGGCCTCAAACTCACAGGGATCTGCCTGCTTCTGTCTCTTGAGTGTTGTAATTAAAGATGTGCACGACTACTCTGGTCCTGTATGTATGTATGTATGTATGTATGTATGTATTCAGTGTGTGTGTGTGTGTGTGTGTGTGTGTGTGTGTGTTTACTCTGGTCCTGTATGTATGTATGTATTTATTTATTTATTCAGTGTGTGTGTGTGTGTGTGTGTGTGTGTGATGGGCATGCCATGGTTTGCATGTGGAGGCCAGAAAGTGACTTCTGGGTTTCAGTTCTCTCCTTCCATCATAAAGTCATCAAGCTTGGCAGCAAGTGTCCTTACTCAAGGATCCAGTTAACCAGCCCCTCTCTGTTGCCCCCCTCTTCCTCGTTGTCCTGTGGCGATGCTTCATCTATACTAGGCCTCAAACTCACTGTGTGGTCAAGGACAGCCTTGAGTTTCTGATCCTCCTGTCCCCACCTCCACCTTCCAAACACTGGGCTGACAGATGTGCACCACCATGCAGGGTTTGGGTGGTGTTGGATCAAATCCAGGGACTTGTGCAGTTAGGAAGCACTCTACCAACTGAGCTATATCCCTGCCTCTTTTTCCTCCTTTTTAATAAAAAAAAAAAAAAAAAAGTGTTTTACTGTGTGTGTGGGTGTATGTGTGGGTGTGCTACAACACAACTTTGGAACTCAGAAGACACTTGCTGGAGTGGGTTCTCTCCTCCTATTATATGGGCTCCGGGGATCAAATTCAGCTCATCAAACTTGGAGCTCGCACTGGCATGCTTGATTGACACTTGTCTTGAGCCTGCGCTAAGAGGGCTGGAAGCTCATTTTCTCATCCTGTGTGCTGTGGCATTTGGCTCAGGGTCAGTCTAGCATGGGCAGAGGAAACAGAATGTAAAGTCCGGAGGAGATGAGAGCAAGGGTTGTTCCACCTGCTCCTTGCTTCCCTAACTGCCTGTAGTCACGTGCTCTGCAGAGACAAAGAAGACAAAGCTAAAAATGCCAGAATAAAAAGCAAAATCCCTCACTAATCCCTGGAGGCCTGACCCAGTGACTTCTGACAATGTAGGCAAACAGTTAGAGCCCAGTGGTCCCTGGGACCACACCCCAAAAGGTCAAAGGGCCAGCAAGTGCCATAGAATTTACTACTTCCAGATAATGAGCTGCCCTCTTGAACTCTATTCAAATGTGATCCCACACAAAGAGTGCAGGAAGCTTGCCAGCTAACTCCTCCCTCCCTTCCTCTCCCTTTCTCTTAGATTTATTTTATAGTATACATATGAGTTTTTCTCCTGCATGCATGCATCTATGTATGTATGTATGTACGTGTGTGTGCACCACCTGCATGACTGCTGCCCAGGCCAAAAGAAGGGGTCAGATCCCCTGGAGTTATGGATGGTTGTGAGCCCCATGTGGGTGCTGGGAATAGAACCTGGATCCTCTGGGGTCTCTGCAAGAGGGACAAGTGCTTTTAACCTTTGAGTCATCTCTCTGGCCCCCAGCCGACTTGTCTTAACCTGCTATGGAAGGACCTCATTCCCTCTCAGGGGATGATGTCTCTGTGTATGTCCAGTGTCCAGTGGTTAAAACCTTTAACCAATCTAGTCTGGTGAACAGTTACCTCTGCACTTCAGACTCATTCTCCCATGATACACTCCACTGAGAGGTAACTGGACCAAGGAGGTCTGAAAGCAGCTGTTGAACGACTTGGATGCTCCCTTTGCTCTTTTAGACGGTTAACTGCTTCTAGTGGGTCAACAGGCAGAGCCTGGCATCACAAAAGAGCCATGGAGGGAAGGAGCCAATTATGTGGGAGACATTAGGTAATTGTGGGGTAGCACAGAGTAGATTCTAGATAAAGGAGGACAATGCATAGCTCTTAAATTGCTCATTATTGTTAGTGTGTGTGTGTGTGCACATGCCACACATGCACACTCGTGAATACATTGTGTCACTGCATGAATATGAGGCCAAAGTGTAGGATTTCCTCCTGGCGGTGGCTTCCATCCCCTCAGAGTAGCTCCACTGTAGCCAATGGGAGGGAACCTTAGGGCATGGGTCTATGGGGCCATGCAGTCCTTGAATGGATGACCCAGAGCCAGCGGGAACATTCAGAATTGCTGGGAGCACACAGCAGAGGCCATAACTCAGTTTATTTTGGCAACGGGGGTCACGCTAGTATCCAGGGATGTCAGGGGGAGCTCACTGGTTACGACAGTGCAGGTACTACAGCCCCTGTTTGCATGTTGGGGTTTGCAGCCTGGACCTAGGTATTTTCCCAGGGACCAAAGGGAAATATGACCTTATATGGTCATATAGAGAGAAATAAGTCACAGCTCCAGGTAAACAACCTTTGAGGGGGTGGTGCCTTGCTGTTAAAGTGTTGGACCTCTGAGATCCAAACCGGGACATGCAACCCCACAGAGACTCACAGACGGGATATCGATGCAAACGCAAGAGGATTTTATTCCAGTATACTGGTGTTAGGGCAAGCCGGGCGGGTTTCTAAGGAACCACGAGACAGGAACCGCTGCAAACGCATGAGGCATTTATTGATTACCGGCGCGCGTCCGGGTCCCACCTATCCCACGCAGGAGATGAGCATGGCGGGCCCCATCCCTTCCTCCCCAGCCCTTTTATGGGGTTCAGGGGGAAGGGGTCTGGGGATGGGGACTCGTGCAGCTTTGATTGGCTCAGAGCTCTGTTAAACTCATTGGTTGGGAGTTGCGCGGGGGACCCAGGGGGGCGTGGTCAACCTGTGCCCTTGGACTAGCCATCCTTGAGACAGGGTGGCTCCTGGTATGCTGGGGAAGGATGAATCCTGCTGATAAGCTTAATGGTGATTTCCCTGTGGGTGGGGAGGAGACTGAAGAGTACTGTTAATGGCTGTACTTGGGAAGGCATTTCTCAATAGGAGGAATTTCCCCCTATATGTGACTGTATTTCTAGGCTTCATATTTCTCACATCCTTTCACTGGGACCATTCTAACACGCAGGATAGAAGCGGCACTGGGCGGCAGAAAGCAAGCCTTTTTATTTACAACAGTTGAAATGGTTGCTAGGGGCTGCATAGTTAAGCACAGACCAAGTTGGTACAAGTTGATTGGTCTCTAAATTGTTTTCCCACTTTGATAGGTTAGGGCCAATTAACTTCTAAATTGGTTGGTGCTGGCATATAGCAAGGTCGCGGGCAGCTGGGAGGAGGGAACTCCTCAGCCCAAGGCTGTCTTATTTGTCTTAGAAATTGTTTTTCTTTAACTCTGGGAACTGTTTTGGGTCACGGTGCTCCTGGCTTGGGCCTACATAATTTTGGTGCTCTTAGAAGCCTGACTAAAGTTCCTTTCAAAAGCAGGCAGCATAGCTTGTAGTTTGTCAGAGCAGCAGGTAGAGGAACAGCCAGACGCCTTCCTTCCGTTCTCAGAAATGAGATTTCTGGGGTTCCAAGCACCGTCTACTCCACCTCAGCTTCAGGACAGCCCCCCACCAAAGGACAACTTTGTGGAATCAATTCTCTTCTACCTTTTTGTAGTTTTGGGGGGAATTGAACTCAGTTGTCAGGCTTATGTGGTAAACGCTTTCGTCACCGGCCCCAGCACAGGGTTAGCTGGCGTGCGGAAGGATCAAGGGGTCCATAAACCCACACATTTGCACATGCAATTTTACATTATTTGCTTGTAGTCACTTCTTAGGGGCTCCATACTCTCAGCTAGTATGTAAAATTCCAGAACCTCTACGTGAACAGCGCCTCCCCAGTTCCCACATCAACTCCCTCTCCACATAGCCCACATTGTCGAGGGAGGAGAACCTCAACATCTGCTCCCGGAGGGTCCTTGCCCGGCAGAGCCAATCAGCACATTGCATTCCTCTGAATGCAGTCACTGCTTGAGACTTGTATGGCTTTTGACAGGGAGGCCTGTGTCCTCTCTCCTTTAGCCACTGATGGCCCGACAGAGCTGGCTGGCCACCAGGCTCCAGAGGACTGGGCAGAGGGCAGAACCTAGGGCACCACAGACAGGGACACCAGTCCTGGGTTGAGGCAACTCCTTGGAGCAAAGCTCTACATATTATTTAAGGTACTGGAGGACTAAAGTAGCAGAGTCTAACAAACCAGAAGGCATTGAAAGGGCCCGAAAGCCAGGGGTGGAAACGAACCAGGATCAGATTCCTGAGTTAAACAATGACCCCTGTGAGTCTCAGGATTAAGCAACAAACTTCCTCAGGCTTCATTGCCCGGATGCTAACTGTCACATACTAGTAAGGGATCCCCACCCACTCCCACAGCAGATAAGCAGAGCCAATCAGTTTAAAAGATTACAAAGACAGACTCCTGCCTGCAAAAGCTTTGCATGCCCTATCTCCAGACCCTTCCCCTGCATGCCATAAAATGCCAAAGAACAAAGCAGTTGGGGTCGCCTCCCACTCCCAGCATGGAAACTCGCGGAAGGAGGACCCCCACGCGCTGGATAATAAAGCCTCATGCGGTTGCATCGATCCTAAGTCTCAGTGGTTTCTTGGAGGTCGTCCCTCACTGTAGACCTTGATAGGGGCCCGCCGTGGGCGTGGGGCCCGGGTCTTTTCAGCATCCTTACATCTATGGTTCAAAGTATAAAGAAACGCTGGGCTGAAATGTGGCTCTTGTGCAGATGTGTGAGACTCAGAGTTTAATCCCCAACAGCAATGGCTTGAATGAGGAAATGTCCTTCGTGGCTCAGGCATTTAACACTTGGTCCTCAGTCTGTGACTCTGTTTTGGGAACTTGTGGAGCCTTTAGGGGGCAGAGCTTTGCTGGAGGAAGTGTGTCACCAGGGTGTGCTTTGAGAGTTCATAGCCTCACCCCACTTCCATTTCCCTCTCTGCTCCTCATTGTGTTTAAAGATGTGATTTGTCAACTCGCTGCTCCAGAACCTGCTTCCTGCTGTCCCCACCATGATGGACTCTAAACCTCTGGAACTGTGAGTCAAAATAAACTTTCTTCCGTAAGCTGCTTCAAGCAACCAATCAATCAACTAACCAACCAACCAACCAATCAGCCAGCCAGCCAGCCAGCCAGCCAACTAACTAACCAGCTAACCAACTAATCAACCAACTAGCCAATCAATCAACCAACCATTAAAACAAACACAAGAAGAAATTTGCAAACGGCTTTGCTTACGTAATTTACATCATTTCCTGTTATGTAAATATCCCATTGTTTTGGGAATCAAAGTATGTTCCCTCTGCCCAGCTCTAACAGAAGGCACCAATGTTTTACTCCAGTGGTGTGGGGCTTGTTCTAGAAGTCCAGGACTTTGCAGCTTGTCTTCTAACCCTAAATTCTGAGTGGGATGGCTCCAACTCCGGAGACCTGCTGCAAGTTTTCTCTGACTGAACCCACACGGAGAAACGTCATGTTCACATCAGGCCCTCCCTGTAGGGCTTCCAGGCTAAAGAGTGAAGTTGTAGCACGAGCGGTCCTCACCCCCAGGGCTAGCAGGACACTCGGAGTCTCCTTTACTCTTAACGCCCTGGAAGCTGCTAACTCAGTAAACAGATTGGCAAAATGTCTGCCAGCCTCGTGGTGAATCATACACTTTTGTCTCTGCAAAGGCCATGGATATTGTGGGGGTTGGCCAGGTATGCCCCTCCCCCTGCCATGCTAATTAAGGCTTCCCCTCGAGGGGAGAAGCCACGCCCTTATGGGAGAGGTTATTTATTTGGGGAAAATCCTGGGAATAAATGAGTTCGGGTCCACCAGATGCCGACTCCGTCTTGTGCTCGTTCTCAGCAAGCGGGATCAGGTGGCGCCACGCGGTCCTAGGAACCCATGTGAGAAACGTCCCCAGGGCTTCCCCATGGCTCTTGGCTTGCCTTTTCTCGCCTCTGGCCAGGGCGGAGAACCAAGCGGCTTCCCAGCCAGCTCCGGGCCGGGATAGGGCTGTGGCAGAACAGGCCGGGGAGACAGAAAACTAAAAACAACACCTCCCCGTACTCTTGCAGTCTCAAGGAGGACCAACACTGCCAAATGTTCTCTGCTGTTGCTGTTTTGAGACAAAGTTTCTTTATAAGATTTCTGGCTGGACTCCAATTCAGAGATTGGCATGCATCTTACTCCCAAGTGCTGGGGTTAAAGGTGTGTCTCCATTACTTTACGTGCATGAGTGTTTTGCCTGCACGTGTGTATGTGTTTCACTTGTGTGCCTGGTGCCTGAGGAGGCCAGAAGAGGTCATTGGACCTCCTGGAACTGGAGTTAGAGAGCTGGTGTGTGGTTGCTGGGATTAAACCTGAGTCTTCTGCAAGAGCAACAAGTGTCCTTAACCACTGAGCCGTCTCTCTAGTCCCTACTGCAAAGTCCTCTTAGCAAATGGCTGAGTGCACATTCACCAGCAGGTGATCTGAAAGGACCAGCTGGGCTTCTGCCCTCCCAGGGTCTCAGGGCGAGGGATGACCTCAAGGAACCAAGACTCCAGATCGATGTAAAAAACATGAGGCTTTTATTATCCAATGCATTGGGGTCATCTCTCACGTATCCTGGAAGTCAGAATAGGAGAAAATGACCCCGAGGATCTTCCAGCTAGACTTTTTAAAAGGGAGCAGGGAATCTCTCTGACTGGTCAGAACCCAGGCACTGGATTGGCTTGTTGGCAACAAGGAGTTCTGGGAAAACAGAGAGGTTTATGGGATAGTGAGTACTTATATTAAATGGAGGTTAGTGCCTTCACCACTAGGGGTGCTGGACTTTTCAGATCCACCAGCAGTAGAAGGACTCTGAAGCTGTGTTCTGAGGACGTTGAAAATTTTCCTCTGAACACACACACACACACACACACACACACACACACACCACAGACTCATACACAATCACACACCTCCACCCCACCCCCACACACCCTGGCTTCAGTCTAGCAGCTACTGTTCCATTTCTCACTTTATGGCTTTGTTGCAGGAAATGGTGGCTAAGAACCAGGAAGCAATGCATTTGCAAGTCAATGAGCAAAGTATTTTATTATTATTATTATTATTATTATTAATATTACTACTACTACTACTACTATTACTACTATTACTATTAAATGTGACAACTTAATGGAATTCAGTTTTATCCTTCTACTCTGTGGTCCTGGGATTCAAACTCAGGTTAACAGGTTTGGCAACAAGCACCTTTACCTGTTCAGCAATATTTTAGAGGAAAAGAAAAGGTCTTTTTGCCAGGTGTGGTGGTGCACGCCTTTAATCCCAGCACTCTGGAGGCAGAAGTAAGTGTATCTGAGCGCCAGACCAGGCCAGGCCAGCTTGGTCTGCAGAGCTAGCTCCAGGCCAGCCAGGGCTATATAGTGAGACCCTATCTCAAGGACAAAACAAGAACAAGAATAACACACCCTCTTCTTCCTGTGGACTAGGAACAGCTTTATTCATTTCTCTTCTAGGAACTTTCCAAGAGGAAGTCTGTTAGTGCTTTTCAGCTCTGACGGGGATGGAAAGGTGCCCTGGTAGTTGGGAGCCAAGGAACCACACAGCTCTAAAGTGGAGAAGGCTTCTCCAATGGAGCTCTGAGAGAAAATGTGCTCTGGCAGTCAGGAGCCCAGGAAGCACACAGCTCTAAGGTGGGGCAGGCATGCCCAGCTGAGCTGGAGTGTTACAGTGTAACAGTTCTGCTCTGCTCCAGTCAGCTCAGCTCTAAGGAAGGGGGAAGATGTCCCCTGCTGAGCTGAGGCGTTTTCCCTGCTCTGCTCTGCCTCAATCCAAAGACAAAGACAGCTTCATGCAGCAAATCTCACAAAAGCGATTTATTGGAAGGAAAATTCCAGGGTTGTAGCTCCCTCAGCTCTGGAGGAAGGCAGCAGCAAAAGCTGCTTTGAGAACTGAGCAGAATGCAGCTCTTCATATAGTGTTCTTTGGGGAGGTGGAGGCAGGAGGCTGGTGGTGCATGGAGCTGTCCAAGGTGACCTGGTATTGGTGGGTTTTTTTCACCCTATTTGAATAGTCTGGGGGAGGGGCCTATTGAGGGGCTGGAAAGGGCTCCTAATGGGCCCAGAGGTGTGGTGGGATGGGTTTTAGCCATTCGAAGGCCTAAAGGGCCTAGCCAGCAGGCTCCTGGCATCTTTCCATACCTAAGGATAGAGGTGGATGAACCTGATGGATTCCCATGCTTCTCCTGGATCTTGAGCGTCCACATCCAAGTTCTCCTGGCTGGCCTGGCCATGCAGGGCCAAGGACTGGGGGATGTGGGCATGCCTCCAGCGGGGGCCTAAAAAATCAGTGGTGTTCTCGCCCTTAAGGCAGATGTGGACAGGCCTTAAAGGTGGGAAAGGAGAGGCAGAGGGAATGACGGCTTGGGCTGGGTGAGCTGGGCTGGAAGGAAAATAACCAAATAACCATAGCTGACGTAGCCGAGGCTCACTGATGCCACCGGCTCATCTCCGTGCCTCCACTGCCTTGTACATGTCATACATACAGAAAGCAGAGCATGAGAGACATAAGCGATCTGTCAAAGGTCATTTCATCTATGGCTGGGAAGAGACACAACCAGTCCGGTTCCAGTGTCCATGCTGTTAACGACAGGATGAAAATGCACTCGTGCACGGGCCAATCTGCCCAGTCCATGCAAACACCAAGGGGAAAAGGGCTGAGGCGGGAAACAGGGGGAGCTGCACTTAGCTAGCTGCTGCTTTTTGCATTCAGGGCTGTTCTTCCCAGCGCCCACCTGGTGGCTCACAGCTGTCTGCCATTCCAATCCAGGGAATACAAGTGCCCTCTTCTGGCATCCGTGAGCACTGCATGCACGAAGTGCACAGGCATACACGAGACAAAATACTCATATACATAAAATGAAAATAAAGAAAAAAAAGCCAATTTAAATGTTTAAAAATTAAAAAGGGAGGAAGCTTGAAACTCCATTGGTAGAGTGCTTGCTTAGCATCTGAGAAGCCCCGGAATCTCAGCATTCTGGAGACAGGGGCAGAAGGATCAGAAGGTGAAGGTCGTCCTTGGCCACAGAGTGAGTTCAAGGTCATCCTGGGATATGAGAAACCATCTCAAGAATACCTTAAGAGGTGGCTCAGCAGTTAAGAGCAGGCACCGCTCTCACAGAGGACTCACATTTTATTCTTAGCCCTCTCATTGGGTGATTCACAGTCACCCACAACTCTACTTCCACGGATCTAATGCCCTTCTCTGGCCTCTGGGTACTTGTGCTCATGCACACATACCCACATACAGACACACATGTAACTAAAAATAAAGTGAAATATTAAAATAACAACTTTAAAAAAAATCTTTAGGTAGTGCACTCATTGCTCTTCCAGAGGACCCAAGTTCAGTTCCCAGCACTAGGGTTCACAGAACCTACATTGGGCAGCTCACGACCATCTGTAACTCTAGCTCCACAGTGACCTGATGTCTCTGCCTCCACAAACACCTGCCTTCATCCTCACACACCTACACACAGACACATACACCCATACATAACTTTAAATGATAATAAAAATTATTTTAAAAAAGTATATGGGCAGTCGAGGTGGCTCATCGGGCAGAGGAGCCTGCTGCCAATCCTGACGAGTTGAGTTCTATCCTCAGGAGAGAACTGGCTCTCAAAAGTTATCCTCCGACTTCCACACCTATGCTGTGAAACACTACTATAATTTCACGAAGTCATTTGAATTCATTACAAACAAACCCCCAGAAGGACGCAAACTGTGAGAATAACAGCCAGTCTTTAAGTTGATCAACCCATCACGGTGGCATAAAAACCAGCAAGTAACAAACCTGCCTTAGTAAAGTCCTCTCCAGGGTCCTAGTGTCCTCACCTCACTGTGGGCTGGTGAAGCATCCTTGTGGCTGGCAGTTGTTAAAAGACATGAATTTAGGGACCACTATGGTATTTCAGTGTGTGTGTGTGAATATGTGTGTATGTATGTGTGTGTGTGTATTGTGTGTGTGTGTGTACATGTGTGTGTGTATGTATGTGTGTATGTGTGTATATATGTATATGCATTTGTGTATTATGTTTGTGTATGTGTTTGTGTATGTATGCGTGTGTGTGTGTGCATACATGTATGTGTATGTGTGTGTACGCATGTGTGTGTGTGTATGTGTGTGCTGGTGCAGTGTTGGGAACGGAACATAGGACCTTGTACATGCTAGGCAAGCGCTCCATCACTGAGCTACCTTCCCAGCCTTGTCCTGCTTCCTGTGATCTTCAGCAACCATCTGCAAGACACATAGGGAAAATCATGCTCACCTCTATCCTCTTCATAAAGAAATCAAGGTTGAGAAAAGCCCATAAACTTGTTTAAAGACTCACAGTCTTACAAATGGCAAGGGTAGAGGACACACCCGGATTTTCAGCCGTGCATGGTGACTGACACTTCTAATCCCTGAACTCTGGAGGCACAAGTAGCTGGATCTCTGTGAGTTCTAGACTAGCTTGGTCTACATATCGAGTTCCAGGCCAGTGAAGGCCACATAGGGGGTCCCTGTCTCAAAACAAAACAAAACAGAATAAAACCACCAGATTTTTAGACTCCCCAGTCTTTCCTAATGTACCTCTCACCTTTCACATGATGAACTGTCTGGCCACTGGGTGAGGAACTGATTGTACAGAGAGAAAGGAGTGATTACAAGTGTCACCACTGACCAGGCTCAGAACCCCATAGAATAGCTACCAGCAGGCAGCATGGGAGGGCCAGAGGCTTCCTGGAGTGTGTTTTGTCTTTCTCAGCCAGGCCCAGGCTGGGAAGGCATGAGAGAGTGGTTTGGATTTGTTTATTTGTTTGCTTGAGGCAGGATCTCTCTCCTGAACCCTGGCTGTTTTAGAACTCTCTATGTAGACTAGGCTGGCTTTGAACTCACAGAGATCTGCCAGCTTCTGTCTCCCAAGTGTTTCGATTAAAGGCCTGTGCTGCCACACCTGGCTCCTAGCTACTTTTTTAGATACAAGGCCTCCCAGGTTGGCTTTGAACTTGAAGTTCTCTCTCCTTGTTTTGAGTGCTGGGATCACTGATGTGTACCACCATGCCTGGCTGGATGCCAGCATTTATTTAACAAGATTTCCCTGTGTAAGAAGAGATGAAAGGGGGGCCCCTCACCCTGGGGTCAAGTTTGCCTTTCTTTCCAGCTGAGAGTCAAGAAACTTAAATGTCTTAGTTAATACTCTGCTGCTGTGAAGAGACAACATGACCACAGCAACTCAGTAACTGGGAGCTGGGCAGGATGCAGATAGACAAGGTGCTGGAGAGGAACTGAGAGTTCTACATCCTGATCCACAGGCATCAGGGAGAGGGGGGCGGAGACTGGGCCTGGCTTGAGTATTGGAAAGCCCATCCCCAGTGACACACTTCCTCCAGCAAGGCCACACCTCTGGGCATTGACTCCAGTCCTCAGGCGGCAAGAGACTCCACCGACTGAGCTGTCTCATCAGCCTCGCTCTAGTGACCTCTATTTCACATTTCCTCAGACAGTCCGTGCTGTCCTAGCCCAGGGGACCTCGCTGGCCCTCCTTCTGGGAACCCTATCCTTTGGTGACCGACCTTCTGAGTGCCTGTCTGCCAAGAGGAGGGGTAGGTAGCGAGAGTCACTTCACCTACCTTCAAAAGCAAGGAGGTTTTATATAAATGGTGTACGCCCCCGGGGCCCACAGGAGCACCAAGGGCTGTGTCTTATCTAGTCCCGGGTGGAATTAGCACCCGGAGCCTTTCTATCAGGTCCTTACGATAGACTGCAGAATGTGCTTAGGCGATTTTGTTAATGTCCTTTTTCCTTCTTTTTTCTTTTTCTTTTCTTCATTTTCTTTTTTCTTTCCTCCTCTTCCTCTTCCTTCTCTTGTTGTTGTGACAGGGTCTCCCTGGCTGTCCTAGAACTCAAAAATCTGCCTGCCCAGCCTCTTGAGTGTTGCTAATATCCTTTTTTCCAACTAGATAGTTGTCTCCCCCGGTCATGTGCTTCCAACCTAGTATGGGACCAGAGAGCCGGAGATGCCTCCTAAACGTTCCTCAGTGACGCGTCCCATGTGGCCTGCCCTCTGCCTTGTTTTCTTGTATGGAGATCCCCTGGTTGTTGGCATTCTGCTCCCAACTCACACTGTTCTTGGTAGCTGTAGAGGCCATGACCAAATCTAGAGAGTTGCTCCCAGGCTAATTAAGGTTGTGGTTTCACCAGGAGTGCTGGCACACACCTGTAATCCCGGCACTTAGAAGACAGAAGCAGAAGGATTAAGAGTTTAAAACCAGATGGGTCTATATATAATCTCAAAGATTAAAAAGAGAAGTCCAGAATTTACAGGGTTGAAGTTGTTGTTGTTGTGTTGTGTTTTGTTTTGTTTTGTTTTTGTTTTTTTTAGTACCAGAACAAAGGAGTCAGTCATCTGATCAGGCTTGAGTTCCTTGAAGGGCAGCCCTGACTTTGACCTTGCGCATTGAAGGGTGGGGCAGGAACATTTTTCTACTTGCCATTCCATATGCATCCACCGAGAGGCAGTATTGCTCTACAAGGAAGCACCAGGTGCTGCCGCGCTGCTGATGTAACCAGGTTCCAGGGATGACACTTGCTAGCGTTTTTTTCAATGTTTAAGAATGTTCAATGTTTTTTCAAGCGTTTAAGAATGTGCAGATGTTTAGAAAACTGTAGGCAGTGATCATACAAGAAAGGCAATGAAACATTCTTGTCATCGTTTGGTTTTATGAGACACTGTCTCGCTATGAAGCATACTTCGACCGTGAAATAAAAGCACATGAGAGAGATTAAATGACGTTTCCTGGGTCTCGTGACCAGTGAGTGAGTGGCTAAGCTAAATCAGACTTCGATCTGGCAGGATCTGGCACCCCTGACCTCAGAGTGATTGAGCTCATCCTAGCAGAGACCCGCCAGCGCTGTGCGCATGCTGCGAGCTTCCCTCACTCACTTGGCCCAATTTATCATCTTTCAATAATCTAAATTAAAACCAGGGTCACTGGCTTGGATCGAAAGCTGTAAAATGGGTTATTGAACTGCCAGTCTGGAGCCCAGAGACCTCTGCTCTGTATGCACAAGGACAGAGCGGCTAACAGATGTGCCCTTCATGAGCAGGTGGATCTGCTCCAAGGGCTCTTGTTGTCCTTCCATGGCCCCCCTGCAGGGGGAAGGTCTCTTTCTTGAGCCACCTCCCCAGGTGCCTCATGAGCCAGGACCTGCTTTGTTACTTCTCTGCATCCCATTGGTTGGGAAGCACCTGGGCCACAGGGCCTTCAGCCCTTCTTGGGGCTGCAGCCACCCTAGAGTGAGGAGGGCGCCACCTCCCACCCAACTCTTGGTGAGGAGAGAGCCACCGGTGCAGCGGGCACGCGGTGGGGACTAGTTGTTGTCTTCTTTGCCTTCCTTTTTCCCGTGTCGGAATTGTACGAGGACAGTACAACCTACAAAGGCCAAGCCATGTGCTAGCATGTTCCACACATCCCTGGGCAAATTATTCCGCTCAAGCCGATTCAGAAGAAGGGGTTTCCTGGATTTTTTCCTCTTTTTTCCTCTCGTACATTCCTGGTAAGTCCCAGTGACTATCCCATAAACTTCTAGATGCTTATCACTGGGAACAAAGTTTCTATTGGTTGTCTGGTTGTCCCCACAGGTCGAACCCAATGCTGGTCTTTCAGTAGAAATGTTAGCTGGTCAACAGTGATTGGCAGACACTGAGAAGCTGTAAGCGTAGGCAGGTCATCCCAGGGTCCTGTCATCTGAAACAGTGTTGTCCAGAGCCGGTGGGAGCCCAGGGAAACAAGGCACAGACTCTCTTCTCTCAGATGTGGAATCTGCTGTTTCAAACCACAGGGCTTCAGCCAAAGCAGACCACAAGTGGACCAGTGAGCAGCTGATACTGAGGACTAGGGAGTGGTTGAGCTGACCAGCTCAGACATGGACATCTGTTGGACTCTGCCAGAGTTCTGGATCCCAAGAGTGCCCTTGGTTTACTCTCTCTTCCTGGTTCTCAGATTCCTCTTTATCTGAAACCCAAAGAGATGTAAGTGGCACTTAGGCAAAACCTATGTGGTGTCTTCCTATCCCAGAAACTCTCCAAACAAGAGAGGCCGGAAGCTCAGAACTCAGCCTGCTCTGGGAGGGGTCAGGTATGCATGGATCCTGCCCTTGGCTGGGACTCTCCTGACTCCAATTCCTATCAGCCACTCCTGAGGGTTCCAGCTTTCCCTCGCCACTGCCACACCCAAACTACCTGCTCTGGGTTTGCATGCTAGGTAAATTTTCTGGTCAATAAATATTTGCCTATTCCAGACCCACGATTGGAACACTTTGGCCATCTGTTGGGTTGACAGCAGTCCATGTTCTCAAAGGCTTAAATGTTGCAGAAGTTTATTGCTAGTTATGTTTAAAATGATTGTTTTGTGCACAGTTGGGAGAAGGGCTGCCTAGGCCTTGGCAGCCCCTGTCGGCAAGTTTTGGCTTTATGTAAAGGATGTTTGCTCGTGATCTGCACGTGCTATCAATAGAACACCTGAGGAGCTTCTGGTCAATAAACACCCCTGAGATGAGATGCTCAGGGGTCCACTGTCCAGTGTGGCACTTGCCATCATAGTGGTTCTCTGCTGAGGTTTGTCAGGGTTTGCACCTATGAAAATGCCTCCTTGTCTTCCTTGGTGAGGCACCACAGTAGGTATACTGCTACACCTAAATTTGTCAGATTCTCTTTAAACACTATGAACACATTATAGGCAGCTTATTCTCACCTTTAGCTGGTTCCGGGACATTATATTCTTGCTTATGCGGCATTCAGGGTGTGTGGTCTTGTGTGCCTTGTCTCCTGCAGAACCATAGGAAAATTGATCATTATTATTCTCAGAGACAGACCTTCAAGGTCACCCTGAAAGGTATAACAAGGTGAGACCTCTGGATCTCCTGTCAATGCATTGAGATCCAGTGCTTCCTTCACGCCATGTAATAGCCCTAGAAGGTTACATGCCATGTATTGCCACAGCCGGCAAGAGTGATGTAATTGCATCAGCAGAGAGCATATGGGCAGGTGGGCGTGGCTGTGTACCACCAGGAGAGAGCTTCTGTGTACCACCAGGAGAGCAGCTACAACCTTGGGACATTGGGGCCCTGGGAAGCGCTTCCTGTACTCATAAATCCTCTGTTCTCTGGAAATGTCTGAGCAGGGGGTAATGAAGCCTGGTGGTCCTGACTGAGAGGTCTGGAAGCAAGTCACACTCTGCTCCTTATTGGCTGTATGAACTCGTGTCTCTGAGGTTTTGTTCAAACATCTGATAGATGGAGAGTATATAGTACCTATTTTTTACAAATAAGATTTCAAAAAGGATTACATTACTTAATATTCTCTTTAGATTTATTTTATGTGTATGAGTGTTTTGCCTGTATGTATGTTTGTGTGTGTGTGTGTGAGTGTGTGTGTGTGAGTGTGTGTGAGTGTGTGTGTATGAGTGTGTGTATCTGTATGAGTGTGTGTATGTGTGTGTGTATGTGTGTGTGTGAATGTGTGTGTATGAGTGTGTGTCTGTATGAGTGTGTGTGTGTGTGTGTGAGTGTGTGTGTGTGAGTGTGTGTGTGTGTGTGTGTGTGTGTGTGTGTGTGTGTGTGTGTGTGTGTGTGTGTGTGTGTGTGTGTGGTGCCTGAGGATGTCAGAAGAGGGCGGCATATTTCCTGGAACTGTAGTTATGGATGGTTGTGAGTCGCCATGTGGGTATCAGGAGCCCAACCGGGTCCTCTCTCCTGCTAAGCCATCTATTCCGCCTCAAGAATCACACTGTTTAAAAACACATGCAGGTGTGTGGAGATCAGAGGTCAGCTTTCAGGAGATGGTTCTCTCTCTCCATCCTGGGCTCTGGGGCTGCAACTAAGGTCGTCAGGCTTGTGTGGCAAGTACCTGCATCTGTGGAGACATCTCCCTCACCTGATAATCTCTCTTTTTTTTTTTAAGATAAGTTTTCCCACTGAACCCAAAGCTTGCCCTGCTGGCTAGGCTGGTTTGCCAGTGAGCCCCCTGGATCCACCTGTCCGTCACTCACAGTGATGGGTTACAGGTATGGGCTAACACATCTGGCTTTGCTGTGGGGGCTGGGAGGTCCAAACTCAGGTTTCATGCCTCCACAACAAGTACCTTACCACTGAGCCACCTGTCCAGGTGCCCTGTAAAGTTTATTACTGTTTTATGTGCTCGTCTGTATGGGAGCTTGTGAGTGCCACAGCACACAGGTGGAGGTCGGAGGATGACCTTTGGGAGTCGGTTTTTACCTCTCAACTTTATTTAGGTTCTCTCTTCATTGTGATGCTCGGCATGCTCTAGGTTAGCCAGTTGTCAGGGGGATTCTCCTGTGGCAGCTTCCCATTTGCGGAGGATGCTGTGCAGGGAAGTGCAGAGTGAGTCACCACGCCTGGCCCACACTCTTCGCTATGGCTGCGGCTTAAAGGGTTTGCCACCCGGTGCCACATTTGTGAGCAACATCCAGGAAAGGGCGGTGTCATGTTTCAGGAAGTGTCCTGTTCGTTTCTCCTTTTGGCTGGAAACATCTGAAGGGCAAAAACTGGAGTCTTAGGTAATAAAAAACAATAGTTTGTGTGTCCCTGTGTGCCAGGCACTGGGCTAAACATTTTAATCTTCACTACCATCTTGGAGATAATTTCCACTTTCAAAGTGAGGAGAGACAAACAGGTAAACTGGCCATCACACAGAACAGAGGGGATTCAGCCAACCTTTTTTTTTTTTTAACTCTGTGTGTGTGTGTGTAGATGTGTGTGTGTTGTATCCTTCGTTTATGTGCAAGAGCCCAAGGAGATTAGATGAGGTGCCTGGTCCCCAGGAGTTACAGACAGTTGTGAGAGTTTTAAGCCACCATGCAGGTGCTGGGAACTGAACCTGGGTCTTCTGCAAGATCAGTAAGTACTCTTATCATGTCTCTAGCCCCCGGAAGTGGGTCAGAGTACAACTGTCCTGCCCCTAAGCTATGCTCTTCTCCTTATCTTGCTGTGGTTGGCCATTCTCGAACATGTACCATCGGGGAACATTTGACAACTCTTTGAAGATTTTTGCAAGCACTACACAGAACGTTAGGTCCCTAATGATGATCGGATAGGTTTTTAACGTCAGTCTCCTGTACACTCTGCCCCTCCCCATAACCTGTAGCCACCAAGCGACTGTCTTCCTGGTAAGCTTCATCATGATGCACTTCTTGTGATCCCACCCTGCCCTCAACACCTGTCACTGGGGCTAGGCACAGAGGAGTCACCCCATCGATGGTGCTCTGTGCTGAGATGTCACCTTGCTCTGCACTTGGTGTACAGTTTTGTGTGCATAGGACATGGTGTGGGTGACCAGAGCAGAGATCATCCCCACAGGACAACCACAAATCCCTCCCTCCCTCATTTCTACCAGCCTACTGGTTAATTTGGACCTCTTATCTGTGAGGAGGTAATTTAATCCTCCTTCACGGAATCCAAAAGTCATATATCCATTCCCTGGGGAGCTGGGGTAATAAGAAAGAGCAAAGTTTAATATTACACTCCGATAAGAGGCGTGTTTAAACAAGACCACACACAAAAGCCGTTCTGATCCCTGTACTCTTTGCTCCTGGCTCCCCTCCCTCCCTCTCCTTCTGTCTGTGAGATTTTGAGAGTGTGCCATTCACACCAGAGAGGAGCTCCAGCTCTAGCTCCCACCAACATACTGCTTACAAGGACACACACGTTTCTCACCCCACCCCCACCTCTCTACCTGAAGCAGAACATGGCGCTGGCTCATTTGCATTTTGAAACCAGAGCAAAGTTCAACACTCTGGCTCTTTCCAGTGCACTAGGTGCCTGACCTGAGTTAGAAAAAAATCGGATAGTGGCAACCTGGAAGAGTTCACTCTGAGAGGACTACAGCCCACAGTATCTAGCAGAGGGCTTCCCTCTGCTTGGGTCCACAATGGTGGAAACACTCAGCGATGGAAACAGCAGAGAAAAGCTGTGTGAAGATCAATGCTGTTTCCCCAGCATTACCAAAGTTGATTTGCTTTGTTTGAACTGTGGATGACAGCAAACATACACAGGTGAGAGCTCTGTTCTGCCCCAGCCGTGAAGGCAGGGCATGGGTTGTCCTGATCTTTTAGTGCCACAGAAAATTGTCCACCCAGGCCTTCCAACTCTGCAGATCTGTCACACAGTAGCAATGTGCGGGTGCTATTACAGCCATTTGGAAGAGTCAAATGAGGGTGCACACTTGTGCCTTGCACCAGGCTGGCCTTCACAGGCTGGAGGCTCCCAGGCTACCCCAGACTGGCCTTCATAGGCTGGAGGCTCCCAGGCTACCCCAGACTGGCCTTCATAGGCTGGAGGCTCCCAGGCTACCCTAGGCTAGCCTTTACAAGCTAGAGGCTCCCAGGCTACTCCAGGCTAGCCTTTACAGGCTAGAGGCTCCCAGGCTACCCCAGGCTAGCCTTTACAGGCTAGAGGCTCCCAGGCTACCCTAGGCTGACCTTCACAGGCTTCAGGTTCCCAGACTACCCCAGGCTAGCCTTCACAGGTTGCAGGCTTTCAGGCCACAGTAAGACCTGGGTGCAGGTACCAGTGAAGAAGGAAGCAAGGACCCTACCACCAGAGTCCTGGCAAGACCCAGGACTTCAGACAGAAAGTCCAGCACTTTACCCAGCCTGATTTGCAGGATTCTAGGCCAGGGCCCAGCAAACCCCACATGACACTTCTTGTACATTCCACAGCATCTGAAAGGGCTTTTGTCCCCACACACGGAGAACAAACAACAGAGGCCTGTGTGGGTTGTAGGCTTGCTTGGAAAGGGAAACTTTTTGCCTGAGGAGTCCAGCTTTGGCTGTCGGCTTCAGCACTGATGTGGTCAAACAGGATCCGGAGGAGGGTGATTTCTGCTTTCCCACACATGTGACTGCTGTCACATGCCCAACACACACACACACATTCACACATACACATATACACAAACACACACACACACACACACATACATACAAGCACACACACATACACACATATGCACAAACACACACACGCGTGCACATATTCACACATACACACACATGCACACACACACATGCACATGTACACAAACACACTCATACGCACATATGCACAAACACACACACACGCACATACACACATATACACACACACACATACACACACACATACATGCATACACACACATACACACACATACACACATATACACACATACACACATACACACACACACACACACACACACACACACACACACACACACACACACACACACACACACTGCCCGCATTAGCAGGCTGTCACAAGAGCTGCAGTTGTAAGTGCTGAGGGAAGGCAGTCCACCCTTCAGTTAGTCCCCTTTCCCTGGGGGCAGTGAGTACCAGAGTGGGCTATTACTTGCCCTGGGTCACATGAAGCCTCACAGCACCTGCCCACAGAGAATTCGAGACAGGTATAGATCAGGGATACAGCACTTGCTTAGCATGATCAAGGGTCTGAGTTTAATCCCCAGCACCTCAAACAAACACACAAACACATGCAAACATAAAAGTGTTTGGCAGTACCTGTTTTCCAGAAGTCCATCCCAGGGTCCCTTCAAATCCATGCCATTCACGGTCTGTTGAGAGAGCTGAAACTCCGGGCTACCCACAGAAGCAAAACTACACAGGAGTAATCACTGTGGCTGGGAGAAGGAGGACTGGAGGAGGAAGGTCTGGGGGAGGGAGGACTGGGAGAAGGAGGATTCGGGGAGGAAGGTCTGGGGGAGGGAGGACTGGGGGAGGAAGGTCTGGAGGAGGGAGGTCTGGGGAAGGGAGGACTGGAGGAGGGAGGACTGGGGAGGAAGGTCTGGGGGAGGGAGGACTGGGGGTAGGGAGGACTGGGGGAGCGAGGACTGGGGAGGGAGCATTTCCTCTTTTCCTTTCCTCCACCTTTCTCTTTGTTCTTTGGTAATTGCCATGAGATTGGGTGTTGGTAGGGTTTTGAATTTGTTAGAAGGGGCCAGTGCGATGGCTCAGTGGCCATTAAGGACACTGTCACCAGGCCTGAGGACTCGAGTTCGACCCTTGGGACCCACATGGTGGAAGAGGATAACCAACTCCCCCAAATTGTCCTTTGACCTTCATGCACACGCTACGGGCATGCATGTACCCGTCTGCATTGTCTTAGTTATGGTTTCTGTTGCTGGATTAAAACACCATGACCAATAGCAACTTGGGGAAGAAAGGGTTTATTTAAGTTACAGCTTACAGTCCATAATCCAGGGGAGTTACGGCAAGAGCTCAAGACAGGAACTGAAGGAGGGCATGGAGGAGTGGGAGCTGGCCTACTAGCCAGCTCTCTGTGGCCTGCTCAGCTGCTCTCTCATAGCACCGGGCTCGCGTTAGCCAGGAGTGGCCCTACTCGCGCTGGGCTAGTCTCATACCAATCACCAACCAAGAAAATCACCACGGGCTTGCCCACAGGCCTATTCTATAGAGGAATTTTCTTGATTAAAATCCATTCTTTCTAAATGACCCTAGTTTGTGTCAAGTTGACATAAAAACTAGCCAAACACACACACACACACACACACTCACACACTGAGTAAAATTAAATTTAAAGTTTTTGTGGGGCTAGAGAAGTGGCTTAGTGGTTAAGAGCACTGGCTGCTTTTCCAGAGGGCCTGGGTTCAATTCCCAGAGCCCACATGGTGGCTCACAACAGTCTATATAACTCTAGTAACAGGGATCCCACATCCTCTCCTGGACTTGAAGGCACCAGGAATATGTCTATACATAGACGTGTGTCAGTAAAACACCCATGTACATAAGATAATAATAAAATTAAATCCTTTTTTCTTTTTTTGGAGACAGGCTTCTCTTCTGTAACTCTGGCTGTCCTGGAACTCACTCTGTAGACCAGGCTGGCCTTGAACTCACAGAGATCTGCCTGACTTTGCTGAGATTAAAGGTAGGGGCCACCACTGCCTGGCATAAAATGAAATCTTAAAAAAATAAAAAAAAGCACTGGCTGCTCTTCCAGAGGACCCAAGTTCAATTCCCAGCACGCACATGGCAGTTCACAACCATTTATAACCCCAGTTCCAGAGGATCCAGTGCCCTTATCTGGTCTCCATTGGCATACACGTGACATACATTCACACATGCACATACATGTAAATAAAAACAATAAAAATAAATCTTAAAAAAAGAAATTTATTAGAGGGAAAAAAAAAACTTTTCTTACCAAATAAGGAAGTTCACTTATTTGTTATTTATTCATCGTTTTATTGGACCCCATAAATGGAATAACCCTACCCATTTCCTGCACAGACTGCTACTAGGACACTCAGCTCTCAGTGATAGTAATTAATGTGTCCTGGCATCCTAACAAATGCCTGATCTGGCATCCGTAAGACTATCATAGGCTATCTTTGTGTTGCGTGAAAAGAAATAAAATCACAGATCTGAGGGAGTTGGGAAACCGAAGTATCATTCCTGGTTCTGCCTGACTGACCAGTTCTCCCTTGGGCAAGACATCCCCTCTCACCGGTCCTCCATTTCCTTGTTTGTAAACACTCTTGGAGCCTCCCAAACCTGCCTGGTATGAAATCACCTGGTGTGCTGGCTAAACACACAGCCTCCAGGGCCCTCTGGGGGTAGGGGTGTGGTGAGCTCTAGAGTCTGGGTTTGTTTGGTTTGGTTTAGTTTTTGGAGACAGTCTCATAACTTGCTATGTAACCCAGGATGGCCTTGACCTCACAATCTTCCTGCCTTATCCCATGCCCAACCCAAGGGCTGGGATCACAAGCATGTGCCCGTGTCTGATATGGAGTCTGTATAGTTTCTTTTTCACTGTGGTATTGGGGACTCACTTGGTCTAGGACTGAATGCTTGCCAGTTATTTTTTGAAAGAGTCTTGCTATGTTGTCAAGGTGGGGCTTAAACTTACTGTCTTCCCACTGTGGCATCCTAAGTAGCTAGGATTACAGGCCTGAGCCACCAGCCCAGGGTGGAATCTGTATCTTTAAACCAAGCAGCCTAAAGGATTCTTATCATCTAACATATTTGGAAACTGTGCACACCAGATGGTTGCTAAGCGCTCAGACTATGCTATGATCTGTAATTTATAAAAATAGTCTTCTAGAAAAAACACGAAGCTGGGAGATGATTCTGACACAAAATGTCTTCCATTTACCGAATACAGATTATGAAGGTCCTCAGCTTTCATTCATAACACGTGAGGGCACACTTTAGAATGCCATTGTGAAATGGAAACCTAGCCCAAGTGTTCCTTCCTCCGGTGGCTTTTGGATGGATCTTTGCCAGGGCCCAGCCCTCTCCACGCCTGCTCACAGAGGTTGAAATTCTTTGGGCCCTCAACAAATATTTCCCAGACTCCTGGATGACTCAACCCTCATTGCTGTCTCTTGGGCATTAGCTCCAGTGTCAGTTTGCATATCACTGAGGCTTTCTGTTGCCCTTCTCTTAGACTTTGTTTTTCTCCTTAGCACCATCTAATCTACTGAATATTTCCTCTGCCTGTCTTATTTGTCCCGTGTCTGGTCCCCGCTACATCTTCAGTGCCTGTGTTTGAACATAGCAAATGCTCAATAAATATTTGTGGCTTCAGAGGATGAGCTACTTGCTGGGTGAATAAATGATTCCTAGGAGTGAATAAATGATTCTTAGGAAAAGTCTCAGTGTTTGATTCATGGGAATAGCCACTCCAGCCCCAAGCCAGGGTCCAGCCTGCCGGTAACTATCCACCTTACCTCCCGGCTCACATAGACAGTCATGGCTGCATGTTCTCCTCAGAGTTACTCTTGTGGCCCTGGACTAATTGGGTCCTTTGTCTACAGCTATTCCCTGTCTCTTCTTGCCAGCAGGATCCCGTGAGAATTCAGTCTCCTTTGCTCCAATATGAGACCATCTACACCCCATTCACTCTCACTAACCTTTCTCTAAAAACAAAATTCCTTATGAAAAGGAAGGGAGGGTCTGGAGAGACGGCTCAGCAGTCAAGAGCTTATACTGCCCTTGCAGAGGACTAGGCATGTGACTCCAGCTCCAGGGGGAGGCCTTGCCTCTGCTTCCTCGGGTACAAAATACAGCCCCTTTCATAATAAAAGTAATAATAAACAAAGAAGGTATAAAATAATAGCAATAAGCAAGTGTGGTGGTTCATGCCAATAATCCCAGCACTTGGGAATTAGAGGCAGGAGAATCAGGAAATCACAGCCAGCCTGGGCTACACAGGATGCTTGAGGCCAGCCTGAATTACATGAGACCCCACATTTAAGGAGGGAGAGTGAAGAAGCAGACAGATCTCTGTAAGTTTGGGATCAGCCTGGCCTACTTAATAAGTTACAGGACAGCCATGACTGATAGGGGACATTGGTGGTGGTTTCTGCACTTGGGAGACTGAGGCTAAGATGGGAAGGCTCAGGATATGCCTGGCTACATGGTAGGTTGTAGGATACCCTGAGCTACAGAAACATAAACACATAAATAATTAGATTTATTTTATTTTGATTTGGTTTTTGAGACAGGGTCTCTCTACTGAGCCCTGCTGGCAGAGATCTGCCTGCCTCTGCCTCCCAAGTGTTGGGACTAAAGGCGTGCACTACCATGCCTGGCAAGTAAATTGATTTTAAGGGAGGAGAGTCTGGAAATGAAGTGCAGGCTAGAGGACTTACATTGCGTCTGCGGGGCCCTAGTTCTGATCCCTAACACCGAAAAATCAATAACTCAAATCAAACAAGAGGAAATTGCCACTAGGATCCACCTCTCGCCTAAAGGCACACAAAGAAGACTAATACAACCATGAGGGAGATGAAATTAAACAGAGATCTTTAACCAGAAAACCAGCTTTTTGACTCATTCATCTTCATTGTCCTATGCTTCCCATAAGTGGCCTTGGGGTTGGGGAGAGCGTTCCACACACACGCACACGGGCAGGATCTCAGTGCATTAGTCTCCCGAATGCCCAGCAGGGCAGGCTACTGTGCGGAGTGCTTTTTTTTACTTCCCAGTTTATTTAACTTGCCCACAGCGGAAGCAAAAATTTGATGTTTCTGAAGTCAGTAAATAGTTCACACGCTATGGTCAGGTCAAACCAAAACCAAAGCTGGGAGGCGGGTGGGGGTGGGGTGCTGGAGAGCCGGCTCAGCAGTTAAGGGCACATTGCTCTTCCAGAGGACCTAGGTTTGGTTCCCAGCTCACAACTGTCTGTGACTCTGGTCCTTCCATCTCCAGGGGATCTGATGACCTTTTTCTCTGTCTCCTTGGCACCAGGTACACATCTGATATACATACATTCAGGCAAACACTCATACACAAAAATAAAAATAATTCTAAACTAAGAGCAACACCAACAACAACAAAATAACAAGTTGGGTATGGTTATGCATGCCTGTAATCCCAGTACTTGGGAGGTAGAGACAGGAAGATCAGGAAATTGAGGTCGTCCCTTAGCTACCTTACATAGTGAATCTGAGGCCAGGCTGGGTACCTAAGATCATGTTTCAAAAAAATGGGGTGGAGGTTGGAGGTTAGTTTAGAATTGATAGTGGCAGTATTGATCTTGAATGCACATACTTGGAAGCTAGAAGAAGGCACAGGCTTTCTTCTATCACTCTCTGCCTATTCCTTTGAGGCAGGGTCTCTCCCTGTACCCAGAGCTCACTACCAGGGATGCTAGAAACCAGCAAGCCCCAGCTGTGTTACAAGTTGGTGCCAGGCTTGTTGTGCGGGTGCTGGGATTCGAACTCTCTACCCTCATGATCGCAGAGCAAGCACTCTTAGCTGCTGCACCATCTCTCTAGCTCTGTCTCTCAGTTTTTCCATGCTATTTTTAGGCCTTTGTATTTGGAAAGTCAGTCCTGAAGTCTGACCGCCCCCCCCTTTGTACTTTTTATAAGTATTTTTCCTTTTCTTTTTCAAGGTTTCTATTTGAGTTTTCCTTGGACAAAACTGTGATGTGAATTGTGCTATTATAAGCTTGCTTTAGAAATGAAGAGATTGAAGCACAAGATGATTGATTACATGTGGATTATGAGAACTACACAGTCAGCCCCAGGAACACCAACACCCGTAACTTAGCCACTCAAGAGAGACACAGCATTAGCCCTGTGTTTACAGTTTTCCACTCTTTTTTACTTTATGTGTGTGTATTTATATTATCTTTATAGACTAAGAATTAACTTGCTTCTCTTTTACTATTTATATATTTATCCCAGGCTGGCCCCAAACTCACCATGTGGCCAAGAATGACCTTGAACTCCTGATCCTCCCAAGTGCTGGGATCACTTCGAACGCCACCATACCAGCTCGGTTACGCTTGCAGTGAGCTATTTGAGCAAGCATACCTACTGAAAGGAACTCACCTTAAATGAAGAAAGAGAGCGCTGGGCTGGAGTGAGGGTCTGCAAGCGAGACAGGTAGAGAAGCAGAAGAGGAGGCCCAGAAGTCTTGTGGAAGCCCAAAGGTCACACCAGGTCACGGTTTCCTCATCCCGCCCATGGGTCCTGAGAGCCAGCTGTAGAGTCACGAAAATTAAGCACGCCTCCTGATGCTATGGCTCCTAAGCGTTCTGGAGCCAGGCCCCATCTGAGCACATTCGAACTGGGCAATGTCGCTTCAAGATTCTCTACCTCCACCCTGCATTCCCTCTCCTTGTGTTCACTTGCCTTCCTACGTGCCCAGTGCCCCAGGGTCCCTTTCTAGTCACCTGCATCATCTGCAAAATGGACGTGAAGACATGTAGCTGACATGCTGACGCCTGGGTTGCTGTAATACTGAAATTACGTGAAATAAATGCATACCAGGCAGGCAGTAGGTGTTCAATAAATGCAGAGCTCTACCATTTTTTCTCCCCCCTCTGGAAAAGTTCCATTTTCATTAAATCTCATTTACTTTAGTCCAAGTGCAGATCTGAGTCATCTCTCCCTTTCCTGTGTGTCTGGGGAATGACTTCATTAAATCAAATGCTGTAGGATTAGAGTTTGGGGAATAAATAAGTAGCTGAGCCCAATAGAGCCCATCTCTATTTTAAAAATATTTATTTACTCATTTATGTGCGTGTGTGCGTGTGTGTGTGTGTGTGTGTGTGTGTGTGTGTGTGTGCGCGCGCGCGCACGCACAAGTGCATGGCTAGGGGTTACCATGCTGATTTTTCTTAGCTTTAACTGATGTCAGTAGAGGAGAGATGTGAGAAACAGTTTGATATTAGTGTCTGGCTGTGCATTCTGGGCTTTCTTGTGTATGCAGTCAAGTATCTATTGGATTTTTAGGGGGAGGGGGCAGGGTCTCACTATGTAGCCCTAGCTGTCCTGGAACTCACTATGTAGACTTGACTAGTCTTGAACTTGCAGATATCCACCTGCCTCTGCCTCCTAAGTGCTGGGAGCAAGGTGTGCGCCACCATGTCTGGTCCCCATTGCTCCCTTTGAGGAGCAAGATCTGCTTTTCTTGCTTTTTCTAAGGGTCATCTCTGCTTGACTGTACCAGTCATCAGTAGATCTGCAGAGACTCCGTCACCTCTGGCTTCTCGGTAACTGGTTTGCTGAAGGGCTGGGCTCACCTCACATGCAAAACAGCCCTTCTCCAGTTCTGCATCACTGAGATGGTCAGGTCCAACTGGGAATGAGGTGTGGCAGGGAGGCCTCCTGGCCAACCTCTGGAGCTAACACTTGCCTGAAACTGTCAGTCCGATGTCCCAGTCGCTCGCACTTGTAGCCATCAAGTACTTGAGCTGGGACCACTTCCGTGGATGGTATTACACGAGTGAGAGATAACAAGATTCCAAAGACTCAGTGGGAAAACGAATGCACAACAGTTATTAGCAATACTTTAGAGCTGGCCCTGGTGGTACATGCCTGGGATTTCAGCCCTGGAGCTGTGACAGCAGAAGGATCAGCAGTTCAAGGTCATCCTCTGCTTTATAGAAAATTCAAAGCTATCTTGGACTATGTGAAACCCTGTCTCAGAAAAAACAAAATGATGATATTGAAAAATTTAGTTATATGTTGGTACAATATTTTTGACATTTGGGCTATATAAAAGTTATGAAAATTAATTTTGGGGACTTGGGAGGTAGCTCAGTGAGTAAAATGCTTGTTGGGCAAGTACGAGGGCCTGAGGTCAGGTCTCCACACCCACGGAGAGCCGGGTGTGGCTGGACGCTTGTAATGCCAGCGCTGGTGGAGAGGGGACAGGCAGTCCCAGAGACTAGCCGGCCAGCTCGTCTACCCTAACCAGTGGGTGTCGGGTTCCCTGAGAGATCTTGTTTTAAAAAAATAAGGTGGAGAGTGAGAGAGGAAGAGGCCTGGCACTGACCTCTAGCCTCCGAGACACACATGCATTCTCGAAAACGCGTCTGCACGCGTGCGCACACACAGACAGCCCCATTTCACTTTTTTCTTTCTCAAGGTGATCTTTACTTATTTAATTATTCTCTGTGTCTGTCTCTGTGTGTATATATACTCAAGTGTGTATGCACATGCCTGTGGAAGCCAGCAGGCAGCAACAGAGTTCTTGGAGCTGGGGTTCTTTGTGAGGCACCTGATGCATGTGCTGGGATTTGAACTCCGGTCCTCTTAACCACTGAGTCATCTCCCGAGTCCTTTTTCTTATTTTTTGCAAGTGGTTTCTAGAAAGTTGAAAGTGACTTATGCATTCCCGTCAGAGACTTTTGGACAGCAATGCCAGTCTCGGGAGCTGGGTAGAATGTGACCTGGACGCTTACTGAGGATGGTACCGCACCCTCATATCAGCCTGGAGGGAATGCCTGCCTTCAAACGCAGCCAGCCTCAGATCTGAACCAAATCATCATTACGTTTACGGTAAGTTCAGGGCATATCCACTGTTGTGAATTGGCTCTCCAAATTCTCCACAATTTGGTCTAAACTTCTGGGTTTCAGTTCAGGCTAGAAGATAGTAGGGTTTGGTGTCTTAAGGATTCTTTTGTGGAGAGAGTCCCCATCCATGAGAGTAACAGAAGCTTCTAGAAGGTTAGGGCTTAGTCATTGCTTCTGTTATCAGCTTCTTGGTTGTTCTTTTCATGAGTCAGTCTCTGGTAGAGGGGCTGGAGCCAGCAGACTTACATTATGTGTTAAGGAAATCCACTAAGCTGTTTAAAAAGATTATCTTGAGGTTTAATAAGAAGAGATAATTTTATTTTTATTTTTCTCCTATCCCATTAAGATTTTCCAATTCCTTCTCCCCTCCCCCATCTCTCTTCCTCTTTCCCCAGACTTAGTATCTTGCTATGTAACCCTGGCTGGACTTGAACTACTGATTCTCCTGCCTTTGCCTCCTGAGATGTGCTGCCATAGCTAGTTTATATGACATTGGGGGTCAAACTCGGGGCCTCCTGCATGCTAGGCAAGCATTCCACAAACCAGGCTACTTCTCCAGCCCTGTGCAGTGATCGTTAAGGGAGGCAGATGGTTTTAGATGGTTTTGAGTGTTGGGGGAGCTCCAGGAGCATCCCGTGTAGGTGTTCGCAGGTCTGACTGCGGAGTGCTGAGGCTGCGTGGGAGCTAAGGGGATTTGTGAGGCACCAGCTTTCAATTTCCTCATCTATCAAGGAGACTGCAGATTCCATAAAGCCAGCTCTCCTTGTTATGGAGGGTTAGCCTGGCAAATACTCCAGACAGAGGAAAAACTTAATGTTCGCAGGCTCCACCGTGGACGACATCCGAAGGGAGCAGGCTGCAGGAAGTCCTGCAGAGAGGTGAGGTCACTCTGCTGCACACGGTCCTTGGCATTCCGTGCCCACCTCTATGTCCTGAGAGAAGTTTATGGTTCCAGAAAATCTAATTATGAAAAGCCAGAATAATGATAAACATCTTCACAGTGTTCCTGCACCAATCTACCTGGCACAGAGGACAAGAAAACAACCCTCAAACATCCCAGTGGCCTTAATCAGGGGCTTGAGCTGGCATGAAGCCTGGTCTAATTGGATAGCATGCCACTGGCCAGCTCTGGGACAATCACAGTGTGTGGTTTTGTTATTAATGGGCTTAGTGTTCGGAGGGAAAGAACATTTCCCATCATGCTTGATGTTCATATTAACTTGCCTGGGAGCTTGTTAGCTCTTGGCCCTCGGTCACCTATTCTTTCTCTCTGGCTACATTTCCCAGGAAAAGTAGGGGGTGGTGAATAGTCACCCACCCACCACTAACTGGGTCTGGAGCCTGACTGGAATTTAACTTCTCTGTAGGATACAGATCATTTCGTAGAACCATGCACATGGAAGAATGAAGTCATTCCACAACAGACCTGAGAACTTGAGAGAATAACGTACGTGCCACAACACGGACACCCTCCTTCACCTTCTCCTGACGCATCTGTCTACCCACTGTGTCCAGCACCACCCCTGCCCCAGAACCTGCCTATCTTTGTTCTGACCTCTGTGCCTTCGTTCATGGGATTCCATTGTTTGCTTAAATTCCTAAGCATCTGTAGTGACCCTTTCCCCAAGAGCTCAAAAATCACTTCTTCTGGTTGGAACGGTGAATAATCGGGGAGAAGGGCAAAGAAAGACACCTGGTGTCCTACGCTGGCTTCCACATGTGCATTCAGGGGCATGCACCACACACACAGACCCACACAGTACACACACACACACACACACACACACACACACACACACACACGCTTAAACAAAATTCTATAGAGTTTTTAAAAATGAATTTCTAAATTTCTAACTGTAAATGAAGCAGTCACCAACCCCTCCTATAAAAATGTGTGGTAGTCAGGCCTGATGGCACACACCTCTAATTCCTGAGAGGGAGTGGGACAAGAGCTCCGGGCTAGCCTGATCTACATAGTACATTCCAGATCAGCCAGAACTACGCAGTAAGACTTTGTCTCCAACAATAACAATAATGACCACAATAACGATAGCAAAAGTATTACTTATGGTGACATATATGCATGAGTAAATAATGCAGTGTAGTGAGGTCATGACTTTTAAATTCTTCGATGAGAAGGGAAACCCAGGACCTGAGCTGCAGGGAAGTCTGAGCAACACTACAGTCCCACGGAGACCCTCCCTGCAAACAAAGTGACATTTCCTGCAAGCCCACTTTCTTTCTCCACAACTTTCTTCCTGTCTCTCTTTTTTCTTCCTTTCTTTAAAACCTATAGGTGGGTGGAAGGAACATCGTGCTCTCAACCATTTTTTCTTTAAAATCATGCATACGCTGGTCTATAATTACCAGCTATATGCGGACGACTCCTACAAGAATCCTGGGGGCTCTCCTCTGCGCTCCAGGCTGGTACAGCCGGCTGCTTGTGTTCCGTCCAGGCCTGGAGCTCTCAAATGCACCCCGAGTTAACAAACACAAATAGCAACCTGCAGCTCTCCCGGTTCTTCCCAGGAAAAGGATGAAAGCAGCCCAGCCGTTGGTGTGCCTTCCCCTGCGACTCCTTCGCGGACACCCAGCACCAGGACTCTGCAGACTTTCTGAGAACCCCAGAGTCAGTGCATTATTCTAAGTGGGATGTCGGGGTTCCCTGGGTGTATGCAGAAGCTTCTCCGGGCTTCTCTCATCTGACTAAAGGTAGACACATCTGGGAATTGGGGGAGTAATAAGCTCTTCCTCAGGGAGGATTTTACCATCAAGAAAGACACTGAAAGTAAATTTCCACCACAGGAGGTGTTTTATGGCTACTGAAGAACCTTGACAGACTGCTAAAACCTGAATGTTCAGGAATCATCACAAGCTTACTTTTCTCACACTCGTTTTCCTGGAAACGCATTTAGTCCTGTTCACTGCCACGCTCCTCTCTATTCTGAAGTGTTGCATACACAGTTCTCTGATTTGTCAGTTTTAATTATTCATTTATTTTATGTGTTTGGGCGCCTTGCCTGCACACACGTTTGTGTACTACGTGTGTGCCTGGTGCTTGCAGAGGCCAGAAAAAGCATCAAATTCCCTGGAACTGGATATTAAGAGCCAAGTGGGTGCTGGGAATTGAACCCAGGTCTTACGGATGAACAGCCAGCACTCTAACCACTGAGTCATCTCTCCAACACTGTCTCCCCTCCCCCCACCTATCTTGCCGTGTAGCCCAGGCTGTCCTCAAATTCTTTCTTCTGAAAACATTTTTCTTAAAGCCAGACATGGTGGCTTACTCCATTATCTTCAGCACTCTGGAGGCCGAGGCAGGCGGGTCTCTGTGAGTTGAGTACAGCCTTCTCTACATAGGCAAGTTCTTGGGCAGCAGGGGCTGCATAATAGAGTCCTCAAAGAAGTTTTTTTCAAAAGATTAATTTTATTTTTATTTCTGTGAGGGTCTGCATGTGTACTTTGTACATGCCGGGTGCCCAGGGGCATCAGAAGACAGAGTCAGAGCTCCTGGAACAGGGGTTACAGACAGTTGTGAGCCACCATGTGGGTGCTGGAAACCGATCCTGGATCCTCTGCAAGAGTAATGAGTGTTTTTGACCACTGGGCCATCTCTCCAGGCCCTTTAAAAAAATCGTATTATTGTGTGTGTGCTTGTGTGTGTGTGTGTGTGTGTGTGTGTGTGTGCATGCATGTCATAATGTGAGCATTTAGGTCAGAGGGCATTTTGCCAGAGTCAGTTCTATTAAGGAGGTCTGAGAGTTTGATCTCAGATCATCAGGCTTGGTTGCCAGGGCCTGTATCTGCTGAGTTAGCTCACTGGCCCTGGACTCGAACACTTGGTGTTCCTGCCTCAACCTCCAAAGTGCTGAGATTACACTCAGACACCACCACATCCAATATAATCCTCGAACTTTAGCCATTTAGCCAGCTTCCTTCTTAAACTTTGTACAAAAGTTGTGTGTGTGTGTGTGTGTGTGTGTGTGTGATACAGGGAGCACATGTATGCCATGCCACATGTGTGGAGGACAGAGAACAACTTCGTGCAGTTACTTCCCTACCCCTACCCCCTTTCTACGGGTTTGTGGGAATCTGTCTGGGTCCTTAGGTTTACACGTAAGTGCTTTTCCCAGCTGAGCTGTCTAGTGGGCCATCTTTTGTACATTTCTGTAGGCATGCCCATTAAAGACTTCTTCCTGTCAATCTGTCTTTTGTTGCTTTAATTTGCAGGGGTGTAGGGCAGGAAGTTTGGTCTCCCAACGCTTCCTGGTCTGTGTGCTACTGTATCAGTGTCCTGGGCCACAGACCCCCGCCCAGGCTTCTTTTCAGCCAAGCATGCCTTTCCCAGCTGACACCTACAGAGCTTCTATTTATCCTTCAGAACCAGTTCAGACAGCACCTTCCTGAGCAATGCTCCTGTCCTTCTACCCTGCCCGTTTCCTACACTTACCCTTTATAGCACTTTTAACACGAGCAAGAAAAATGTGATTATCTGACTAATGTCTTCTCCCCTAGTGGGCTGCAAGCTTTTTTCTCCTCCCTTTCTCTCTCCCCTTCCCTCTTTCCTCCTTTTCCTACCTCCCCCCCCTTTTTTTCCAGAATCTCCCTATGTAGCCCATGCTGGCCTTGAACTTACTGTCATGCTGCCAGCAGCCATTCTAGTGCTAAAATAGGTCTGAGTCACCAAGCCCAGCTTAGCTGTCAGTGTCTTGATGGTGAGGGTCCTGCCTGCATTTGCTTAATACTATAGTCTAGTTCCTAGCACACAGTAGGCTCATGTGTACAAAATTACAGAACGAGGGGCTAGGGGAATAGTCCAACAGTCAAACACTTCCCTAGAGTGCATGAACCTCTGAGCTTGGTCTCCAACAGCAACAGGAATTCATGACTGCGTGATTCAGCACACACACTAGATGAACGCAGGAACTGAAGACGGGAGAAACCCCACCTGCAATAGACTAAGACTCTTCTCAGAGCACCCATTCAGCTCAGGTCTCAGAAGGCCAATTACATAGCTGGGCCAAAGCAATCTCAAAATAGCCAGTGCCAGTGTGGGTTGAGTTGCTACTCAGTCGGGGTAACTGTCCTGGGCAGGGATTAGATGACAGTTTACTTGAGAGGGGCTGACCCAGAAAACCATCTTGCAACATGCATGAGATCCTGATCAAACCTAAAAATAGCTCTATCATCGGGTTGGAAAACTTGAGTGAAGATCCAGCCTTTCTCCTTTGACTCTGCGCGGACTTTCCGCCTTTTGATGAACTAGAGAATTCCCAGAGAGGACTGCCATTTGCTGCCAAGTGACCTGCTCCGCTGTTCCAGTTTTACTTTTCTTACTTGCTTTCTTGCTGTTTGTTTGAGGCAGAATATCATGTATAGCCCAGGCTGGCCTCAGATTTGCTATATAGCTGAGGCTGGCCTTGAACTCCTGATCTTCTGCCTGGTCTTCCCAAGTGCTGAGATTATGAGTGTAATACACCCCACCTAACCCTCATTTTATTTTTGCTTTTATTTTCTTCGGTGCTGGGGTTCAAACTTAGGACCATGTGCATAGTAAGCAAGCACTCCCTCACTATGCCCCAGTTCACCCATTTTAAATGGGAAAATGAAATCCGAGGGGTGGAGCTTAGAGGACGCCAAGGCGTGGTGCTCGCAGCCTCCAGATCTCAGACCTTCACTCTGACTGCCTTGCACCTCTTTCCTGAAGTTCCTAGATCTGAAAACAGAATTCACCAAAGATGAACAGAATACCATCAATCTTTTCACTGTAATTTCATTAACCAAAAAAGAAAGAAAAAAACCAACAAATTCATATTGTTCTGGGCAAATACAGGGTCTGGTGGGTATCTGCTGGAGCTTTCGGGTTCTTATGGCTTGGAATGAGAAATTAGGCAGGGACACAGTGGTAGAAGCTGGGTCAGAGAGCACTTCTTGGCTGGGGAGCCATTTCAGTTGGTACAGTGCTTGCTTCAAAAGCCTGAGGACCACAGAGCCATACGGAGAAGCTGACGGTGCCCGTAAGCCTATAACCTCCTGGACCCTTGGGGTTCTCCAGCCAGCCAGCCTCACCCAATTGGTGAGCTTCTGGCCAATGAGAGACCCTGTCTCAAACACAGGGTGGGGCTCCTGAGAATGACATCTGAGGTTGACTGCTTGGCCTCCCTGCACACACATGTGCATCTAGATGAGCATGCACCCACATGTTCACATACAAACCCCCCAAAACGAAAGTAAGTGAGTGAGCAGCATTTCCAAGGAAGGAAGTGAGCCAGAGCCAGCAGAACAGCGAAGGTTCATTGGCTCCCGTGTCCCACAAACTGGCACCTTT
Source organism: Cricetomys ansorgei (assembly GCA_026225945.1). Taxonomy (NCBI): domain Eukaryota; kingdom Metazoa; phylum Chordata; class Mammalia; order Rodentia; family Nesomyidae; genus Cricetomys; species Cricetomys ansorgei. The sequence goes on from JAMJFZ010001264.1 coordinate 8,400,008, forward strand.
GCTACAGGTCAGCCTTGGTGGGGAGAAAACTCCATTTGGTTTCTTCTATATGCTAATTCTGCCCTCACTGTATGCCCTACCCTCCTCCCTCAATATCACAGAGGGGGAGACTGAAAACCAGAACCAAACATCACACCTGGAGCTCAGAGAAACTGTGTCGTGTGCCGCTGTCTGTTCTCCAGTCTCACATCTTTAAGGATTTTTTTTAGCGCCTCTATTTATGTATATGTGTGTCTGTGCGAACGTATGCCACATGCGTGCAGGCACCTGCAGAAGCCCAGGAGAGAGCATCAGATCCCCTGGAGCTGGAGGTATGGGTGGTTATGAATTGCCCCATGTGAGTGCTGGGGACTGAACTCTGGTCCTCTGGAAGAGCAGCTCCTTTAACTGCTGCGCCATCTCTCCGGCCGCATCTCTGCCCACTGCCTTCGCCTGCTTCTCTCTGCTTCGAGAAGAGGCTATTTAAGCTTCAACCATACGGTGCCTCCTTTGAGCATTCATATTTTGTGTGACTCCCATGCTTGCTCAAGTTGATACATTTGTTACCACTTCTCCTCTGTTAGTCTGTTTCATGTCCGTTAACTTCATGGACTAAAACAATGAAAGCTCCAGAGGGAAAGGAAACTATGGAAGGTTCCAGACGTTTCAGATGCCATGTTCTTGGAGGTCACTTGAATGAGGCAAGAGAAAAAAAGCTTTTCCCACTTCTCTTGTTTCTTGTTGCATCGAGCAAATGTCTCAGCCAGCGTAGTCTGAGCAAGCACCCAAGACCTGGTGAAGGACACCCGGAATGCAGACTGGGAGGACCATGTGGAGTAGTCAAGCTCCCGGTCAGTGAACTGGTCTTGGCTCTGTAGCAGATGGCTAGTTATCTTTGGGCAACATGCTTGTCTCTAAACATTTGCTAAATAGTCCAGTGTCTTAGTTGCTTTTCTACTGTAGGACAAAACACAATGACTAAGGCAACTTATAAAAGAAAGCATTTAATTGGGGGCTCATGGTCTCAGAGGGTTCAAGTCCATGACTATCACGGCAAGAAGCATGGCAGCAGGTATGCAGGCGCGGCACCGGAGCAGTATCTGAGGGCTCACGTCCTCATCTGCAGGTGGGAGGCAGACACCCACAGAGACACATCTCCTCTGAGAAGGTCCTTTCCTGATCCTTCCTAAACAGTTCCGCCAATGGGGGACCAAGTATTCCAATACATGAGCCTATGGAAGCTATTCTCATCCAAATCATCACAGTCAGTAATATTAGCCTTAAGGCCAGGTGAATCTGAAATAAGACAATATAAGACCTTTGGCTGCTCCACAACTCAGTCTTCTGGGTATGGCATGGCCAATGCCAGCTTGTAATTAGATTAGTGTTAATCCTACCAACGGAGAATAAGACCACTACCATGATTTTTGAGCCAAATTAGCCAGGAGTGATGTACTCTAGTCAGGACCATTCCAGGGTTCCCAGAAAATGGCACTGAGTCACAGTTGGCAAACACTTAAGAAGGCAAACCCCATAAAGGCTTTGTACTTCCCACCTTTGTCCTATCAGGGGCAAGCATACATCCTGATATACTTCCTACCCAGACATCTCCTGCCTATATGTGATCAAGCATATCCTTTGTAGTTGGATTAACCAAGTTTGCTTAGAGAATTGAAAACATGAGGCTTTGTTATCTTTCACCATCAGCCCCAGCCTACCAGGAAGTTATCTGTCCTTGGCAAGTGGGGATTACAGGATTACCTGTTTTGTTTTGTTTTTTTAAAATAATCTTTTAGGCACGGTAATTAAAACTTAAAACATAACTTTAGCTCTCACAGTTAATCACAGGAAACCCTCACAAGATCGAGATTACTAACATTCCCTCCAGGCAAACAAGATGGCTCGGGGGTGGGGATGGGTGGGTGGGTAAAGCTGATTGTACCAAACCTGATGAATTGAGTTTGATTCCTAGGACTTTTATGGCAGAAGGAGAGAACCAACTCCACAGGACGTCCTGTGACCTCCACATGCACTGTGGCATGTGCACGCACACACCTCTATACATACACATTCACACAAAATACAAATGTAAACATTTAAAAAATTTGTAGAAGGGAGGGAGTCATTAGATCCTGACTCCATATTCCAGCGCTCACGCCCCTGTCTGCCCAGCTCGGTTGCTTCATGTGGTCCTAGAAGACAGTAGAGTGCATAGGGGAAGAAAGATGGCTGGGGACGAGGATGCTGGTGATCTGGCTTTGGTTAGTCACCACACGGAGGTAGGCTTTTTGGTGGTAAGCCCACCCAATTCACCCATGTTCCCTCACTCATGCTCCTTTAAGGAACCCCAACCAACCAACGCCATGGATCACCAAGCTAACCTGAGTGGAATAGTTTGTTTGACTCCCTGGAAAGAGCCACCCAACACTAGCATTTGTTCAATAAATGGAGACGCTGATCATTTCCACTCCCTTCCAAGCTCAGAAATACTTACGGGAAGCCTACTTTAGTGACAAGAGACCTGTGACTAAGCTCTGGAATGACTTGAGAGGGAAAAACTCAGCCCTCCTCCCAAATGACTTCCTCTTTCTCCAGACGTGTCAATATTTTAATCAGATTACAGCCAGGTCCTGCCGAACCTTTTCGGTGACTTTTCCTATCTGTCCTCTGACCATACGTCACAGGATTTCCAGCTCAGTCAAAAGCAGTGTGGGTCTCCTCAGTCCTGAATGATCAGGCAGGTGGGTGGGCTAGGCAACACCCAGCTACAGACAAAGAACAGAAGTCATTAGTAACTTCTGAGCTGCGTGTGGAAGCGCAAGTCTGTAACGCTGGCACTCTGAAGCAGGAGCATTGCTACAGGTTGGAGGCTAGCCTGGGTTACACAGTGAGTTCCAGACTAACCTAGGCTACATTGTAAGAGCCTGTCTCAACTAACAAAACTTTTCCAGGTCCAGAGGTTGGAGGTAATTGAAGTGATCCAGAGAAGAGTCACCCTGCCTCATTTGCCTCTGAAGGCACGGGAGTCCCTGAACTTCTTTATCTAGCTGTAGCCAAGAACTCGAGAGCCATAAATCCCCTCCGACTGCTGAGATCAGGCTCTGCCCCACTCCATTTTACATTGTGCAGAACACTGGTTTTTCAGGCTGCGCCTTGCCACGAGAGACTCCATTTTCCAAGCAGATTTGAACTCTCTCTTGAGTGCAACTTCAGAAGCAGGGTGACTTAGTTGGGGTCACTATTGCTGTGATGAAACAGCATGACCAAAAACAACTTGAGGAGGAAAGGGTTTACTTTGTTCGCAGTTCCATAGGACAGTTCACCATCAGAAGCAGTGAGGGCAGGAACTCAAGCAGGGCAGAACCTGGAGGCAGGAGCTGATGCGGAGGCCGTAGACGGGTGCTGCCTACCTGCTTGCTTCCCAGAGCACTGCCTGCTTTCTTATAGAAGCCAGGACCACCAGCCCAGGGATGGCACCACCCACAGAAATAGCATTCTCTGTCCAGCACCACCACGAGACACTGACTGACGATAAATCATTCCTAAATGTGGCAAGGGTACCACCCTGCAAATGGATCAGAGTACATGTGACATGGGAGCACATGATGTACTAAAACTGTACCAGGAGAACCAGGCCCAAGAGCTCATAGAACATACCAGAAGGTAGAAAGAGTATACCAGCAAAAGGAGGATTCCTAACACTGGGATGGCCCCACGACCTGTCACCTGACTGCCTGGTCAACAAACAGAGACCTCCTGACTGTCCCAGAAACTTCAGCTCGCCTTGGCCCCCCACTGCTGGTGTGGCCTGCTGTCTGTCTAGCCGTTCATTTGTCTGAACCTGCTGTCCAGTTATCTTCCCGTTCTTTCATCTGGACCCAGTCTTGCCCTTATATAGCCTTCATGGCTTCAGCCTTGCTTTGCTGCTGGACTCCACCTTAAGGTTGAGCTTAAACCTATGGTCCAGTGGTTCAACGGGACTGCAGTATCTCCAGGAGGTTAGCTAGCTAACTCCTGATGCCAAGCACAGAGATGCTTTTTACATCTCTATCAGCTCCTCAGCGTCTGTCTCCCAAGCCTCCGGACTCCTTGGACTCTATCTTCTGGGGCCTCTTTAAAGCCACCAGCGTACACATACATAAGTATGCTTATTCTATGGTGTGGAACGTGTGAACTGTGAGTTAATATTAGTGATTAAGATGTGTTTGCCAACAGCTAGCTATCAAGAGAAATTGGCACAACTTGGGAAATTTCAGGCAACAAAATTGATTTATTGTAGGACAATAGGTTCTGACACTGTGGGAAGACACAAGTGTGTTCGCCTGTGTTTCTGTCATAGCACGCTCCCAACAGTTTGCTGTGTTGGTCCATGTTTTTCTGAAGGCACAGTGTTGGTGTCTTATATTTGACCAGGGCTGAGGTTATAGCATTTGTTTGTACAGCTATAAATCAGAACAATAGTTTATCTGGCCATTTATGATGACATTTTGTAATTGAGCTTTTTATATCTGTAGTTGGGGTAACTTGATTAATAATACAGGGGAAGAAAAGCTTTCTTTCTTAGCCTCTCAGGTTCGATGTCTGGAGCCTATGAATTAATGTCAAGACAGATTAACAGAAATAATCAGGTCTACAGATTTAACCGACATTTTAACTGCATTTAATTTATATGCAAGAACTATACAGAAAGTAAGTGAAATTCTAAAGAGGTAGTTGGGGTCTGGCTTTCACTCTGTTATAACAAAGGATGAGATAAGGGGCTCTGGGAGATGGTGCCTGTTACTAAGCCTGACAACCCCAGTTTGATCCCAGGGACCCATGTGGTGGAAGGAAGTTACCCTTTGACTCCACATGCACACCATGGCACATTCAAAAACACCCACCCATACCCACAAACACTGTAAGTAAGTGTACTCATAAAGAAAAATAAAAGAGGGGGCTAGAGAGATGGCTGGGCAATTAGGAGCAGGTACTGCTCTTGCAGAGGACCCGAGTTAGATTTCCAGCGCCCACATCAGAGTTAGTGGGGCTCCAGGGCTCCACGGTCCTCAGGTGCGGGCACTTACACAGACATGCTCATTCACATACACACTAGCACATGTGCTCACACACCAATAAATAAATATTTTAGAAAGGGTCTCACTATTAACCTCTGGCAGGCCTGGGACTTGCTATAGAGACCAGACTGGCCTTGAACCCACAGAGATGTATCTGGTTTTGCCTACTGAGTGCTGGGGTTAAAGGCTTACATCACTCTGGCTAGCCTTAAATAGATCTTTTTAAAAATGAAAAAAAAAAAAGTTCTTGCTTCTATGTAGTTGTCTTCTGAGACTAGGCATGGCCCTGAAATCCTCAAGTGGTCTTCCTGCTTTGGCCTCTCACGTGACTGGGGTGATAGGCACAGACTTCCACACAGGCACATGACGTTGGTCTTGTTTGTTGTTTGTTTTGAGACAATGTCTATTATATACTAGGCTGGCCTCAGACTTCCAGGTATAGCCAAGAATCCCCTGGAGTTCCTCTTGCCTTTGCCTTCTAAGTGCTGGGATTACGGGCCTGGGCCAGCGCTCCTGGCGTACGGGATGCTGAGGATTGGACTTTGGGCTCCATGCTGGGGGAGCACTCTACCAACTGAGCGACATGCCCAGTCCTAGTCCTAACATGACGGGTCTTTTTGTTTTTGTTTTGCTTGTTTGTTGAAACAGGGTCTCTCTGTGTAGCTCTGGCCGTCCTAGAGCTCACTCTGTAGAGCAGGCTGGCCCCGAACTCACAGAGATCAGTCTGCCTCTGTCTCTCTGGTGCAGGAATAAAAGGCGTGTGCTATCATGCCACACCACATGAGGTATTTTTAATACCGAAAAATGAATGCAGAATTCATCAAATATAATTTTGCTCTCCACATCGGTAATTTACGTGCCTGTTACCACATCCAAAAGTCTACAGTCAGTGTGGATGAGAACTGGTCTGCTGAGTGTCAAATGAAGTTGCAGCGCTGTCAAAACAAGATTATAAGAACAATAAGTGACAGGATGTGTGTAACTAAACTGAATGACAACAGCAAATATGGAAAGAAAGAAAAAGAAAGAAAGAAAGGAAGAAAGAAAGAAAGAAAGAAAGAAAGAAAGAAAGAAAGAAAGGGGTTATTTGTGAATTTTGGTCAACACTGATGCAAATCTTTTGGATTTTCTGATTTTCAATGTCCACAGAAAAACCCTAATTGCCGTCTCTCCGGCAAGCTTTTTATATCAGCAAGAACCCCTTTTTTCACGATTGCAATTCAAGCGAAATTCTCCGGATTCTCAAAGGACTTTCAGACCTGAGACTAAAATGATAGAATGTTCAGGAAATTAATGAGAAAACTTTGGTTTCCTGGTATATTTTTTAAAAAATTAAAATTCACAGACAAGTAGAAAGAAAAGTATGGATCATCAAGCATTTTGACTTAAAACAAAAAAGGTGCGCGTAGAGGGTAAATTCAGCACACACATTGTCTTGTAGTATAAGGTTAATTGTATTTTAAAGCTAGGATCGGGATCTGGAGAGATGGATTAGCTGTTAAGAGTGCTTGCTGCTCTTCCAGAGAGCCTAAGTTTGGTTCCCAGCAGGCACACCTTGGTGCTCACAGCTGGCTGAAACTCCAGCTCCAGGGCCTCTAATGTCCTCTTCTGGCCTCCACAGGTGCCTGTACTCACACGCACAGATACATAATTAAAAAAATAAAAATAAGGGCAGGCATGGTACACACCTTTAATCCCGGCACTTGGGACGCAGACAGATGGATCCCTGAGTTCTAGGCCAGCCTGGTTTATAGATTGAGTTCCGGAACAGCCGGGGCTACACAGAGAGACCTTGTCTCGAAAAACAGAAAACAAACAGGACAGTCCTACAAGAAACAAAATGTGTAGATACACTCTGGTTCACTTCCCCGTCCTTACAACTATCAACAAAAGATTTTTCAGGCACCTAGTTTATGGCATTTTTGTTAGAGCAATACAAACTGAGGAAGACAACTGGGAACATCAATAATGATTTTGACCACAGTATAGATTAGGTTCACTATAAATAAACCCAATGTTTATCAACCAAGGAATGGATAAAAAAAAATATGGTCTGTTCGTATAACAGGGTACTTTTCATCAATAGAAAGAACTGCAGTAGTGCTTCATGCCACGTGTGAATGAACCTTGGAAACATTATGTTATATGAACAGGCCAGTCACAAAAGACCCTAACCCTAACCCTAACCCTAGAGGTACCACATGCATAGTTTCTCTAGAGACACCTGGTCCTTGTTGCTGGGGTCCCTGGTGGCCTCATTAGGACAAAGCAGCTGAAGGCATCTGAGAAGCTCAGCCCACAGCTGCTCTCCTCTTGCTTGTTTTCGTTGTTAGGTTTGGTCCCAACCTTTCCTGGGTGGGGTTGTCTAACTAGGCAACACCAGCCTAAAGATCTAGCTCAGTTGTGGGGTGGGGGTTGAATCGCCCTCTTTCATGTGACTGTAGCTTAAGAAGCCTGGTGTCACAGGGAGACATGCAGTACTTGTGTGCTTGTCTGTATAGGTCCCAACTCCAGCCCTGGTTTCCACCCTGGACGTGGCAGAGACATTTTTACCAACTGTGGTTGAGTGCTGTGTTTATGTTTGGGATGAATATGCTGAACCAGAGACATGACTTGAGAACAGAAATGCAAAGTCCAGGGAAAGAACAAGGGAAAGAAATGGGAAAAACCCTATTTTCCTGACGCTCCTGGACTTTTCTCACCCCGTGGTTCCAGGTGCTTTGTGCTTCATGTCCCCATTGGACTGCCTTTGTCTCCAGGTGCTGGAGTTTCAGGGCCTCTCCAGGGATGGAGAATCTCATTCCACTTTGCTCTGCCATGAATGAGTTTGATCCTGAATAAGGACACTAAAGAGCTTTGATCAGGTCATAAGAAAGTCCTGGGAAGCCAGGTGTGGTGGTGCATGCTTAGAACCCCAGCATTCGGGAGGCTGACGCAGGAGAAGGACCTCAAGTTCCAGGTCCAGACAGGGACAAATATCAATGCCTTGTTTCATAGAAGTAAGTAAGGAAGGAAGGGAGGAAGGGAGGAACAAAAGGGGGGGGAGGGAGGAGGGAATGGAGAGAGGGAGGGAGGGAAGGAGGGAGGGGAGAATGGAGGGAAGAAAGGGAAGAATGGAGTGAGGGGAGGAAGGAGAGAGGGAAGACAGTTCTAAGTTTGAGTCCTGCCTCTTTTGCAAACCTGAGCGGATGTTAACCTCACTCAGCTTTAGTTTTGCCCTCTCTGGATGGGAGTGGGTGGGACCTGCCCATCTCCCAGGTTGTAGGGAGGACTCACTGGGATCAGGAGTGTGAAAATGGGTCAGGTGTGGACGGCATTGCTCTCTTATCAGATATAATTGAATAAGCACAAGTCAAGCCACCAAGGGTGCAACTGGCCTGCTGTCTGCTGCTGCGCCCTGCCCCTCTCAATGGAAAGAGTTGTCTGTGCCCTCCACCCACCAGAATAATGGCTTCAAATCATAGGCATCTAGCAGGGCTAGATCCAGGTTCCGTGAAGCATGGGGTGTGGCGCTTACACAATTTGGGGATGTCTTCTGTAAAGACAAAGGTGAGAATGTTTGGTTTGGGTGTCTCCAAGTGGGACACTTAGATATTTCTTTAGCATCAGGTAATTCTGCCCCTGGCCCCTGGATTTCCTTCCTGCCTGGGACCAGAGAGTCTTTGACAGCAGACTAGCATCCAGACAATGTTCCTTCCCCTGAAGTGTTCACAGGAACGTTATCAGAAGCTTGCAGGAGGAGCCGGCAGGGCTTTTCCTAGATGGTAGAGGTAAATTCCACCACGATGCATCCGAGCTGCCCCCGCCCAAGGGTTCCTTGACTCACTTAGATCTGCTCTTCTCTGGTAATGATCTGGGCACAAGGACTCTAGCCCAGAGGTCCTGAGAAGCTCTCAAGCAAAAGCCCTCATTTCAAATGGAGGAAGTGGGCCCAGAAACAGGTCGTGGCTCCTGAGTCACAAGGCCTGTGAATAGCAGAGAGGGAAAGTGGAGTTCAGAGTGTCATGCAGTGTCTTTCCTCGTGGATGTAAAGTCTTCTGGACGCCGCCCTGGCTCACCCATTGTCTGTCTACCTTAGGTTTCTATCCGTGTGATAAAACACTGACCCCAAACAACTTTGGGAGAAAAGGGGTTACTTCTGCTTACATATCCTGATGACAATCCATCAGGAAGGGAAGTCGGGTCAGGAACTCAAGATAGGATCCTGGAGGCTGGAGCTGATGCAGAGTCCATGAAGGACTGGCTTGCTCCCCACAGCTTGCTCAGCTTGCTTTCTTATACCACCCTGGTGGCACTGCCCCATGGGCTGGGCCCGCCCACATCAATCACTAATTAAGAAAATCTCCCCAGGCTGGGCAGTAGTGGCACACACCCATAATCACAGCACTAAAGAGGCAGAGGCAGGTGGATCTCCAAGTTTGAGATCAGCCAGGTCTACAGAGTGAGTTCTAGGACTACACAGAGAACCTTGTCTCAAAAAACAAAAGAAAAAAAAAAATAGGAAGGGAGGGAGGGAGAGAGAGGACAGAGGCATTTTCTCAATTGAGGTTCCTTGTCCCAGGGAGCACTACTTTGTGTCAAGCTGACAAAAACAAACAAACAAACAAACAAACAAACAAACACCAATCAGGACATTGTCCATCAGGATCCACTGTCTGTGATCCAGCATATAGTAGTTTACACTTCTAACCAGAGATGCCTTGTGCTTGACCAGATATGCACTCTTCAGGACCAAGAGGACTGTAGTCCCTTGCCAGCTCTTCCCAAGGGTTGGCAACACTGGCAAAAGGTCAGCCTGACATAGCTCCTTCACCTCAGACTCTGCCATAGGTTTTGGTCCCTTCACTGCTGGGGCATTTCCAGCTCCTGGTACCAGGTCCTTGGTGCTGGCCCTGTCCCACTGTTCCTGTTTGTGCTCTCCACCTTCTCCCAGCTTCTAAGCTGTCGCTTTAGGCTGATCTTGACTCTGAATATGAGCTTCAATCCCAGGCCCCCCTATCTCCAGTGCTAGCTCCCAGATGCCCCCAGGCCTGATTCTGAGCTAAAGTGCTGATTCAGCTAAGACAGAAAGCCTACAGCTCCCCAGGGCAGTGAACATGGGTGAGTGTGCACCCGAGTGAGTAGGAGACACCCATTGTCTCCTGGGCAGGCTCAACTCTTCCCAGTCTATCTTAATGGCCCTCAAACACATTTGTCCCTAGGCACACTCAAACACTGATGAATGGCTTCAGACACACAAAGGGTTAAAATACAAACATATTTTGGTGACCACAGAGGATTGATTCCAGGACTCCTACCTCAGACATCAAAACCCAGGGGTGCTCAAATCTTTTATAGAAAAAGGTTTAGTATCTATATATAACAAACAACCCTTCCATATATATTAAATCATCTCTATGTTATTTAGAGTACCGAATGCAATGTAAATGCTATGCCAACAGCTGTACTGTGTTACTTAGGAAAATGATGGCAAGAAGAGAGCTGTAGAGTCAATAGACACAATTTATTTCTCTCTTTTTAAAAAATAATTTATTTAAGCTTTATTTTATGTGCATTGGTATGAAGATGTCAGATCCCCTGGGACTGGAGTTAAAGACGGTTGTGATTTGCCATATAGGTGCTGGGATTTGAACCCTGGTCCTCTGGAAGAGCAGCCAACACTTTTAACCACTGAATCATCTCTCCAGCCCCTATTTCTCTTAATGTACTAGTTACTTTTCCTGTGGCTGTGGTTAAAATACTTTGACAAAAGCAACTTCAGAGAGAAAGAGTTTATTTTGGCTCACAGACTTAAGGGTATGGTCCACGATGATGGGAAGCCTAGAGGTAAGGGCTTGAGCTACTGGTCACAGTGCAGCTACAGTGGCAGAGAGCAATGCATGAGTGTGCTCAGTTAGCCTTTCCTGCCCCTACCCCCACCCCCGTGTGTGTGTGTGTGTGTGTGTGTGTGTGTGTGTGTGTGTGAAAGAGACAGAGAGAGAGAGAGAGACGGGGTCTCCCTATATAGCCCTGCCTGTCCTGGAACTCACAGAGATCAACTGCCTCTGCCTCTTGAGTGCTGGGATTAAAGAGGTGTGTTACCACACCAGGCCTAGCTTCTCCCTTTTCATGTGGCCAAGGACGCGATCCAGGAAATTGTGCAGCCTACTTTTAAGGTGGGTCTTTCCATCTCAATTAATCTAATCAAGACCATCTCTTGTGGTATGGCCAGAGACTAGCCTAATCAAGACAATGCCTCACAGGCATGCCCAAAGTTTGTCTCCTAGGTAATTCTAGATCCTATGATGTTGATAAGATTTGAGCAGCAGACCTAAAAGTTTAATATCCATCGTTGGTTGAGTCCATGGATGAAGAACCTGTAAATGGAGCATGGACTGTACTGAAATACATCCTGTCGGTGGGTCCATGGCTGCAGCCTCGGGAGTGCCCTCCGCACTGTGCCGATAGTTTCAAACCCTCCACCCACAAAAGTCTTAGATGCCTACTGTGTATCCTTACTATCACCCTTTCTTTCCACATCCAAAAACAAACAAACAACAGCAACAAAAAACAAAAAGGAAAACCATAGCTGAAACAAATGTCACAAAGATTTTTCCTTCACATTTTCTTCAAGAGTTTTACAGCTGCTGCTTATTTTTTATTTTTTACATTTGCATGATTCCTTTATATGAAGTACAAAGAGTATTCGGTCACAGAGACAGAGTGGTGTTCATCAGTGGGTCGGGGGAGAAAGTATGGAGAGTGATTATTTTGATGAATATGGCCCTTTGGTCTGGTATAATGAAAAGGTTCTTCAGGAATGCCCCCACGACGTGGTAAATGTATTTACTGCCAGTAAACTAACATGGCAGAAGTGGCAAATTTTATCACTTTGGACTGTCTGTTTAGGGATTCTGTGAACTGGTTGCAACATGTTTCTGGATGGCTTGCTAATTGATGGGTTAAAGAAAGTCACTGATGGGTGCTCATTTGATATTTGCATAAGATTTATGATTTTTCCCTTTTAATAAAGGGTTAGCAGCTTAAGTATCTGCTGCTTAAGCTGAAGGAACAGATCAAAGGAGGTAGGAGGGAGGAAAGAGAGCAGGGCAGGGGTCAGGTGGAAGAAGCAGAGAGTAAGAAAAGAAAGGAAAAGCCAAGAGGGAAGGACTGGCAGCGGCAGAAGAGCAGAAAATGCAGAGGCGGAGAGGGAGGCGCAGAACAGCAAGACAGGAAGTGGAGGAAGATCTTCTGTAATGTGTAAATACTCTCCCTTCTCTTGAAGGAAGTCTTTATTTTGACTCTGCTTCGAGAAGCCCTCTCTGTCGCTCAGTCCGAGAAGGAAGAAATTATTTTCTGCCGCTGCTGTTTCCCAGGTCACCAGTTATATTAAGCCAAAGTCCCTTGGTGGCTGCTGTGTATAATTTTCCACTCCCCACCCTTTTGAGTCAGATTGCAAAATAAGGCCATTTTGAAACTTGGATTCCTCGTGGTCAAGACAGTGGAGATCTGACACAGACTTTATCTGGCCCTGAGAGCTCAGGCAGGGTCTTCATGGAAGGTGTGGGCTTAGATCAGCAACTGGAAGGCTGGGAGGAGACAGCGGGGTGCCAGGACCCCAGTCAGACCACGGGGTGCATGGTACTATTCCCAGCCTTTCAGCAGGGGAGGACCAGAAGTTCCTTCAGGAGTTAGAAGCAGACTCTTGGCCCTGAGCTTCCTCCACTGGCCTGGCAGGAATCTGAGGAGTCAGCTCTAACAAGCTTTTTCATAATACGATCCCTATCTGACTTTCCAAAATGTACTCTCTGCCGCCCCTGTCTCCAACCTGGGTTGGTGCCGCCAGCCTACCGGCCTCTCCCTGTTCTCGCACCGGAATGCCTTCCCCTGGCTCCCACCCAGGCGCTTTGACTCACACTTTCTTTATTTCCAGGCAGAGGAGCCTATTTCCTCCCCTGGGTGCTCACGTGCACTTTATTACAAGCATCTGTATTTACCCACAACACTCAGCGCTCTGGCTTGTCCTTACTTCTCTATTAGTCTGCTGGTAGCCCAGAGCCCAGGCTTATCCTCGGCCAGTCCCCGGACCTAGTTTAGTGCCTGGCACATTCGTTTGGTCACTCCATCAGCTTCTTGAGCACTGACTATGTGTCAGGCTACACAGCGGAGAAAACCGATGAAAGGCAAAATTTTCATGGACCTACGTCTTTGTTGGGAAGGCAGGCAACAAACAAATAAACAGAAACAAATGATATGCTGGACAGTAATAAGTGCTAGAATAATATAGGAGGCTAAAGACCCGGAAAACGGTGGACGGCGTTGTTGTAGACTGGAGGTTGTTTGTTGTAGTTAAGGAATAGCAGGATAGGCGATGTGACCAGAGGAAAGTGCGTGAGCCAAGCAAGGGGTCAGTGGGCGAGGGACTTGGGGAGCCATTGCAGGGGATGGGGAGAGGAGAGACTAGTGGAGGTTTACAGCCCTCGTGGTCTTAAGTGACCTGGATACTTTCCAGATAGCAGACTGTCCACGGCTCAGATTTGGGGCACTCCCAAAGATCACGGTTATATGGGACCAATGAGCAGGCATCATGAGTTAGTGGGAGCTTGTCCTTGACTGGACAGGAAACGGGATGCGCTCCTTTCTATCTGCTCCTCTCTCCTCCCTAGATAGCAGCCTCCCGCTGGCAGGACTTTCTGCCCCCGCTCACGGACTCTGCAGATACAGGACAAAACTTATCAGAAATGGGCAGAGAACCCTGACCTGCCAAACTGAGACACTGACCTTGCCTGGAACAAGGCGGACTTCCTGGAGGAGGGAGGCTCGCTACCTAGGGATTAAAGAAAGGGAAACCGTGGCAGGAGAAGCCAGTCTTTCCTTGCGGTCCTCTGAGTCACCTTCAGGCTAGCTCTGACGTGAGCGCTAACGAAAAGTCTCACTGAGAAGAGGGAATGACTTGAGTCGTTGGCGCTTGGGGCTCTTTCCCCCAGCCTGTCCGGAAAATGCACAGCACTAGTAACCAACGAAAGTTAATGACGTCACTTCCCCACTCCTCCGGAATGGTGGATTTCTGGCCTCAGGTAGGGGATTGCATGGAGCGCCTCCACTCGCAGGGCAGCGGGAGGCGCCCACCCCACTTCCTCTGCCTGGAGGGAGGCGCGGGGACCGCGGCAGGTGCAGAGCCCCGGAGGGCGGGGTGGCGGCGCCGTCGTGCGGACGGTGGCCGTCAGGGGGCGCAGGGGAGCCGCCGATCCGCGCCAGGCTCCAGGCCCTCCATCGCCTGCCCAGCCCCCCACTGCAGCCTCAGCCCCAGGTGTATTTGCTGGAAGGTCACCCCAGTCCCTTCTGTCGGGGTGTCGGGCCACCCCTTTCCTTCCAAGTGTAGCTGCGGCAGAGGTTGGTCAGGGCGAGGGCTGGAGGACGAGGGTCAGGACGGTGAGGATCAGCGGGTTTGCGCAGGAGAGGCCAGAGCCTGCGTTGCCCCCAACCCTACAACCGATGGCTCCGGAAGCTCTGGGACTGAGCATTGGCCTAGGGGTCCCCGGTATAGGACTGGGCCCTGCTTATTTCTGCAGGGCCTGGCATGTGACAGGAGCCAGTCCTATTTGAGTTAAATGAAAGGTCTTTTTGCCTAGGAGCTTCACCTCTCATGCGCACGCCCACCCAGCTACTTACCTGGGTCATGTAGTCCCCTATCTCCCCTCCAGGCCAGGCCATCTTCCCGGCTTGACCTTGACCGCTGCTTCCACTGCTCAAAGGTCCTCAGGAGATGGTTGGCCTAAGTCCCTTATCAGCCTTGAGGCTGTGCCTGGTCCTATTGAAGGGTAGTAGAACTTACCACCCCAACACATGCCACTTTAGCATAAGAATTATTTTGAGCAAAAGGCAACTGAAAAGGAGCAGATGCAAGATAAGCACCCCCAATACCCCACTTGCCTAAAAGCTGGATGGAAATGTACGCCGATGTCCCCTCTCTACCAGGAAGGACAAAAGTGGATCACGGAAGACAACTTGAGACCCTTACCCACCTGGAGGTGGCACCAGAGGAATCACCCCAGGACTCCACTTGAAGGATCCTTTGTCTGCCGTAATTATTTATTATGATTGGTTTTTTTTTTTTTTCATTTATTTGCCTCCCGCAATTTGCTGCCTCTGGAGAGTCTAGACCTTCTTTCTTTTGCCTTGCCCCTTTCCTAAAATTGCGCTGCTCTTCGTAGAAGTCATTCCTTCTTCTATCTCCCATGTACATGTTAATAAACTATTTTTTTCCTCTCGTTAATCTCTGTTATAGAGATTCTGGCCAAGAACTTCCCTCCCTCATACTATCTTAAGATACTTGGCACATTCTTTTGCTTAGATCTGGGGCCTACACTAAATCTTCTTGAGAGAACATAATTGGAACCGTCCTCCCCCCATCCCACCACCTAAGGTTTCCGACAGCAGCTTCAGACCCCAGTTGGTGCCTTCAGGAAGCATCCTGAGTTGCTCAGCCCACCTTGAGTTTTCTCAGCTCTGAACTGTAGACATGCTCCTTGGACCTTTTTTCCGTACCAGCTACTGGAGGAAATCAGTGTCTCCTTTTGGGGTTCTTAGTCTCGTTAACGAAAGAATTAAAGAATGGATTCAAATAGAAGCTTGAGGAAAATTTTATTAGAGTTTAAAAGAAAAACACCCCAAGGCAGACAATCCATAAGTCTTGGAAGCCATCCAGAGGAGGCGGTGAAAGGGGAATAGTCATGCCACTTGAGCCGGTATGGAGGTCAGGCACATGGCAGGGAAGGAGGCAGGTACAGTACAGAAAGAGCAAGGAAACCCACATTATCAGGAAAAGCATTCTTAGGTTTTGGCCAGCATCAGAAGAGAGGTGGAGGGAGGAAAGAGAAAGGTAAGTTGTGCTTTTCTGGCTCAGGCCTCAGAAGGGTAGGCAGACCCAGCCCAGCTTCATGGATGCTTGTGAGGACTGCACAGAAGAGAGAGTTGTAGGAGGGAAAAATACACTATCTCATTAAAGGAAAAATTCTTTATCTCTTTAGCATGGCTTAAGGTGAGCCTGCCTTCCTAGGGGTGGTCTCTTGGGCAAGTGATATTTTTCCTTCTCCTCCTCCTCCTCCTTCTCCCAATCTTCCTCCTCTTCCTCCTCCTCCTCCTTCTTCTTTTTGGTTTTTTGAAACAGGCTTTCCCTGTGTAGCCCTGGCTGTCCTGGAACTCTCTCTGTAGACCAAGTGGGCCTTGAATTCAGAGATCATCTACCTCTGTCTCCCTAGTGCTGGGATTAAAGGCGTGCACCACCACACCTGGCTACAGATTCTATTCTCTTGATCACAAGGAGTTTTTCCTTAATGAACTTCATTGCTCTGTAATGTGACCCTCATGTACCTGGCTGCTTTCACCTACTAAATTGTGAACATGGGCTAGCAGGATGGCTCATCTGGTTAAGGCACTTGCCACCAAGCCTGACACCTGGTTTGACCCCCCGGCCTCCCCATGTGATAGAAGGAAAGAACTGACTCCCTCTGCCCTCTGCACATGTGCCATGGTACACACACGCTCACACCTACATGCACACACCAACACATTTGCAAATAAATAAATGTAATGAGAATTAAATTGGAAATATTTGGAAATCAGAGTCTATACTTTTTTTTCTCTCTCCCCTTCAGTCCATCACCCCGTTCACCATTACTGAGAATCTGCTACATTCCAGGTAGGAAGTTTAGCCTGTAGGATTCTCTAAGTCCCCACAATTAAGGGGGAGGAAATGTGGGGGTTGAGAGGGCTTGAGGAAAGGTGGGATATGGTTTCCTCATGGAATGCTCACTAGGGAGAAGCACTCAGCATCCTGTATGGAGCAGTCTTTCCTTCACCCACCTTTTCACTCACTCATTCATTTGATAAATATTTGTGATTTTTACTTTATCCAGGTGACTCATGGGATTGGTCATACCGTACCTCAGGCTGACTCTGTGTATGTGTGTGCATGTGTGTGTGTTGGGGTACCAAGATCTGGAAAACTAGTGGTGAGTTGTTTCTCTGTCAGTTCCCGTTCAGACCAGCCTCTTCTGGGAATGGTCTCAAGGGAAATGGTGTGTTCTTAGCAGAGGCAGGGAAACCTGGTGTTCCTGGTGGGCAGGACTGCACTGGCCTCACCTAACACAGAGGACGGTCTGTGGGGCGTTTCAGAATATCTTACTCGGACAAACACCATGTTCACTTTGAAGCCCGTTCTTTCTATGATCCCAGGGCTTTCCAAACAGCCCTGGGAGGTCTTCAGTACATATTTCAGATGGGAAGGCTGAGGGTAGGAGATTTGTGATCATCTTAGGGTCATGGTTATGGCAAGGGCTGGGCCTAGACCTGCTCTATCCCAGTCTCGTCCTAACAGACATCATTCTGGACACCTGTGGGACTCTGGAGGCTACACCTTGATCATGGCACATAGTGTCCAGATGTCCAGATAACCAGGTCTGCTGAAGAAGCTGAGACAAAGAAAAGTGAACTTGAGAGAGGAGTCCCTGGAACAGAATGTTTTCTGTCTCAGATCTAACTGTTGCCCCACTGTGCTGGCCCCTAGCCGTCCCCATTCAGAAATTTAGCTAACTAACTTCTAAATCTTAACTCCTAGTGCTTCCATGCACTATTTAAAAAAAACAAGTCCTTGAACTTGGAATTTTGCCTCAATGTCCTGAGTGTTGGTATTAAAGCCAAGCATCACCATGCCTGGCTCTAAACTCTAATATTGTCGCTCCAATTTTAACTCATTTTAAATTCTCCATTCCCAAGTTCTAACTGCAATACATGACTCTTAAGGACAAATCGCTTTCTCCCAAATTTGTATGAGGACCCACACCTCTTTCTTAAGCTTAGTATAGCCCAATGCAGTTTCAAGCAAGTTCTAAGCAAGAACTAAAATGGGGGTACAGGCAGGTGGGGAGGGGCTGCCTTTGTTATGAAAGCAATCTCTTTTCCTCTCCAGGTATCCAGGTCTTTATGTGTCTCAGGCCCGTCTGGAAGGAAGGGGTAGGGTAGAAACTGTGTTAACTCTTCTAGATATTTTCTTGAGAGGCCTCAACTCTTTGCAGACAGAGGAAGGCACTAAGGGAGGCATGCTGGGAACCCAAGCAAGCTGGGTGAATCAGATTCGTAGTTCCTGCTCTCAGGAAGATTGTCTTCTGGGTGCAATTTTTTTTTTTCTCAGTGTCTGAAGTGGGCTAGATTCCTGGGTAAAATACTTTTTCCATGTTATATTTTATTGAATTGCTCTTACTCTAGGGAAAAGAACTATGGGTCCATTTTGTAGATAAAGGAATTGAAGTTCTGAGATACGAACGACAAAACTAGCGGCTAGCAGATTCCCAGTTCCTCTTCCGGCACTGTCTCTGGGTGGGGCAGGGAAGTTTTCCTTAACCCTGAAGTTTGTTTCTAACAAAGTTGCACAGACACACCTTAGTCCCAGCCGCAAGTGCAAGGTCCCGCCCACCTAGACGAGATGCCCTATCAAGTTGCAAGACTGGGGTGGGGTTGTCATCAGCTCTGCCGGGCAGTAGAAGGCTGAGCTGTGGTTCTCAGAAGCTGCGGGTTAGTTGCTGTGCCTTTCTGGGGGTCCTGGTGTTCTCTCTGCGTCCTTGTGGACCACTGGGGTTCTGAGTCAGGGTCAGGTCCTGGTGTACTCTGTCTTCTCGTTACAGTTGGTTTGTCCACAAAGCACAAAACTCTGCGAAGCAATTCTGCTCCCTCTTCATGGTCATTGGAAAGCAACTTGTAACCCTAAGATATTTACAAGGCGGCCATAACATCAGGACCTAATAAATAGAATACATGGCATATGTGAAACTAACAGCCTGCCAGATGCTGACTTTTAAAAACAGATTACCTCATTTATTATTTCTTAAAATAATTTACTTATTTTTATTTTATGTGCATTAGTGTTTGCCAGCATCTATATCTGTGTGAGGATGTCAGATTCCCTGGATCTGACAGATAGTTGTGAGCTGCCCTGTGGATGCTGGGAATTGAAGCTGGGTTAAGAGCAAGTTGAACCATCTCTCCAGCCCCCCAGGTTACCACTGACACCCCCAGCACAGAGCATCCACCACTGGGCATCTTCCTGCCCTCCTAGACTCTTCGTACCCCTTTTTCCAAATGTACTCAGGGGATGACTGAGAACCCACCAGGTTCTGTGCAGAGTGGGAAGAGCAATAGGAACTGATAGGAACAGGATCAAGAGGTGCTAGAACTCATCTTTAATAAAGCTAGGCTGAAACTTTATTAACAGTCAACAGAACTGGTCCCCAGCAAGAGTCAACAAACAGGCAAAGATGATATATAAGCTTGTTCATCATTAAAGAGCTAGATCAGTGGAAGACTGCTTGCTCAGCATGTGTAAGGTCCAAGGTTTAATTCCACACACACACACACACACACACACACACACACACATCAAGAATGAAAAACTACAAGAACACAGTAAATGTCCAACTAAATAGATGGGTCATAGAATGAAATTTTGACTTTCTCTGCATATATATTAGGTGTCCATTAACTTTAGTATAGAATAGTATATTGTGACCCAGGGAAATAACCATGATTTGTTATCAATGGGTAAAAGTAGGCCAGAATACCAGAGAAGGCCTCTAGGAAGAGGAGGCGAGGGCCAGCTCTCTGCTACCAAACTAGCACGGCTGAACATCTTTGTAGGGTCACCTCACAACCACCTACTTGTACCAGGTTTTCCTACCCTATTCCTTTCCTCTATCCTGTCCCCTCTCAGCACGTAATCCCTGAGTCCAATCCTTACGCTCAATAGGAGAAGGTCTCATGAAAGTTGTGGTCATTCCTCTGAGACTTAGTCAGGGCTTTTACACAAGCTGTTCCCATCAAACAAACCACTGAGTAAATCTCTCTCTTTCTCTCTCTCTCTCTTCCTCCCTCCCCCTCTCCTCCCACCTCTACTCTCAGCTCAGTCATCGGTGTATCTAAGAAGCCTTTCTTGACTTCCCTGACAGGCTAGTCCCCCGCTGGTGCATCCTGCCAGCAGCAACCACGTACTTCCTCCTGCAGTTATTATTCTGCGTTTATTTCCATAACTGCCCGATGAGAGTCTTCCTCTATCCACGCTGCTTCCCACCAGGATGACGAGCATGTCCTCTGCTGATGCTCCGAGCACTGTCTCTACCACTCGGCAGGCTTCTTGCCAGGGAAACTCTCAGTAAATAAACGTTGATGCACAGATAGGTGAATGGCAGATGCAGCCAGTGGCGAGATGAGCCTGCAGGATATTAGCAGGCAGGAGGGAGGGGAGAGATTACAACGGGACATGCCTCCAAGGTAGCGTACTGCTCAGAATCAGGGCAGGCTCTCTCTGAGCAGCTGAGTAGGTGGCTGCCTTGGTGTGATTTCAGGGTCACTCGAAAGGCTCTCCCCCACCTCCACCCCAGCACCTGACAGCCTGACAAGAAGACAAAGCTTTTGGTGGATAAAACTTGAGAGCTCAGGTCTGAAGCCCACAGTGTGGAGGGGGCCATGAAGCTTAGTGGGACTCATCTGTGCTAAGGAGTGCATGACTGACAGAGGCTTTTCTTGGAGCAAATTATGATGGGGAGGGAAAAAGGAGGAGTTGGAATCGGGAGCTAGGATGGGAAGAGACACAGAAAGGAAAGACTCAGGGTCCGAGACCAACCTGCACTACAGTGCTATTTTGCTTGGTTTTTGCACCCACCCTATTCCTATTGAATATTAACAGTCTTTTTGGTAAATCTGGTTCTGCAATATTTTACACCTGGAACACCTTCAACAAAGATGGTGTTCAGAAGCCTGGCACCGAGGCCCCAGGATGACAACCTAATTACGTTCCTTTTAATAGCTCCTTCCCAAGTGCTCAGCCAGGGACATCTGCTCTGCCGCGGCTGCACCTTCAGGGAGGAATATTTTTAACAGCACCATGCCACAAAAGGAAACTTCTGAAGGCTGGATGAAAATGGCCTCTGTGTTCCCAATGCCCCAGGCCCAGGTAAGGCCTGGCGCTCTCCCTGGGCACCTTCAGCCCAGCCCCCAGCAAAGAAACCCAGGCTCCTAACGCTACCCGTGGAGGCACGGATTGCTAGGAAATGGCTGTTTTTCTCTTTTCCGTTTTCAGAGGTAAATTTAACATGTCAGGCTGCCTCACCCAGCTTTCTGAGGAAGAAGGGTGTCTAAACTAACCTCCGGGGGTGGAGCCCTGGAGCCCCCTCCCGGAGTCCCGCTTTGCTTTTTGGAGCCCCGCCGCTCTGGGTCACATGACCTTACCTTGTAGCTGAGGGTCCACAGGCAGGCTCTCATTGTGTGAGAGGAGGAAGCAGCAATAAAAGCTAGGCACTGAAGGACTTGCTGCTTTGTTTGACAGGTTGGCTTGCTGGGAAGCTCAAGGGCTGACGGACTGAAGGAGACCTGTCTTTGTTTTGTCTTTATTTTTCAGACAGGATGCCACTATGTAGCCATGGCTGGCCCTGAAACTCACTATGTGGTCCAGGCTGGCATGGAACTTACAGAGACCTTCCTGCCTCTGTCTCCCCAGTGCCAGGGTTGGAGGCATGTGCTACAATGCCTTGCTAGTCTTTATTTTTTTAGGACAGGGTCTTGCTATGAGCACAAGCTGGCTTTGAACTAACAACTCTGCTCCCGAGTGCTGGGATCACAGGTGTTTGCCACCATGCCTACGGGGAGATGAATGTGTCTTGAGAAGTCATGGAATCAACAATAAAAGCGCAGGAAGCTGGAGAGATGGGCTACTCCAGATCTCTCTTCCTCTTAGCCCAGATCCCAGAGGCCCAGAAAGGACAAGACACTTGCTCCAGGGCTTCGCGTCAAAGCAGTGTTCATAGTCCTGTTTCAGCCACCGGGTTGGTTAGCCCATCCTAACTCCGTGGCAGACCCTTGGTTGAACAGTGACCCGGTTATCTAGGAAGCTAATTTTCTTTGAGACAGGAATACCTGTGGTACACTGGGGAACACGTGCGCCGATGGACCCTGTTCCCAGATGCCCATGTGCCCTTCAGGAGGGAGCAGCTGCCGGCAGAGCCGAGCTGTGCTCCGCCATGACTTCCCGCCCACACACTGTTTATTTTAATGACAGCTTCTTTTTTCCTTCTGAGGTTTCAGCTCATCCTAAGGGCTGTAGACCTTTGCATTTTTCCTTCCTGTCTTTTTCACCTCCTCCTGGTGTCTCAGTAGAGGTGGAAGCGCCATCAGCAAAGGGCAAAAGCTGCTGCTCTGAGATGTTCTGCTTCCAGCCCAGAGACCCACGGATATCTGACTGAACACCGTTAGCGTCTTTCCATGTGTGGTGCGGCCTCCCTCAGCTATCACGTGGTCATTACTAATGTAATGTAGTCATACTAATGCCCTCGCCTTCAGCCTCCAAGGCTGCCCAGATGCCCACATAGTCAAATCCCTGAGAGGGTCTCTTTCAGGCTCAGTTTGCCTCTGGCTTCAGATGCCCTGATCTTGGGTCAGGCGTACCTTTGGGACCAAACGTGCCGTCCTCACAAGAGGGTAAGCCTGTGGTACTTCCCCAAAAGGGCTCTCTGGGCTCCCACGGACATTCTGCTGCTATGCCTGGACGGTATTTGGATACTTCAGATGCAGGCAGCAATATGGCTAAGAAGAGGTGGAATAGGAACTTGGTGATATGGTTCTGCAGCCACTTTAACACTATAAGAACAAAGAATTAAGCCTTCAATGGATATGAGGAAGGTGGGAGAGGAGGTAAGTGTTCCAACTATGCAATAAGGCCAGTTCTATGATGAACTTTTCTTAATTGGTAAACCAAGGCCACGCCTCTGGCGGCCAGATAGCTACTCAGGTGACTGCTGCCGTAACTAGCTAACACCGGGAGCATAACAGACCCCGGTCTAAGTGCCTTTCATCCATTAGCTCATGCTATTTTTTTTAAAGATTTATTTTATTTTTATTTATGTGTCTGTGTGTGTAAGCGCAGGTGTCTGCGGAGACCAGAGAGGGCATCCAAGCCCCTAGAACTGATGTTTTGGGAGCCTGTGAGCCACCCCATGTGGGTGCTAGGAGCTGAATTCAGGTCTTCCACAAGAGCAGCGATGCCATAAAGGCTGATCCCAGTTACCTCTCCAGGCCCTGTTCTGTTTTTGGTTTTTGTTGTTGTTCTGTTTTGTTTGTTTGGGGTTTTTGTTTGTTTAAACCCCAGATCAATATGTACCTAAGGATCACCTCAAATTTTTGACCCTCCTGAGTGCTAGAATTGCAGGCATAAAGTTTATTTGGCAGTGGGATTGAACCCAGGGCCTCATGAATGCTGGGCAACCACTCTACCTGAGCCTCGACTCCAACCCTGGGCAGTCCTTTCTTCGGTTGGTCGGTTTTGTATTTTTGAGACAGGAATACCTGTGATTCACTGAGAAGCTGATGGCTGTAGCAGGTTGCTACTGTGCTTTTTTACCCTCTAGCTCAGGAAAGAGAAGGGAAGGAAGGAAGGAAGCAAAGAAGGAAGGAAGGAAGGAAAAAAGAAAGAAAGAAATCTTCACCGCCCTTGTAGTGGCCTTGAAAGAGAGAAAGAAATATTCATAGCCCCTTTGGTTGTCTGAAGCTTAGCGATCAGGCTCTGAGAGTGAGCTGGACTAGCATCCAACGAACCAACCCACCAACTGCCACCCCACCCCTGCTTTCCAGGTTATATTCTAAACAAAGTTCCCAGAAGTCCAAGTGGCATGCAATTCTGTCAAAACATCCCACTACAGATGGTCCCATATAACCAAGGCTGGCCTCAGTCATTATGGAGGCTGATCATGAACTATTGATCCTTCTCCTTCTGCCTTCCAAATGCTGGGATCACAGCCTGTGCCCATGCCAATCTCTTTCCCTCTCTCTCTCTCAATACAGGGGTTTGCTTTGTAGTCCAGGATACCCTTACACATTCGGCCTTCCTGATTCTGCCTTCTGTGTGCTGGGATCATGAGTATGAGCCATATTGCCCACTGACAGTGAAGTTCCTGAGATCTCCTTAGAATATATATCCTGGCAGGATGGTACTGTAGTCATTATCTGCCCAAACCTTAGTTCTGGAGTACAAACTGGGTTTCGTTCAGCCAGCATGGGGCTTCAGGATTTGGAGGCCTTCAGGCAAGTCTGATGTCTGCCTGCTTTGATTTGCTTCAGGGCCGTGCTACATACTACACTCCCTCAGAGGGCACAGTAAGTTTTGGCACCTGCCTGAGAAAAAGGTTTTCAGTGGTTCCCAATCTTATTTCATTTATTCTTTACACCAAGCAGCCCCCAAATGGAGATGGAATTGATTCCTATGTCCATTTTAGAGGTAGGAAAATGAAGGCTTCCAGAAGCCCTCAGAATAGGGCTATTCTCCAAAGTCGGTCACCTTTCTTGTCGTATTTAAACAGCCCAAATCTTGCATCCAGGGCTGACCTCACTCAGAACCTTTCCCTGCCCTGCTTACCTTCTCCCACCACCTGCCCTCAGAGTGCCTCTTCCTCAGCCTTTCTATTCTTTTTATTCAAATATTATCTTGATTAATCTTTAATGTAACCCAGCTGCTTCCATGGCTTCATACCACATGCCTTCACCTATGGGCCGGCCTATCTGGCTCCCATCCAGTGTTCCATTAAGCTGCCAAGTCACACATACTTGGGGTCCAGCAGCAGAGTCAAGTGGGCATGCTGGGAGGGAAGCAGCCCTCCCACCTGGCCCCCGGGAAGCCTGCACCTCAGACCTGTTACACATTCCTCCCCCCAAACACACACACACCCCACCCCACCTGGATCTCACCTCCATCCCAGTTTTCCACTGGCGTCATGCTACTTGTTTTCTGGCGTCTGGAATTTAACACCAGCCTGGCCCACGCACTTCCCTGGACGACAGTGACCTGTCTTCGCCCCACAGGGTCTCGCTCAAGTGTCCTGCCTCCCTGGCCGGCACAGCCCACTCTGCTGCCCACTGACGGTGGACAAGGCCCGCCCTACACTTACTCCCCCTCTCCAGCAGTTTAGGAAGTGCAGTCTCCATTTCTAAGCCGGAGTTGGACTAGATCAGCGATGGTGGTTCTTCATCATTCTTTCCCCAGGAGGCTTCCTCCTGACTGGGCTGCATAGAGGTGGAGAAGGAAGGGAGTCAAGTAGAAAGAGGGTCTTCAGTATCTCTCTCTGGGGGATGGGTGTTCTGGAACAGGGAGTCACCTCGAGGGGGTGAGGGCAACAGAGCCACCAGCCGAAGAAACCCCGACCCCGGAGACCAGCCTCGCCATGCAGATCCAGTTTACTGTGGAGGGAAGCGAGTTTTTTTGGGGGAAGTAGGGCGGTGCACAAGGGAGAGATCCGATAGCATTGGTCTATGCTTACTGGACTCTTTAACCAGACCACCTAAAGCTGGCTAGCCAGAGGTGGCTGGGGAAGGTCAGTAAAGGCCCGATCATCTACAGGCTTGTATGTAAAGGCTCTTAGCCTATTCGTATTGCCTATGTTGGTGAACAAGGTTCCTGCAAAGACAGAGGAATGGGATCCAGTTGTCACCAACATCTCCCTAACCCCTGCCATCAGAGAACTCATTATAAAGGCGTTAATGGACTAGACTTTTGATTTTTTTATTTTTATTAACATATATTGATTCTATGTATATAGTAATATATATTGGGTAGATATAAATAATATATATTATATAATTATATATATAATGGGTAGATAATATATTTTGATCATATTCACTTCATTACTCCTTTTGCTTTCTTCCCACTCTTACTGACCCCCTTTCTTTCCCTTATGAGTTCCCCTTCTACTTGTGTGTACATGTGTGTAGTGACCAATGAAGGTGATGTGAGGCCGGAGACCCCAGGCCCTGGTCATTAATCCTAAACTCTTAACAGGACATTCCAGAACTCCCTGTTCCAGGAACTAGCCCACCCCAGAAACCACAAAACAATTATTGTCAGGCTTAATTCAAGAGCACTGTGACCCAGCCCACATTCCTAAAATGAGCGGCGGCTACAGGCACCGCCTAATAGCCTTGGGCAAGGGACTTTACCCTAAGTGTACATTTCCTGGTGCCCGTGACCTTGCTATCATCAACTTAAAGGTTAACTGGCCCCTACCTATCAAAATGAGAAAACAATTTGGGAACCAATCAACTTGTACCAATTCGGTTTATGCCCAACAACTGTATAAAAAGCTTCACCATTTGCTCCTTGGGGCCGCTTCTATCCTGCGAGTTAGAACGGCCCCAGCGCTGGTTAATAAACCTCTTGCTTTTTGCATCGATTATCCGACTGTGTCTCTCTGTGGGCGCGTCACCAAGTTGGGGTCCAGTTCGGGAACCCAACAGTGATCAGTGACTCTCATTAGAGTTGTTTACAGGATCATGGATATCCTTCTAGTGGCTACACCATGAAAGGAAATGTCTTTTCCCACTAACAGCTATGAACAGCTTCAAGATCCTCAGGGAGGGAGCCCCTCCCCCATTTATTATATTAATTTTGTGTGTGTGTGTGTGTGTGTGTGTGTGTGACTGCTGAATGTGTGTGTGTCACAGCACATGCATGGAGGTCAAAGAACAGCTGTTGGGAATTGGTTCTCTCCTTCCACTGTGGGCTGGAAATGGAACTCAGACTGTCAGGCTTGCATGGCAATTGTCTTTACCCTCTGAGTCATTTCTCTTGTTTGTTTACATTATATTTTAATTTTGAGACAGGGTCTTGCTGTGTAGCACAGGATGGCTACACACACCCCCACACTAATGCTAAATAAAATAAAGATAGGTTGTTAAAAAGATTCCACAGAGTGCAGGGTTAAGCGGGGGGTAGGTAGGAAGGGGTGACTCATAGAGGGAAGCCGTGAACCAACTCACATCTTGTAGCATGCAGCAAAGCTGCATGAGGTTGTGACCTCAGACTTGCTATTACCTCGCAGGACCCGTGTCTGTAGACTGTGGCTGGCGGAGGCTGAGCATAGCACATTCTTGGGGTATAAAGCAATAAAGTTATCAAAGTTCATCCTCAGACTCATGCTTCCTCCTCCTCCTTCGCACACCATTCACATCTTCAGCTGCCCAGAGACCCTAGAACAAGGAAGGGGGACCCCACGAACCAGAAGGGAGCTCAACATCCCTACCTCAGAGACTTGGAGATCCAATACGAGGTTGCTATCAAAGAGAGCTACATCACCAGGGATTCTGGAGAGAATTCCCAAGCCAGAGGCCATCTGTGAACCAAAGAAATTACCTAGCAGTAGAGGGAACACAGGGATCCAACCTTGAAGGCAATACATACAGGCAGGAGTGGGATTTAGTGCGAGATTATCATCATGTATACAGATGGACAGTGACCCTGACTAGCCTTGCCTGGACACCAGGTTCCAGCCATTTCTGTTCAACCTCATCCTCCCTCTGATCCAGCGTCATTTTTGAGACTCACTTCCCAGTTACTTACTATCACTTCCTTTTCTTTCCTGTCTGACATCTGTTCCTGGGTAAACAAATGGCTAATAGTGATGGTAGGCTTGGATTCTGTCTCGAGTGATACACCGAGCAGTAGATAGGTATTGCTATATTTAGTTTTTAAAGGTTTTTGTTCGTTTTTTATTTGTTTATTTTTATTGCATGTGTATGAGTGAGTGCTTGTATGTATGCATGTGTACCACACATATGGGTGGTGCCCTCAGAGGCCAGGAGAATGTGTTGGATCCATTGGAACTGGAGTTATAGGTGGGTATGAGCCACTCTGTGGGTCCTTGGAACCAAACCCATGTCCTCTGCAAGGGCTGCAAGCATTCCTAACCGTCAGCCTTCTCTACATCCTCTTGCTTGTTTGTTTGGGTTTATCTCCTATCTATCTATCTATCTATCTATCATCTATCTATCTATCATCTGTCATCTATCTATCTATCATCTGTCTACCTATCATCTATCTGTCCTATCTATCTATCTATCTATCTATCATCTATCTATCTATCTATCTATCTATCTATCTATCTATCTATCTATCTATCTATCTATCTATCATCTATCTATCATCTATCTCTGAGGCAGGATTTAGGTGACCCAGGCTGGTTTTGAACTGTCTTTGTAGCTGGGATAACCTTGAAATCTTGATCTTTCTGTCTCTCTCTACTTTCCAGGTGCTGGGATTGCAGGCATGTGCCACTATGCCCTGCTTATTATATTTAATTCTTATAACAACTGTGTAAGGTAGGACCATTCTGTTTCCTTTTCCTTTTCTTTTTTTCCCTTTCTTTCTTTCCTTCTTTTTCTTTTAAACAGGGTCTTTCGTATTCTTGACTGGACTTGTACTCACAGAGATCTGGCTCTGGAGTGCTGGGATTAAAGGTGTGTACTACTATGCCTGGCACTGTCTCTATTTTCTAGGTGAAGAAACTAAGGCATAAAGAGGCTAAAGACTTTCCCACCAAAGAATGGCAAAACTAGATTCAAACCTAGGACTGTCTGTGGCTAAAGTCTATGGTTTTAAGTCAGTCTGTCCTCCAAAGCAAACACACTTGTCAGTGTAGCCCAGTGGTAATAAAGCACTTGAGTTGCCTATTAGGTAAGAGGCCCTGAGTTCAATCCACAGTACTAAAGGAAAAAGAAAGAAAGAAAGGAAGGAAGGAAGCAAAGCAAGCTGGAAAGCAGGCTCAGAGACCAACATTTTGTCTGTGGTTAGATAGCCTGCTGGTGGCAGAGATGGAGTTTAAATCCAGGCATCTGTACCAGGCCTACGGCTACAACTATGAACCTGCCATGTTCATTCTTTTTTGATACTTGGTTTTGTTTCCTTTAGTATGCTATTTTTTATTTATGTGCATGTGTGTGCTGCTGTGTACTGAAGGAAGGGAAGGGCATTAGTCATTTGGAGCTGAGTGCTGGGAGCTGAACTCAGGTCCTCTTAACTGTTCAATCGTCTTTCCAGTCCTACTGTTTGTTTGAGTTAGGGTCTCATGTAGTGTAGGCTGGCCTTTCTCTGTGTAACTGAGGCACACTGTCATCTGAAGTACTCCAAACACGGTGACACATACTCTCCAGCTGAGTTTCTACTGCTGTCTACCCCTTGACTTCTGGAAAACTTGAGAATTCACAGGGCTGTCCAGGAAATGCCAGCAGACCAAAAGCCTTCCCTCCTACCTATCGGGACCTGTCTCCAGTGGGTTTGGAAATCAGCCAGTATGGCCCTGCTTTGTGACAGGCTGTGGTAATCTCACCTGCTCTCCAGAGCCTGGAGGGCCTGGGATTCCAGCTTCCAGGGAACTGAGATCTGTCCAAGCATCTCTGCACAGGTGTGTTTTTCAGGTTTTCTAACCAGAGGATCTGGCTGGGCGGAGGGCGATGAGAAACAACAGTTCTAACTTAGGACAGCCTGGGGAGGGCAGCAGGAGGAGCCTCAGAGCCAGCTGCGAAGAGAGATTTCCTCATCCTGCATTAAACTGTGTGTCTCTCGGCTTCACCTTGACTTTTGGGCCCTTGATGCCCAGTCCAGGCTTCTTCTCCTAGCTAGAGATTCAGTCAGTGAGAAGAGGACATGGGACAGGCAAGGGTCCAAAGACAGGGCAAGAAGAAACACCATTTTCATAGAACAAGGCTCCAACACCTGTCCCCTTCAGGTGGCCTCGGCCTAGCCACATTCCTGGGGCAGGTCCTGTCAAGAGTTGGGGTTGGTGACTACAATGGACCACAAACTGTTATAGACCCTGCAAGAGTTTTGGATCAAAAGCCCGACTTGGGAAAATACGTTTCTTTGTGCCCTGTGCCAGACTTAGATCCTGGTAGCCTAGTCAAGATGAAGAACTTTCCAGAACCTTCACCCAGTCCAATGTAAATGAGAAGGCTTTTCTTAGCTTCTCCTGTGTGCCAGCTCTGTGGATACCAGCATGGGAGGCTCTCACTGCCGCCTCCTCCGACCCCCTTATCTGGGCGGAGAGCTGCTGCATTTTCACAGAGGCAGCATCACATGGATGAGGCTTTGCAGGAAGAGAGACATGGGCTCAGATTCCTCAGTGTCCCCGAATCCTATGATAGTCACCACTTGTAAGTCTTCAGCTTCCTAGGGCTGGCTGTAAGAATTATGTAAAATTGAACATGAGGCCGGGCAGAGGCACACACCTTTAATCTTAGTACTCAGGAGGCAGAGGCAGGAGGATCCCTGAGTTTGAAGTCAGCCTAGAGTGAGTTCCAGGACAGCCAGGACTGTGTGCTGAAGAAGTAGTTGAAGCCGCTGGGATGTGCCTCCACTCCCTGCAAAGGTGAGAGGGAAGAGCGCACAGCAGGCTCCTCTTCTCAAGCCCTGGACAGAATATTGTGGGCTGCCTGCTTCTCGGAAGCAGAAGGAACATGCTTGTCTCCACTGCACCTGGATCCATTGAGCGATGCCTTCCTCTCCCGCCTCTGGTCCCCGCCCTGCCTCCCAATGCTAATCAGACGTCCCTACCTGGAGCAATAGGACTCCTCCCCTGCTGGAGAGGATTTAAGAGGATTTAAGGGTTGCAAAGAATAAACTGAGTTTTGTGATCCACCAGATTCGACTTCCGAGACTTTCTTTGCATCTCGCTATCCTCAGGGCCGCAAGTGGACAGTCCTCGGAGAAACCACCTGACGACCCCTCCCCACTCGGGTCCATGCCTTCCCGCCGCTCAAATCCGAGCCTTCTCACTCCTGGCCAAAGAGCGAAGCCCGGACTGGCACTGGCTGGAGATCCAGCCGCCGAAGACCGGGTCGGCGGTTCGCGCGTGTTGACTCCGGGAGGAACCAACACAGGACTACACAGAAAAACCCTGTCTCAAAAGTAAAGTAAACAAAAGAGACTGATCATGAATTTAAACCGAGGTCCATGGTCCAGCTCATGATTTGCTCAGGGCATCAATCAAACCAAAAAGCCAATAAAACCTGAGCCTCCTCTTTCCCATGGAAATATTCTTTGCTCAGTCAGATACTTCCCAGAATTCCCTACCCCTTGAAGGACAAAGCCTTGCCCTCTGTAATTGATATTCAAGGCTTTCCATGTAGAGCTATGTGACAAGGACTCAGTAGGCACATGTGCTTCCATGTTATACAGCACAGAACGGCATTTTCCTGTGCTCCAGTTACTGGCAGCCCAGCTGTTGGAACACTGTGCGCAGAGCCTTTCCTTGGCAGGCTTCACTGAGGGCACGGGTAAAGGATGTGGAACACAAGCACTTTAGAAGCACGCAAGGCTAGGAAAGGAGTAAATAGAATTTGGGGCCCATACTCAGACCCCAAGGGTGGCCACCTAATACCACAATATACCATTACCACCTGGTGACTCTTCTGTCCTTTTCCTATTTTGGCTTCAGTCTCCCACAAGCGGGTACGGAGTCTGGGGCAATGCAGTATATGAACAGGGCCTTGGACCTTGTGTGCCTCTGTAATTTACCATCTGAGGCTTTTCTGTCATCCCTTAATTATCCTAACTTCTCCAGATGTTGGGAGAATACATCATGCTCCTGCTCTGGCACATTGGGAGAGTTTAACAAAGAGACCTTTCCCTATTTTGAAATTAATCTCATATATGATAATAATCTGTATCTGACAGAGAATAAAGAATTTTTATAATTCTTAGTAGACTTTCCTTTAAGAAGGATATTACCTTGGAGAATACCTTCCAGACCTCCAGACAGTTGGAGAGGATGAGAGAAATGTTGGGCATGAGTTGATATATATATATATATATATATATATATATATATATATATATGTTTTAAATTTTATATATTATTATATATATTATATATATAATATATATTATATATTATATATATTAAATATATATATGTTTTAAATTTTAAACTTATTATTTTTGAAACAAGGACTCAGTAGCTCAAGCTGTCTTTGAACTTGCTATGTAAACTGTAAACTAGAGGAGGATAATCGTTAATTTGCCTTTATTTTCCAGGTGCTGAGGTTACAGGGGAGTGCCATCATAGCCAGTTTATGGACGTAACCCAGGCTTCACATATGCTAGGCAAGCGCTCTACCCACTGAGCTACATCCCTAGCCCTAAATTTATTGTTATTGTTGTTGTTATTATCATTATTATTAATTTTTAGTTTGTTTGTTTGAGACAGGGTTTCTCTGTTGTAATTCTTGCTGTCCTAGAACTCATTCTGTAGACCAGGCTGGCCTTGAACTCACAGAGATTCACCTGCCTCTGCCTCCCTGTTGCTGTGATTAAAGGCATGTGCCACCACCGCCCGACCTAAATTAATTTTTAAAGTTAGTATACAAAGATGTGGTTTTTATTAGAACATTTTCATATACACATGTCATCACACTTGGGTCTAATTTTTCTGTATCTCTGTTCCTATATACGTTTCTTCTGTGAACCATGAAGTGATAATTCTCAATGCCCAGCTGTAGCAAAATGAGGATTCATTGTTCTATTCTCTCTGTACATGATAAATCTCATAACAGAAAAAAAAAAAAACCCAAAGGGGGGAAAAAACCTGAAGAACACACTCCCACTGGGACTTAGGATACTCCAGTGGGCCCTGGCCTTCAGACTGTGATGCGGGGTATACCTGCTTCTGATGAAGGGGGCAGTGAACGTGGGGAATGTCTGAGTGACCGTTCACCCTGGATGTTTCCATCCTGGGATCTGTTTGGTTAACAGGGAATGTGGGCCTCTGGCATCTCAGGTGTTGCTGCTGGTTTCTGACAAAGGGAGCCGAGGCTGGGCTCCAGTGTCCAGGTGTCCTGCCGGCCCAGGTTTCCCGGTTACTTCTCGGTCTCCGTTTCCGTTGGACTGGCCTGCACTAGACAGACCCAAGTCTTTCTGGTGCTGGGCTCCACAGCGGCTCAACCTGCTTCTTCCCTTTTCCTTGCTGGGCTATCCCTGCTCACCACACCCCAGCCTGTCTGGACTGTACTTTCCTCCCTCTTGAGGACTCTTTCATTTTCCTGGGGCACACAAGGTGCTCTAAGGAGCTTGGTGATCCCTGGAGGAAGTCATTCCTTTTGGGTGCTTTGCTTATACCATTTTGCTGTAGCTGTTTCAGGTTCTGCCTTCTCTCTCTGGCCATTATGCCAGTCCCACGGCACTGGAACTTAAGCTCCTCATTTATTTTCATGGTATAAAGTTAGATAGACACAGAGGGGAAAGGAATCAATGAAAGAATGAACATGAATGAATGAATGGGTCTGAGAAGCAATGAGCACCAACTGTTTTCTTATCTGCATTCCTCTACCCTAACTGGGGGTTCTGAGCTAACTTATGAGCTCAGAGGGTGGGTTTCCATCCATTCAGGTAGGCTAATGATCCAGCCCGCTGTCAGCCACTGACACAAGTGGTCTGTATACCTGCCTTTGGGCCTATCTGCCTGCCCGTGTTGTGGGTGCAGTAGGGGGAGGCCTGAATGACTGAAGGCTGAGAGAGGATAGTGAGTGGTAGTCTCTGAGGCTCCCAGGCAGGAAAGCAAGAGAAAACAGGGAGAGGGAGGCAGAACAGAATCAAGAGAGGTGGGGAAAGGAGGAGCCCAGGGAAGGGGATGAGAGTGAGGGAGAGGGGGTCACAAAGAGAGAGGGACAGGTTCTTGCCTTCTACATCTCCAGCCTTCTGGTGTGGCTGGGCTGATGTCCCCAGTGGTAATTGCTTCAATTAATAATACTGCTCTATAAAATTTCAGCAGCCAAGAGCAAGTGCAAGGAGCAATGACATAATGCATTAATAATGCACGCCGGGAGATGGGGTTGGGGAGCTCCATTAACGAATGCTGCAGTGGCAGTCTTCACAGCTACTAATGCCTACAGCAAGGCCGTTGGTGTCCTTGGCCTGTGCGGACCCCAGGGCTGTGGCGCTTTGGGGACAATGGACAGAGATGCTGGAGAAGGATTTAACCTTCTCATAAACTCCAGAAAGCACCCCTCCCATTCTTTGTAGGGACAATTGATGTTCTTCTTACATAAGTACCTACCGTACAGTACTCACTGTCCTAGATCCCCTTCAATGCCTCCCGTCAGATTAGTAGCTCCTCCCTGTCCCCTGCCAGTACCTAAAGCTCCTGATGGTTTTCAAATTCCTGTGAGAGACTTTGTCTCCTGTGTCTCTGCCCTTTTGTGTGTGTGCGTCTCTCTCTAGGTTCTTTAGCACTTGAGGGAGGAAATCTTCCCTTGCGGGACAAAGACCCCATGCCCACAACATGCTTCCTTCCAAGTCACCATCGCCACCACACTCCACACAAGCGTCCCTGTACACACAGTCTGTGCCCCGAACAGCTAGTACATCTGATGCAGAGCAAGAACAAAGGGGAAGCAGCCAACACCCCTAATCCTGAGGCTGCAACTCACTGAGAAAACCTGATCCGAGCCCAGTTCTTTAGCCTGCAGAAGCCAGGTCTGAACCCTCCCAAATAAGCCCCCTGGAGCGGATCTTCTCGTCTGCCATCTACACGATGCGTCTGAGCAGCTATGTGGGCTATCTGCAGTCACCTTTCATGCTTATGAGGATTTCTCTTCTAAGAAGGTCCACAACATTCCCCGACGCACTGCTCTGATCTCCTTGGGCAGCCTTATCTGACTGGGACACTTGGACCCTTTTTGGGGTTCATGTACTATCCAGTGACCCTGCTGTTTCACCTGCAAAGTTTATGTCAACAGCGTCAGGGTCTCATGTTCCTCCAAGACTCCAGTCAAAATGAAAACTCACTCTCTTGGGTTCCAAGCCCAGGCCTGTGCCTCTATAAAGTTTGTGTTGGCAACTTGGTGCATTCTCTGCAGAGGACTCCCTTTCCAAGGAAGGACACAAACAATCATGGGCGAAGTGCCATCCATGTGCAGACTCCCAAACAATCTTGATTACACGCTAGGGAGACAACACCTCCAGCTGCAGTCCTTCCTTAGAGGAGGAAACAGAAGTCCCAAACAGGAGTGTGAATCAGGTCTTTTTGCCATCAAAGTTCAGATCTTTCATTACGTAGACTTAGCTGCCTTCGAACAGTAGCTCTTGGAAGGAATGTCTGGCACTGACCTTAGGGCATTACCACACGTAGATTCCACTTAGTCTGAACTTCTTTCTTTTAAATATTTTTACTTATTTATTCTTATTTTATGTGCATAGGTGTTTTGCCTGCTTTCATGTCTGTGTAAGGGTGTCAGATCCCCTGGATCTGCAGTTACAGACAATTGTGAGCTGTCATGTGGGTGCCGGGAATTGAACCCCAGTCCTCTGAAAGAACAGCACTTAATCTCTGAGCCATCTCTCCAGCTCCTCTTTCCTTCCTCCCTCCCAACCCTCCCTTCTTTACTTCCTCCCTGCCCCCCCCGCCCCCCCCTTTTCTTTTCCTGGTGCTAGGGATTGAACCCAGAGACTTGTGCATACTAAGACAGTGTTCTGTCATATAGCTACATTCTGAGACTCTGGGTTGTTGTTTGTTTGTTTTTTGCTTGCTTGCTTGCCTTGTTTATTTGAGATAGGACCTTACTGTATAGCCCTGGCTGGCCTAGAACTCACAGAGATCTGCCTGCCTCTGCCTCTCACTGCTGGGATCAAAGGCATGCACCACCATGCCTGGCAAGACACTTTTTTTTTTTTTTTTGGTGAGACAATGTCTTGAGATATAGTCCAGTCTGTCCTCAAAACTGGCAATCCTCCTATTGAATGCTGGGATTAGAGTCATGTACCACCATGCCTTGTGCATAAACCTTACAACTAGCAGTTGGCCTGGAAATGGTCATGTGACTCAATGTTTGGAGAAATATTTGGGGGAGTTGTTTGGAAAGAGATACGGTCAGAAACATCTTTCCTTCTACAACAGGTGTAGTTCCATGACTAGCAATACTGTGGGCACCCTGCCACCCAGCCTGAAGGTAAAGCCCACTCAAGGCTGGCACGGGAGGGGAGAAAGTACTCCTTGAGCTGCTGGACTCAACACTCCAGCCTGCCCTTCTTCTGAACCTCTGCTATGAGATAATCGATTCCTTCGCTGTTGATGCAGATTTGAGTTCCAGAATTTGCTGCTTGCTGACAAGAACATCTCAGCTGATACATCCCTTCCTTAACACACACATGCTCTGGCCTGGACACTGGACACAGTGTCTTTTAGCTAGATTGTATTGTCATATGATGTTATTTTACTTTTTACGTGTTTATATCTTGCCTGCAAAGTCTGTGCCAGCTCTCCGAACAAACATCAATGCTCTCTAAACCTTCTCAGAGCTTCCAAATAGCAATTAAGTGAGGAATATTGATTGAGACCTATTACGTGTGAAGACTAGAGCCAAGGCAGTGCGCAAGGCACCCATGGTTCCCACAGCCCTCTCAACAGCCCATGGCGTGAATGAGGAACTCAGCCATGAATCGGATAACCTCTGGAATGGTGACTGGAAAGAGTTAGGAATGGTGGTACCCAACTCTGCCAGGGCACAGGAGAAAGACTGTCCTGGTCTGGGGACCTGAAGGATGCTTGGGAATGACCTGAATGAGAAGCAGAGACCATGCATGCCAGCTGACGCAACAGTGTGTCTTCTCTGCTTTAACTCCGCCTGACTCCTGCAGTGGACAATTACTGTTGCTTCCTAACTGGTTCTCCGCCACGCCTCCTCCAAGCCCGGAGAGTTACCTGGTGGATTATTTTAGCAACCTTGAACATATGTGGTAACAAGGGGCACAATTTTCTTCAGGAGGCTCTGTGTGATCCAGTCTCCAGCCCTATTTTCTCCCTCTTCCTGCCTCAGAACTTCCTGCTGTGTCTGCCCACCTAGCCTACTGGATCTTCCCGCACAGTCCTCTTGCCTACGTCACCTTCCAGGCCTTTCTGGATCAACTGATCTGACTTGGCCCTGGTGGCACTGCTTGGTTTGGGCTCAGTGACTCTCCTCTGTGCGGCTACCACACCCCGTGACTGTCAAACTTGTTCACTGAAGGGTATCTCTCCAGTTAGAACTAGGTGTTTCCAGTGTAGGGACTGTGGGTTTTTTATTTATTTGTTTTCATTAAAAAAAAAAATCCTTGTACACTTGAAGTAGCATGCCTCAGGAATCATTTGTTACAATGCTCTTCAACACTTACTGTAGACCATGTAATCTGTATTGCTTAGATGACATTCCATGTTACTGGGTTCTACTATTCACACACACAGACACACACAGACATACACATACAGACATACACACAGACATACACACACACACATTCACATACAGACACAGACACACACATACACACAGACACACACACACACAGACATACACACACACACATTCACACACACACACAGACACACACAGACATACACACAGACGTACACATACACACATTCACATACAGACACAGACACACACATACACACAGACACACACACACACAGACACACACACAGAGACATACACACAGACATACATACACATTCACACACACACACATTCACATACAGACACACACACACACACACAGACATACACACACACAGACACACACACACACCACCCCCGTGTGTGTGTGTCTGTGTGTATGTCTGTGTGTATGTCTGTGTGTGTATGTCTGTGTGTGTATATCTGTGTGTGTCTGTGTGTGTGTGAATGTGTGTGTGAATGTGTGTGTGTGTATGTCTGTGTGTGTCTGTGTGTCTCTGTGTGTGTGTGTGTTTGTGTGTGTGTGTCTGTGTGTGTGTATGTCTGTGTGTGTGTGTGTGTCTGTGTGTCTCTGTGTGTGTGTGTTTGTGTGTGTGTGTCTGTGTGTGTG
This sequence comes from Cricetomys ansorgei, assembly GCA_026225945.1. Classification (NCBI taxonomy): domain Eukaryota; kingdom Metazoa; phylum Chordata; class Mammalia; order Rodentia; family Nesomyidae; genus Cricetomys; species Cricetomys ansorgei. Next base: position 8,437,703 of record JAMJFZ010001264.1, read on the forward strand.
TGTGTCTGTGTGTGTCTCTGTGTCTGTGTGTGTCTCTGTGTCTGTGTGTGTGTACAGCCATCTACCAGAACAAGGAAAATCTGGGCAGGGCAGGGCTTTCCCAGCTCCTTCTCGCCACTTGACCCCACCTTTGTGCCCTTAGGCAGGAATCTTAGGGACGGAAGGACAATTCTCTTTCCCTCCGCCCATTTGGGCTCTACACTGCTGGAGGCCAGACAAGTCTCAGGTTCTCAGCAGTCAGCACAGTGCCGAGGCAGCTGGTCCCTGACTAGGAAATTAACAAAGGAATAAACACATAAATGGATGGATGGAGTTAAATAAACAGCTAAACAGATTGTTCCAACCACAAAGGAACCTTCTCTTGCACCTAGATCCTTGCCAGGGGGCCTGTGGGAATGAGGCATTCTGGGAGAGGGGACAGTCCCCTGGGCTACTGCTACTATTACTGCTCAAGCTGATTCCATCCTCCAAGCGATTAAGGAGGTTCCTGGAATGTGTGGCCTGAGCTCTCTGGCTGGAGGACCACTCCCATACTAGATCTGCAAGCTTGTCCTCTAAGTAACTTCCTTAGATCCTTAGAAAAGCCCAGGAGCCTTTTCCTCAGAGCTGGAAGACTAGATGGTCTGGGTGGCGGCTCTCCCTTACAGGTCCAGACACTCTGGATGCTTTGAGGAGGCAGATGTCCAGAGAGAGAATGCAGGCTGCTTTCTGCTTGCTCATTTCTAGGGTCTAAACTTAGGAAACATTGAGCAGGCCTTATGTCTGAGGCAGTCCAGACAGCAGGCAGCACGTGTGCGGAGAGGGCTTGCTAAGTGGGCTGTGTTACAGCCCAGGCAGGCCCTGGGGGACAGGCAGGGAGGAGGAGTTGATGAAGGGAGCAAGTGAGTCTTCTTTTGAGGAGTCCCCTTAAGAACCAACCACCCAGGCCACTTGCAGGTGGCAGCGAGGCCTGGCCTGCGGCAGAATTTGGAAAGGAGGCTGTCACTTGCTGCTGCCAAAGCCTGGATGAGCCCTTAGTCAACCCCAAGCAGGACTTAGGCTCCTTATTGGCTCTGAAATTCAAAGTGTCACAAGGTTGGCGGGGTGGGGGGTTGGGGAGAGGAACTACCTAAGTAACTTGGAAGCCTAAGCAGAATAGAACTATGAGATTTCTTCTTCGGAATGATTAGAAATTCCAGTATGTCAGCACAACAATGTTAAACCAAGCATAAGACCCATGTAAGCTGGAGACCCTGTGTGATTGCACAGATAGTCCCTGTAGAAGAAGGAAGCGTGAGAGGAAGTGGAGCCAGGAGAATGTGGGGAAGGACAGGGTTTTCCTCAGTTGCATCCGTGAGCCTTTCTTGTTCTTTGTAGGGGACAAAAAACCCATTCATCCATCACAAAGGTCACAGATGACACCATTTAAACAAATGACATACTAATAAGAGAAAAATGGGACAACTGATTTAACCAAAGTTTTGAGTGATGCTGAAGCCTTCAAAAATGAAGACCCGAGGCTGGGGAGGTCGCTCAGTGGGTAAGAACCTTGCTGTGCAACCCTGATGACTTGAGTTTGGTTCCCCAGGACTCAGGAAGTACAAAAGCTGCATTTGGTGGTGCACTTCTGTAATCCCAGCACTCCTATTGTGAGACGGGAGGAAGAGACAGGACCAGCCAGCACCGCATATGCACTGCAGCAACAGGAACAGAAGAGAAACCCTGCCTCAATACAGTGGAGGAGAGAGCCAGCTCCTGAAGGCTGGCCCCTGAGCCCCGCATGTATACCATGGCACACGTACATACACGGAGACACACACACACATACACACACACACATTCATAAATGTAATACAGTTTTTAAAAATGAAGACCCAAATCCAGATATGGTGGTACACCCCTGTAATCCCAGCATCAGGAGTGAAAAGGAGAAGGTTTGTGAGTTCAAAGCCGGTTTAGACTATATTAGTAAGACCCTGTTCTGAAGAAACAAAAATAAAACAAGAAGAGCTGCAGACCTAGGGGAAACTGTTTTTATGCTTAGGGAGAAGAATGGGCAAACAGGATCTGCTTTGATGACAAGGTCTGGGGAGAGCTTGGCACGCCCTGTTGGCTCAGGCATTTTGCATTTCTGAATCTTGACCCCTTTTCTTGGAGCACAGAAGCAGACACCGGTCACAGGAGGGTCTTTAGAGAAGGGAGGGGGAGACAGGTGGTCACTGTGGCTTCCTGCTTGTGCCCAGGGACCATGCATGTCCCTCTCATGTTCTGCGTCCTCTGCATCCCTTCCTTGCTCTACTCTTCTGGAACCCTCACTGCTGACTGCACAGAACCAAAGGAGAGTTCTGGCTCAGTTGACTTAAATAGAATTGCCTTCCGTGCAGAGACCCTAGGACCTGGAGTGTAAGCCGAGATCAAGGTGGTCATTTGCACTATTGCTTTCGAGCTAAGGTATCTAGGAAGTTTAAAATGTTGATAATCTACAAAGAGGAAGCACACTACCATTGCAGCAGGTAAAGTATGTTTGTTTGTTTGAGGTGATTTCTTTTTAAATTTCATGCTGACCTGGAATTTCTGATCCTCCTGTGTCTTTCAGAATGCTAGGACTCCAGGCGTGTGCCACCACACTTCAAACACAGCAAAACTTTATAGTTTTGTTGTTGTTGTTGTGTTTGTTTTTGGCAAATAAAACTCCAAGGGAAGAAATTAAGAACCACTTTGGAGCCGGTGTGGTAGCACACGCCTTTAATACCAACACTCCGGAGGCAGAGGCAAACAGATCCAGTTCGAGGCCAGCCTGCTCTACAGAGTGAGTTCCAGGACAGCCAGGGCTACACAGAAAGAGAGAGGGAGGGACAGAGAGAGGAGCCTGCCTGAGCTATGTAAGACCCGTCTCAGTGGAATTACCTCAAATATACCACTTTGGCAGAATGAGTACTTTGAATTAAAAGCAGAGAACACAGTGGAAGTAAGAAAGGGTTCTGATGCTACATTTTTCTTCCTGAAAGAAAGAGATAATAAACACTCCCCTTCGAGAGACCACCTCTCTGCTGTGTGTGAGAGACAGACACACAGAGAGACACTGTTATCAGCAGGGACAGGCATCAAAGCTGAAAGAAATCTATACGAAACCCAGCCTTGGAACCCAACCCTCATTTCCACAATTGGCTCCCAGCCCGCTTCCCCCTGCCTCGTCATATTTCCACAGTTTACTCTGTGAAACTCTGTCCAATCTGTATCCAACTCTTTACAGCTTCTCTTGCCTTGTCGTTTCCTTCTGTGGGCTCCTGTGTCGTGTGAGTCGCATTAGATAGCTTTGTATGCTGTGCCCCTGCTTAGGTAATGTAATTCTCAGGCTCAGCTCACATTCCTATGGGTGTAGAAGTAACAGCTCCGTGTCCTCTACAGAGAGAGTTTTCATGTGGACTAATCTATTAATTGATGTAGTCCAGGCCAAATATCAACAGGATTATCTTTGTTTTTAACTTGGCAGAAATGGTAATACAATGGATTTGGAGGACTGGACCTGGTGTCACAAGTCTGTAATGTGGGGCTGAGGAAAGAGGCAAGAGGATGGTGAGTCTGACTCCAGCCTCAGCCACAGGGTGAAGATCCTGTTTCAGAAAACAAAACAAATGCAAATGCAAATAGCAAAGTCGCCAAAGAATACGCTTTGGAATATAAACAGAGATGGAGAAAGAAGAAGATTTAAAATCAAATAAATACGTTTTTTGTTTGTTTGTTTTTTGAGACAGGGTCTCTCTGTGTAGCACTGGATGTCCTGGAACTCATTACAATGTGGTGGTAGATGTAGTGACTACATACACCAGGTTGGCCTTGGACTCACAGAGATCCTCCTGCCTCTGCCTCTGGAGCGCTGGGATCAAAGCCATGTGTCACTATGCTGGGCTCAGGAAGTGATGGGGTAGGGGTTGAGGGCTGGAGACATAGTCTGATTGGATAAGTCCTGAGTTCAATCCCCAGAACCCACATTAACAACAACAACAAAAAGTCAGACATAATGGCATGTGCGTTTGTAATCCCAAAGTTGGGGAGACAGAGACAAGCAGATCCCTGGGGCTCCCTGGTCAGCCAGTCTAGCTTACTTGGTGAGTGCCAGGCCAGTGAGAGACCCTGTCTCAAAACACAAGCTGGAAGCTGGACAGCTCACAAGGAACAACATCCAAAGCTGTCCTCTGACCTCCCCAAGACATTTGTGCACTGTGTGTGTGTGTGTGTGTGCACATGTGTCTGCTCACTCATGTATCCGCTCACACATGTATCCGCTCACACAAGTCATCCTTAAAAAATAATAAAATAAGACAGTAGGATCTTTAATATTGAAATGCATTTTAAAATGTATGCTAGAGTACTTGGATCTTCGCTTCCATCCTGGATGAAGTCCTCAGGCTGAATTCCCCTGCCCTTCCCTGCCCATTTCCCAACAACACTCCCTGGGCAGAAGTCAGGAAGGCAGTATAGAAGCAAACGCTCTCCATTGTCTGAACTGAACTGTTCCAGACCCAACAAAGCATTTATTTTTTTCTGCAGGTTATTGTCCAGGTCCTTGGCCTTTGTCTTGCTTGGGTATCTTCTATCCCAATCCAAACCATGGATTTAGAGAACAGGAACAATTAGGATCAAAATTTGCCTAAGGGGCTAGAACTATAGCTAGTTGATAGCATGCTGGCCTAGCATACTTGAAGCCCTGGGTTCGGTCCCAGTGCCTCGTGATCAGAGCACGGTGGCACAGCTGTAACTTAGCACTTGAGAGGGGAAGGTAGGAGGCTCTGAAGTTCAGTGCCATCCTCACTACGTAACCAGTTTGAGGCCAGCTTGGATACATGAGACCCTGTTTCAAAAAACAACCTTTTTCCCCTTTAGAAAAAGGCCGTGGTAGGAATTGGTTTCTATGTTTCCTGGCGTGTTGATGACATGACCTTTTACCCATCTCCCCAACCCTTATCTTCCCATGGATGGAGTGAGGTCCTTTCCCCAAAACAATGGAGACTCTAGCTAGGTGAACATTTCTTCTCTACCACTGACTTCCTCAGCCCCAGGCTACATTCCCACAGTGGGCAATCGCTTCCCTTGTGCCTCTGAATTTGCTTAGGAGAAAATGGACTGTTTGAAGCAAAAGCGCACCACAGTGCTTTTTTCTGCCTTGCAGAAGCTGCTCTGCTTTGCCAGACACCGGGTACTTACAGCAAGTAGCTTTTTGTCTCAACTGGGAACAGAGACTCTGTTGGATCTGAGGTTGGTTTTTAATCTTTCCCTGCCTCTGGCTCTGGGCTGGCAACCCTTGCCTTAGATTGCAGGGGCCTAAGAGAGAAAGGAAACAAAACAAATATGCACATCCAGTGGGGTCTGGCGTGTTGACACTGGTGGCTGAGACAGATCAGTCACCACTGCAGACAGAGCTGCTTATTTTCATACTGCGGCAGGAAGCGAAGCAGGAGCTGGAGCTCAGAGCCCATCTGGCTCTTAATGGGTTCTCAGGCTAGCCCAGATTGACTTCCTGGGAGTGGGAGAGCTGGGGGCCTGCAGGGACCTACCACCAGCCCTCCCCCAGAACCCCTCCCCCACCCACTGCATTGCGCCACAGATTCAGTGAAGACATCATCCACACCCCCTTCTGAGAGCTGTTCGCTGGCTGCTCTGCTCTGACAATTACCTCTGGCTGCTGCAGAGAAGAGCTCATACCCACCGACATATGGCTTTTTAAAGTGATAAATTGCATTAGCAAATTTCTTATTAGCTCTGCAGTCAGGAGGGAGCTCCTGCCACATTAGCTTGCTGAGGCTGATGTAGAGCTTCCTGGCCATTAATTACCAAGCCAAGGACTAAAGGGACTCAGGGGCTGGTGGGGGGATGGGTGGAGATCCCTATTCTCTAGCCCCATCCCACTCCTCCCTTTTGTGGGTTAGAGATCTAGAAAGACCTCGCCTGGTGATCCTTGGGTTGTCTTTGGTCTGGTTCTGCAATGGCTCTAGCCTTGGGCTCCTGATCTCTGTGGGTGGGGCACAGGAGGCCTGGAGACCATCTGGGCTGCTTGGAGCTGGCTCTCCCTCAGGACCTCCAGGACCTGGAAGTCTGAAGTCTGCATCTCGTTTGGTGCTGCCTTCTCGAGGCAGAGGTTGGACTGGGTCCCAGAAAGGTGTCCTGGCCCCTCTTGGGGTTTGAGGCCAGTGGTTCTTCTCTTTAGTCCTCACTCCTCTCTAGACAGCTGAAGTCTCCTCCCTAAAGGTGACATCATGTCTTAGGCTCAGTCCTCTCTTGGTGGCTCTCCAGAGAACTGCATATTCTGGATGCTCAACCCAGATTTCCACCAACTCAGGCTTCCCACTTACATGAGAATTACATAAAATGTGAGCATATTGAGGAGCAAAAGTAAGAGAAAAGAAGTCCCAGTTTCTCAGTTTCTTTATTCTCCCAAACTAATAAACATCTCAAGGGTCTCTGACTCCATTGATAACCACACAAAAGAAGCCGTCTCCAGGGAAAACGCACAGCAGACCCCTGGGAAGTAACCCCACCACAGCCACAGCCACAGCCACACAAAGCTGCACCAGTTCCTGGACAACCGAGACAGTCTCGGTGGCAGTCACTAGGCATGACGACATCATTTCTCCTGCTACATGAAAAAGGAGAGAAATAGATTCGGAGCTGCAAGGACTTTGTGGGTCAGGTCTGCATTAACTGAGACACCATGCCCGGAGGCTTCTGTAGTCACATTTTTATGACCCCAAGTGCTCCAGCTGAAAGGGGAGGAGGAAGAGAGGAGGAAGAGGAGGAGGAGGACGAGGAGGAGGAGAAGGAGGAGGAGGAGGAAGAGAAAAAGGCAGAGGCAGAAAAAGAAGATTCTGCAGGGTGTGTAGGGGAAGGTGTGTGGAGAAAAGGGGGAAGAGGGGGAGGGATGCAAGCTCTGAATTCCTCATTATGTAGCCTGAGGCTGCCTGGATGAAATCTCTGAAAGATCTGGTGATGGATTTTCACACATGTGGCCTCAGATCCCATATTATTTTGACCCTTATGGTGAAGTAATTTCTGCTCTGTGAAATCAGAAAAGCACTCTCCCTTCTTGTCACTTCTCAGAAACCTAACCTTTGCGTCTTGCCCAAAGGATAGAACCGTGGACGGGTCCTTCAAGGGAATGCATGGCTGCCAACTCATTCTTCAGTCCCGAGGTTGTTCCCATGATTCTATCCTGGGTTCTTCTGAGAATTAGAAAGCACAGATCACCAACTGGGCACCATTCCCTCCCTCTCTGAGCCTGAGGGGGGTGTCTACACTCTTGCCCAGGGTTCAAAGGCAGCCTTTGGACCACAACCCTTCTGACCTGACCCTCCTCCACCCTCTTGGTGGGTGCAGGCATGGGGCTGGGCTCCCGTTCTAGCTCTAGCACCGCCTTTGTCAGTGTTTCCAGGTTCTCCCTAGAGTAGGCACCACATATCCCAAACCCTTGTCTTCCCCTTAAGGGAGTTGGCCAGGGGCTCAGCACCTCAACCTCCCCTTTAAGGGTGTTGGCCAGGGCCCAACATCTCAACCTCACTTTCCAGGAAGCCATTTCTTAGGACTTGTAGCCTACACCTTTGCTTTGCCAACTCTGTGATCCAGAGCCAGGGCATATAAAATCCCTGCTGGCCTCTCCCTCTGGGGACAGAAGGGACATCTGCTCAGTGGCTGATGTAGTCACTGAAGGGAAAAACAGAGTCTCAAAAGGTTTACAACTCTGAGCTGGAGCTATATGTGGTACTGTCACCTTCGTAATCAGGAGCCCAAGGCATTGGGGCCAGCCTGGACTACATAGTAAAACTTTGTCTCAAAAAATCAAACCAAACTAAAATAAAACAATCCCCAATGAATCTTAGCTGGGGGAGAGAGGGCACAGGCTGGAGCCATATCTCTGAAGACTCATCCGGATTCAGGATCAGGATGTGTTGTTCTCACTGCCCCTGGAGCACTGACTCCCTGCCCCTGGAACACTCCCTAAGAGGTGACTCTGGAAAGTCATTCAGGGAAAAGAAGGGCCTAAGAAGAGGGATATCTGCTCAGTGGCTGACCAGCAAGTCTCAGTTCTTCCTCCTTTCCAGTACTGGGGGTCCCAGCCTGTCCTAACCCTGTCCCTGTCACACCCAGTGTGGGCTCTGTCTGAAGTAAGGGGCCCTTGGTCCTTGTGTGATGGTACAGCCTTCAGCTCTCAGATGTAGGTGGCAAGGAACAGGGTGAGAACTTAACTGACCTCCGGGAAAGGGTTTGTAACAGAGAAACCGAATGGCCCCCAGCTCTCTGTCTGAGGCCTCTATGCAGTTACCACTGCAGTTCCAATAAAGAAACAAGAACTCAGAGAAGCAATCCTGAAAACCCGCATATGCATGCCCAAGGTTTGGTCCCAAATGCTGCCATCTGCTGTGTCAGGCTTCTGCTGGCAGACCTGGGTGGCCAAGTTGTTTTTGGTGACATGCTCCGAAACACACATCTGATTGGTAAGGCTTGGGGGCTCCTTGTTTGATGACAAAGGAAAAAGTTGACATAGACTTGTATGCCTCTGCCCTGCTGTGCCCAGGGTGACCGCAAGTTCTGTGACAATGGCAGGCCAAAGAACTGCCCATCCATTTAGCAAGATCTCTGCTGGAGCTGCTACACACCAAGCTCACTGAATGCTTATTTCAGTCCTTGGAACTGCACTAGGGTCTCTGCCTCTATGGTTTCTGCATCCTTCCATCGCCCATCTGTCTGAACTCCCAGACTGCTGCCCTCCCTGGCCTTGCTTACTTCAGGGAGTGCAAAGAGGACACAGACCTCTCCTCTGCCTCATGTGAAGTACAATGCCATCTCAGTGGTGCCATCCATTCGGTGACTTCCAGAAGCTTGGCTGCTGTTGCCCAGCCTTCACACAAAGGCCAGCTGGAGTCCTTCATTGTCCTGAATCCTTGAAAGCCAAGGAGAAATTGGCAATGGGGGTGGGGTTACGTCTTCAGGTGCTTAGAGGGAGCCAGGGAGAAGCAGGTCCCTCAGGAAGTATTCCTGCCTGAAGGACATAGCAAGAAACACCTTGAAGGCTGGAAGAGAGAGGCTTTGGAGGCTGAGGTGCAGAGGTTGGAGGACATGAGCAGCTTGCTAGAGGATGAGACACAACCTGAGCCTGGAGGTCTTCCTGAACCCCCACACCTCCCCAGCCCTCTCTGCTCCTGCCTGCCTTCCCTCTATGTCTGCTGCCTTCCTTAATCCTCCGTCCAAATATCATCTTCCCACAGGCCATCCCTGAAGGTCCTCACCCCACAGACACAGCCTCTCCTGCCCCCTCTCCTCTTCAGACATTGTGTGTGCTAGGCAAGCATTCACTAAGCTGTGCATATGCACCCCAGTCCTGTGCTGTATTGTCACAGCATCTGTCCCTATTGGTGATGACCTCTGTCACGTCTGTATTTGTTTACCAGAGTCTTGCCAGTCTCTTCCACTTCTCTGTCCTCACTGGTCCAGGACAGTGGATTCTGCCCCATCCCCTGCTGTCTCTTCGAGGTTCATGCTGGCCTGGCTCACAGTAGAGATGTGCCATCAACAGTTGTTAGGATGATGTGGTGTGATCAGGAAGCCGGGACCAGAGGTGGCAAGACAGAGTTCAGTGGACATTACCTTTTAGTACTGTTTAGAGACTTTCCAAAGCTAAATGGATGAAGCCTGTCTCTGTTATCCCGGCATGCAAGGCTCTCAGTCTACCTTCACCATTCCAGCCTCTCCAAGTGGCCACTCTGCATGGTCTGAGTTCTTTCACGTGTCCTTTCGTGCTTATTCCACCAGGAACCTTCTGTCTGCATCAAAGGAACTGCCACGGCCTCGGTATGGCATCTGCTGGAAGGCAGGATGAGCTCGCAGACACTGCCAGAAGCCAGTCCTCATCTGGTGTCTGCCGCAGCCTCCCTTCCGCTGCCTGGGGGTCATCAACACAGGGTGTGTCCTCTGAGCTCAGGCCCAGGTAGCCGAATCAACTCTTGCTCTGCAGTCTCCTCAGTTGGAGACTCATTAGTGAGTCTGTTTTTCTAAGCTGTCTCACAGGGCAGAGGCGTCCGTGGTTCCTTTGTTCTTAACATTGTTCTGAGTTGCCACTTAATAGATCTGAACGGTGTGTCTGCTGAGTAACTGTCTGTGAGACAATGGGGTCTGGCTGGGTGGCAGGGGAGGATTTGTGCTGAGACCCAGAGCACAAAGACAGGTTGACCTCCCTGGGGGAGTTGGGGGGTGGATCTTCATTTGCTCCCTTCTTCAGCCAAGAAAACAGGTGGGGACAGGGACAGACACTGTGGCATAGCCATCTGGGTATGCTGGCCATGAAACCAGAGTCCGCATACCGAGCATCCCCTCCAGATCCAATTTTCCATCAATGAAATATTCAGTGGCTTTGCAGCCCCATGGGTTCTGTCTGGAAGGGAGGGAGTCCTCTCCATCATCCCAGCTCAAACCATCCCTCAGTTCCCTGGCCAGGCCTTTTGCTGGCCTAGCTCAGAGACTTTAACAGCACGATGTGTCCCCCAGCCTCCAAGTCAGGAATATCATACTCCCCATTTGATAGCCCGCACTCCAGGGCCCCAATACTTCCCTGCACAGCACACCCACACCTCGGAGTTGTAGCAAGGAGGAATTAGTTCTTCACAGGCCCCAGCCTGGATCACACGGGATGAAACCCTTTGACTGAGGCAGTGGCTTGCTGCTGATGTTGGTTTTGAAAACCTTTGAGGGTAGGGGTGTCAGGGTGTGCTTGGTGACTCTGTAATCTCAGTATAAAGGCAGCTAAAGCTGGAGGATCTCCAGTTCTGGGGTGAACTAAAGGTCCCAGGGAAAAAACACACATGGTCAAGGATTCTACAAGGTTGATTGATTGACTGACTGATTGATTGATGAGAACTTCATGATTTTGGAGAATTGGAATGCTGCCAATTCAAAACCCAATTATTTGGACCACTGTTACTCTCCTTGGTAGTCATGTATCACCCATCTCTGTGGCTGACCTAAAAGATCCTTCCAACTCTCAAATAAAAGCTCGGGGATATATGAACTTAACAGACCACTAGCGTCTACCAACCTCAAAGCAAAGGGTTAGATAATTAGTAGGTAAAACCTACAAAAGAACTTCTCCCTTGCTTTGCTGCACCAGCCTATCTGGCGTGGCCACCACTCTTTAGAAAATACCTTGATTTATAACCTCCTTCTGTTCTGTGATATAAAAGTTAACGCAACTGTCTCCATGTTGGTACATGTTATTCAGAACAACCTGGACCCTGAGTTCCTCGTGCCTGGTCGCTCATATTTGATTCAAAATAGACTATCTCTCACTTCCTTTGAGGTGAGAGTTGTTTTGTTTTGTTTTTCTTTTATCAACATCAGCTAGCCTTAGCTACATGACAAACATGACTATTATCTTATCTCTAAATAAAAACAGAAAGAGGTCTGGAGGTGTAGCTTGTAACAGTGCTGCCAGGCACTGTGAGTCCTGAGGTTCAATCCCTAGAAAGAGAGAAAGAGAAGGAATGAGGAGGGAAGGAAAGAACCAACAAGGGTGTTTTCAGAGACCTCTGCTGGATCCTGAACTCTAAAGTCTTTCCGTTTAACCAGACCATTCTCCTGTCTCTAGTCTAGGTCACTGGCATGGCAAGGCAGGGCAGAGGAATGTTGGAAGTCAAATCTGCAGCGTTCCCTACCCAGCACGCCTCCTGGAAGTATGGTAACCGATGATCCATGTGGTGCTGATTCCCAAGGAACACAGCAACAGTGAACAGAGGGTGCACATAGGCAGGGATCTGGAAGAAAGGGTCTGGGTCCCATGATTCAACCCTGTCCAACAAAAGCAATGGAGTATTGCTTTATACGTCTTGAAATCAGGGATAAGATAAAACCCAATTTGTATACACACTGTTCAGATGATTTTGATCAAATGGTTCTTACACAGTGCCATTTCCTGGGGGTGTCGACCTGGTGGTGTTGGGTAGGCCATGGGCAGATGATCAGATTTGGGCTCCAGCAGATGGGGCTTCGGACCTGAGCTCTGTTGTGAATTCAGATGAGTGACCACATCCTGACCTTCCCGAACATTTGCTCAGATACATGAATGCTGACTATGCGTGTGCACATATGTGCGTGTATATGCTTAGCTGCGCACTAGCAGTCTCTCTCCCGAGTATGTCTGTATAATCACAATGCCAAACATTTCCTCGTTCTTTTCCTTATTTTCTTCCTTTGGTCCCTCCTCTCTTACTTGGTGTTCTGGACTAAATCTAGGACCACTAAGTTATGCCCCCAGGACCCAAGCTTTTTCTTTGTAATGCCTTTATTTAGTTCTTACAACAACTCTGGGAGGGAGGCATTATTATTCCATTCTACAGTTGAGTAAACAGGCTTAATAGAGACGTTAAGTAATTTGCTATGAAACATTTACTAAAGGGAGATTGGGGACCCAACCTCAGAGATCCTAGCACAGTGAGAGTTTGTATTCATATCCGTGGGAACAAAAAATGGCTCCCTTGGGAGTTGGATGAGTAAACAAGGTAATCTTCAGAAAAGACAACTATACATTCTTTTCTGAAGGGGAAGACTCAGTTCTTGCTCCCAAGGACTTTTAAAGTTTATGAGCTTTATCAGTCAGTGTTATGTGGTGCTTATGTCAATGTGCACCTTAGTCAAGCGACCCGACTCGGCATCGGCAAGGGCAGCCGCGCTGCGGGAAGGTCTCAGCACCGCCTTTCCGATATGCTCTTGGTCACGCATATCCAATATGAACAAAATAACCCAGACCCTGATTATGAGACACCGTATGAGAAAACTCACTTAGACCCTTCAAAAACGTCAATCTTAGGAAAACAAACGTATCACAAAGACAAGAAGACTGCTCTAGACAAAATCGACGGGCACATGACAGCGGAAGACACTGTGTAAATCCTGATTATGTCCTGTGTTTCCAAAATGCCCTAAAAGATGTTTTTGGAGAGTCAGGGAAATTTAAGTACATCGTCTAGATTAGCTAATATCACTGTACCGGAGTCAGATTTATTGTGCGTGATGATGTTACAGTTATAATAGGAGTTATGGGAGGCATGTTTCCATTTTTAAGTGTTTAAGTGTCCCCAAAGCTATGACTTCCAAAGTGGTTAAGCAAAACAAACAAACTTTCCCCAAATATATCAATATTTGTGTAATATATATTGAAAGAGCACTTATGTGTACAAATAACAGAATGTGAATAATACAAGGTAAATCTAGATGAAAGATTTCTTTTCTTCTTTAAAAAATGACTTACTTCATTTTATTTTATGTGCATTGGTGTTTTGCATGCGTGTATCTCTGTGTGAGGGTGCCGGATGCCTTGGGCATTTCTAAGATTTCCTGCACCATCCTTTCGTTTTCTGTGTTTGAAATTTTCCCAGTAAAAATCAAGATGTTGAACAACCAGGTTTAATAGAAAAAGCAAATAGCATACCATAGGAATGGATTTACTAAAGGGCAGATCAGCGAACACTTTAGTGCAAGGGAAGATAACCATTTCAAAGAACACAGAGGAACACTTCCAAAATGTAAACAAGAGCCCCCCAAACTTCTGTTCACTGAACTTTTGGTAAGCAGGAGAGCTCTAGAAGGGCCTGTGGCACCCAGTGTAAGGCAGCTTAGCAGGGTTTCCTTAGGACTACTTTCCTTTCAGCTACAGTGTAGTCAAAACAATTCTCTGCCCTGGACTCCGGGTTCCTAGGAGACAAAACTCAATGTGCCATAGAGGTCAGGAAATTTTGAGCAAAGCCTTAGCTCTGCCCACAGCCCACGCCTGCTGCACAGGAGGCCCAGAGAGGGCAAGAAAAGGACCTTCAGCAAATGCATGCATGCTACCACCAGTCCCCTTACTTAAAGGGTCCTATGCTGTCACACACATCAAGCTTGGGTCCTTTGTTGTTGTTTGAGACAGAGCTTCACTATGAACCTCAAATTGGCCTGGGGCACACTGTAGTGTAGCCCAGGCTAGATGCGACCTCAAGGCAATCCTCTTGCCTCAGTTCCCCAACTGCTGGAATTGCAAGTGTGCACTTTCACACCTGGCTAGTATGAAACCAGAAGAGAGTAACGTTGTTAAGGAGCCACATTCTGCTAAGTCCTCATACCCTACAAAAATAGGTTTTTATTTCTCTTCTTTTTTTAATTATTCATTTCTATTTTATATGCATTGGTGTTTTGCCCACATGTATGTCCGCTTAAAGAGGTCAGATTTCCTAGAACTGGAAGTTACAGGCAGTTGTGAGCTGCCATGTGGGTACTGGGAATTGAACCTGGGTTCTCTGGAAGAGTAGCCAGTGCTCTTAACTGCTAAGCCAACACTCCAGCCGCACTGTTTCTAATGTAAAAAATAATGCTTTTCTGTTTTCAAAACCTAATGTACCCTACAAAGCTTTTTTTTTTTTTCAACCTGTACTGAACTCATGACAACCCTTTGCCTTGTTGAACTCATGACCCTATGGTGTATGATTGCCCCTTTGCCTTGCATGTATGCATTTTGTATTTCCAAGATACCTTGATCCATGCCCACGCCCACCTTCCCCGCAGTGTATGACTCACACATCATATATATGTATGATACATATTCTTGCTTTTATTCTTACCTTTCTTTTTTCTAACAGCCAATTGTCTCACCCCCAGAAACATGCTTAAAGCTGTTTTCTACTAACCTTAGCTTTTTTTTCCCATAAAAGGGGCCTCAAAAAAAGCCGGTCAGAGGCTGCTCTCTGAAATTCCGACTCAGCGTGAGACAGCCAACTGGCCAGTCATGGGTGCACCTCTGTAATAAAGCTTGCTTTAATTAGACAATGGTGGATTTGATCTTTCTCCTTGTATGTTCGGGGGTTTTGCTTTGTTTTCTTGGTTTTTCAAGGCAGCGCTTCTCTGTTGTAACTCTGGCTGACCTAGAACTCACTCTGTAGACCAGGCTGGCCATGAATTCAGAGATCCGCCTGCCTCTGCCTCCTGAGCGCTGGGATTAAAGACCCGCGCCACCACCGCCTGGCTGAAGGTTCCTTTCACTGCTCTCTCTGCTTTCTTCAGTCCACCAGGTACCCACTTAGCTGTAAGCCCCTGTTCCGGTCCCAGCAGTGCTCCGGGCAGCCCTGACCACCACTCTACTCCCCAACGTTCTTTCCTCTCACTGATCTCATTCAACGCTAAGTTGGTGGCACTGGGTGTAATGCTGTATTACACTGCACACACCGTATAAAAGCTACCCCTATGGCTTTTCGTTTACTTCAATTGAGTCAATGTTATGATACCTTTCATTTTAGTCTTTCAATCTATTTTTTATTGTTACATGTATGGTTTGTGCGTGCTGTATGAGTTTATGCCATCACATGTGTACAGGAGCCCTCAGGGGTCAAAAGACGGCATCCGATTTCCTACCACTGGATTGGAATTGGTCATGAAGCACCATATTGGTGCTGGGAAACAAATCCAAGTCTTCTGAAAGAGCAGTACGTGTAAGGTTTTTTGCACCGGAAGGCTATCCCTAGCAAAAGAGGCCAAGGAATGCTGCAAAGTCACCATGAAACAGAGATTTATTGGAGATGATGCAGAGGGATACAAAGCGGTGCCCCAGAGAAGGGGAAGGATGAAGACAGCACTGGGCTGACTCCAGTGATGCCCTTTTAAAAGGGGGTGGATATAGAGTACCCACAAGGAGCCTATGGCCTTGGCCATTTGCCTTTGGCTCCCTGAAAGCCAGATAGGGGCTGAGGAATGGGCCGTTCTTAGTATTTACAACAGTAAGCCATCTTAACTGCTGAGCTATCCTGACTGCCAACCTTACTTTGTTTGAATTGAATGTGTATGTGAGTGACTGGAGTGGACTGAGGTCCAAGGGAGGCTTTCCAGAGTCAGTTTGCTAGGTCCTCAAAGTAGCTCAAGTAGACACAGAGAGAAATGTCCGTCCATACAAAGCAGTTCATTTCCGCAGAGCACGTTCTGGCATGCCAGGGTCAAAAAAAAACACGGCGATTCTGAGGTGTAGCCACATGGGCTTTTTAAACGAAACAGGCAGCGGCTAGGGGACCTCTCTAATTGGTCAGAATCTGAACACTGGATTGTCTCATTATATCTCGAGAGGAAGTAAGATTCTTGCAGAAAGCAGAGAGCCGAGGTCAGGGCCGCCCAACACAAAGGACTGCTGGTCCTCACAAGTTCTCTCCTTCCGTCTTGCTGAGGCAAGGTGTCTTCTCGATTTTTGGTGCTGTACTGTATATGATGAACCTGCTTGCCTCAACCTTAGTCTTACAAGTCATCTTAAAATAAAGGCAAATGAGGCTCATTCCTGTTTATGATTAAATGGCTGTTTCTCAAGGACTGGGCTGTGCCCACCTGGAACCTTAACTACAAATGGTTCTGTACTGCCTGTTACAGGAAACAACAACCATGTCTTTGTTTCAAAAAGTTGTAATGACCATCTTGCAACCCTACCTTTGAGAGGACCAGCGCTCCCTAGAGGTGGGCTACAAGGACCTCAGCTCTCTGCTTCCTGGTTTAAAAA
This sequence comes from Cricetomys ansorgei, assembly GCA_026225945.1. Classification (NCBI taxonomy): domain Eukaryota; kingdom Metazoa; phylum Chordata; class Mammalia; order Rodentia; family Nesomyidae; genus Cricetomys; species Cricetomys ansorgei. The sequence continues at coordinate 8,454,225 of JAMJFZ010001264.1, forward strand.
AAAAAAAAAAAATCCTCACTTTCCCAGAAGCCCTTGCTTCCTCAAGAGCTATAACCATCCAATCCAGTATTCAGTTCCTGACCAACCAGAGAGATCCCCTAGATACTGCCTGTTTCCTTTAAAAAGTCCACACATTGACATCTTGAAAAGTGGCTGACCTCTACATGTAGGTTTGCTCTGCAGAATAAAAGTGCTTTTGCTTTTTTGCATACGTGGTCTTGGTCGTGTTTGTGGGATAATTCTCAGACCCAACACCTTTGTTCTAAAAGGTTATTTTTGACCACCTATGACTACCTTGTTATGACCACCCTGCAGTCATATCTTTGTTTCAAAACTAACTTGTTATGCTTATGTTCGGCTCCTGTAACCCCTTCTATTTTGCCCTTGCCTCTCACCCCTGAGCTATAAAAACCTTCTCTTCCTCACATCCAATGCTGACCTTTCTAACCCTGCCTTAGGTGGGAGGCAGCCCGTGTACACAAATAAAAAAGCTTGCTTTAATTAATTTGGCCATGATGATTTGGGTCGGTGGTCTTTCTCCTCAAATCTTTGGGATTAACAGGCATGCCAGTCCAACTGGGCCAAGTGGATTCTTTTGCCTCCCATCTCAAAGTAGGAATGATGAGTTTGAGAATCTCAGCTGCTTCAGAATGATCTGGGTTTGGAGGTTGGCTGCTTCCAGCTGTCCCTGCTCCCACAGGACCATTTGCATCCTAAATTTACATGAAGCTCAATTCCTGAGAGAAGAGCTGTCTTCTACCCTCTCCAAATTCCTCCTTTGTCATTCAAAGTCCTGTATTGTGACTATGGGGGTGGTGTGAGGCCAGACAGGATAGAGTGGGTTGTACCCCTGGAGGTTGCAGTTTAAGGAGAGGTCTGGATTTCTTCCCAGGCTTTGAATAATAGGTCTCTACTCCATGGTAGTCTACCTACCCAGTACCCTCCTGAGTTATCTGCCCAACTGTGTTTGAAGCAGTTGAGACTGGAAGTCTGGCTGTGTAGGGGTGACGTTATCCTGGATAGGACCCTAAATGGAACCTTCCTCATAGGCCCAGGAAGAGGAAGTATCACTTGCATGCTCTCCTTGGATCCTCTAACAAATTTTCCTCTGGCAGACAAGGCTTATTTGATGGTGGGTCACCTCTTGACAGCACTCCAAGATAGAGTTAGATTCTGTTTCTTGTTTTCGTGGACCTGCTCTGCCAAAAGGTAAGGGGTAAAATGGAAGTCAAGAGAAAACAAGATTGTCTTCAGACAAAATAAAGACTTGAAGTTGCCTCTTCTGTCTGTCTTATTCTGCTGATAAGGTGGTTTGAACCTCCAACCTGCAGCACCTTGCCCCAGATGGAAGGGAACCAAAATGTTGCAGGTGTTGAGTGGGAGCACTCTGGAGGAGGCTCAGGGCCTCCAGATGCTTCTCAGCCGGGAGCCATCTGTCCTAGCCCAAACAAAGGATGTACCCCACCTCACCAGCCACGGGACTGAGTAAGGCTGGAGACAGAAAAGCTGCACAGATAGCTGTCCACAGAGGAGCAAGAAAAGGCCAGTGACCTGTGACATATAAGCACAGCTGAGAACAGAAAGTCAGGAACTCAGAGCTAGTTACAAATGGAAAGAGAAAAGTCAGTGATGTGGGCACCCTCTCCAGCCTTGGAACAGCTTGAAGGGATGGAGGGCAAATTTGGAGCTTGGGAATATATTAGCTGCTTCTTGGTGACCCCCATCCCCATTACCAAGAGAGTGGTGGAGTCCCTGTCCCCAGTGGTCTTTCAGAAGATGGTAGATAATTATATATACCGGTCTCTAGTTTGACTGGGCTCTGTCTCTCAAGTAATGGAACATGAGGGCCCTTCGAGGTCCTTCTATCTGTCCTGGAGTAGGTCTCCACCACACAAAGCAGGAGATGTCTCATAATTGTTGGTGATGTATGTGGTAATGTTTGCTTCCTTAAAAAAAAAAATGCTTCCTTTAACATTAGAGAAATCCAGCAAAAATGTCTAGTGCTCAGGACCAGAAAAAATCCTGATGACTTTTTTGCTGATCTTGCCCCCATCATTTATTTAAAATAATCATAAAACCTCTAACCTCCCCCAAATCCTTTTTTGAGTCTGTAAGAGTAGGCTATTCGGCTTTTACTGGAAATTTCTCTCTGGTTAAAAGGGAATGGGGTGCAGAGGACTATTAATGTGGAACATTTAGATGAGGCTTTTAATCTGAAAAGAATGTGAGAATGTGCTTGAGTTTAGTTGGAGCCTGAATCATCACAGATAGATTTTTCTTAACCCTCTTCTCCTTAATCAATTTTACCCTAATTAATTTTTTCTGTGGCTGAGGCTTGTTACATTAGACAGTCTGCTGATTATTTCCACAATCAAGAGATTGTATATTCATGCATTTTTAATAAGGAGCAACTGCACCCTTTTTCATAAGTGATCTTTCTGTCTGGCAGTTGAAGCCGCTGAAATAATTACAGAGCATACTTATTACTTCTACAGAATTGTTTGCCGTCATCTTCATCCTGGGTGACAAAGTGGAGTAGCTCTAGAGCCTGCTGTAATCGGGCAGAGCTGGGCACTTAACTAGGCAATCTTCAATGTCAAGAGCTGCTTATTCATAGGTCATTCATTGACTTTTAAAAAATAAACACAGGGGTAATTTGGTTTTACTGGCTGATGAAGTCTAGTGCTAGAGCCTTGAATGCCATTCTAATTGTATACTTAGTTTAAAACCTTGACTTATAGGAGGAACTCCTTCTAAGGTTGACCCAAGTCTCTGCCGCCGTCTGTGACTGGCCCGGGCTGGTTGTCCACATTTGATCTTTACTCATGTGGTGGGGTGCTCGCTCATACTTGACCTTGATACCTCTGGCAGCTTGCAAGTCAGAAGCAGAGCCAAAGTAATTCCAAATCTTCAACTGTTTCCTGTTTAGCAAAGAAAGAGGACAATCCCTCTAAAGGAGAAAAAAAAAAAAAGATTTTGTTTTGGGAAAAAGACTTGTCTTTTGGTTATGTGGTACACTAGAGACCCTGGAATGGACCGTTTGAGACAAGAGGAAACCATGCATGGTAAAGTAAAAGGTCACAGGCCTGTGAAATAGCTCCAAAGGGAAAGGTACTCATCAGGAGCCTGCTGATATGGGTTAAATCCCCAAGACCCACGCAAAGGCGGAAGGAAAAAACGACTCCACAAAATTGTCCTCTCGAACCCACATACACAGTATGGCCACGTACATGTGCATGAGCATCAACACACACAAGCATAAATAACTGACATTTCTAAAAGGTCACTCACTTCCTGGTAGAAGGGAGCTCTTCTCACTCACCTCTGAGCATAGATTGCTGGAGCCTGGACTTCAGGTAAGGGTCAAGGACCTGGGAGTTACCTTGGGCTGCAGTTGGGAGATGGGCCTTCAGGGGAGTCTATAGGAAGCCTCTAATTAGTTTTCTCCTTTGCCTACCCTGAGTCTTCACCCTTGAATATTATAAACAGGAGAAGATTCTATATTGTGCCCTGAAGAGGGATAGGGGATGAGAGTGTGATCTCCCCTGCAGCTCCCTTCTCTAAAGTTTGTCCAGGCAAGCATGGTGGTCCTGGAGCCCACGTGAAGGGGCACATGTTGGCTGGGGACAAGAGGAGGCTCACAGGAGGCCTATAAAGATGGAGGCCCAGGCAAGGGGCGGAGGACTTAGAGGGAGAGGCTGCATCCGGGAAAGTGCACATACATGAAGTGTCGGTCACTGCAGTTTGCCAGAGTGTGAGAGGTTGTCCTGTTACCCCGTTTGCCACACTTGCTGTTCAGGGAGAGTCCAACTTTCAACCTCCAGCTCACATGGCAGAACACCTGCCTGCCTCTCCCCAGAGCTCAGGGCCTGTGACGAGAGCACCAGTAAGTCATTGCTCTCACCCCTGTGGATGAGCAAACAGGTCTGGGGCAATTCTTCTCTGCAGTGAAATAGATCTAAATAAAGTCCTGTCCTTGAAAGCAACAAAGGTGTGTCGGGGATTAGAAAGGCAAGACCTGAGGGAAGTATTTGGCTTTGGGTGGTAAACATGGCACATTCCTTAAAGGCCCCGTGTTAGGACCCAGCTGTCACCGGGCAGGAAACCTAGGCCCAAAGGTACCTTGCAAAGTCACTCAGTTAATCAGGGGAAGGTTTACATCTTGGGTCCCACATCCCCTAACTCCACTCCAATAGTCAGTGCATCTCTTGGGTAAATTGCCTTTTAGCTAAGAGAAAAAGATGTCGGCTGGGACTTCTTGCCAGCTTCTCATGTATCTTTAGACTGAACATTTGCTCTGCCTTCTTCCTCCCAGTCTCTCAGTTCCTTCAGCAGTCCTTAGGACATCTCTCTGGATCATTTCATTGCAAATCAAAACTGCACCACAATTTTTCAGCTTCTGCGTCTGTACTGTGGATATAACAGCAGCATAGCAAGTTACAGTCTTGAGTTAGATGATTGAAAGACCTTACTATATAGTGGGCAGTGCTTGATAACTGTCTGCTCCAAAGGGAGCATGGGGTTTTTGAAAGCCTTAAAATGTGAACAAAGGAAGCTGCAGCTGGATATGGTGGTGCACACCTTAATCCCAGTACTCAGGAAGCAGAGGGAGGCAGAACTCCGTGAGTTCAAAGACAGCCTGGGTTACGTAGTAAAACTTGTCTCAAAGACAAAACAAAAGAAAACAAAAACAAAAAGCTACCATAACAAAACAGAGCCAAACAATAACAAAGCAAACACACAGATAACCAAAGGAAGCTGAGACCCAGATTGGCTAAAGTCACACAGGGCTGTTGGGAGAAAGGACCCCCGCGCCCGGTGTATCAGTAACAGTGATCTTAGCAGTTTGGAGAGGAGCCGCAAGTTGGATCATTTTCTCCGGCCAAACCGTAATGGCTGATCCAGCCTCGAGAGCAGGGTGCAACAGCGGGAGTCAGAGCCCTAGGAAATCACTGCCAAGTTTGTATGAACTGACTTCTTGTGCTGCGCCTCAGTGAGTCTCGCTGAGATCTGAAGGGTTCCGGGCTGCCTCGGCTGTGTGGAGGACCCCAGCAAAGCACAGGGGTGGAGGCCGGCTCTGCTTCCTTACGGGCTGTGCGTGAGGAACTTGGTTCGTGTTTCCCTCCATTCCTTGTTCCGTTTCTTTCCCACATTTTCCTCTTCCTCCAGGGGTTTTCAGTCCCTCATCTGTGTCTCAATCACAGAATTCACCATAGGAAATAAAACTCGACGGGGAGGTCTGGGGCAGTGAAGGAGACCCCTCCACCAGCGTACTCCAGGAGTGATCTAACCCTCTCAAGCTTCACTCAAAGCTTCCAAATCAGAGGAGCTCGTAACGAAGCCGCAGACTCACAGTTGTTTGCCAAGCTCTATCCAAGACAACAGAGAGACAAAATTCCATCGTAAGAAACAGACCCAAGGTTTCCTTAGGTACACTAGGCTGGCTAGTGGGGGCTGAACTGCCTGGGGGAGCCAGAGAATTTATGCAGCCATTCCAGCCACCGGGGCAGGTGCTGGGCTCACATTACCACATGAAGTGGTGACCAGGAGACCTGAGCTGCGTTTGGTGCTTACTAGGTGCTTGAGCTAGGTGGACCTTTAACTTCTTTGGACTTTGATGTCTTACTGAAAAAAATACCCTCTCACAGGCCAGTCTGAGATAACACATGACAACATGTTGTGCATGTGGAGGTCAGAGGACAACTTGCAGGGCCTGGGGATTGAACTCAGGTTATCAGAATTGGCAACAAGCACCTTTACCTGCTGAGCCATCTCAAGAGCCCCCTCATTACTTAAGGAAAAAATTACAGGCATTCCCATCTCCCCCTCTGAGGCTTGTTCAGGTGTACTCCATATGTCAGGCTCACTCCAGATTTCTTCACGAGGCTTTCACAGTCAGTTTGGATAAAGTTATGCTGTGTAACAGACAATCTCAAGGATGAAGGATTACTTCCCACTCGTATTCTATGTCCCTTATCCGTGTAATACGGGCCACATCCTCCACAGCACTGACTGATGTCCTCTCCATTCCAGGCAAAGAAACAAGAACTCTATGAGAGACATCTCAGCTTCAAATCTAACAGGGTGGTAGCAAATAGTTTGGGATAAATAGTATAACCTATCTAGAGTGGTTTCAGGTTAAAATACTCAGTGGCTGTAGCTATGCTAATATCTTCGTAATGACAAGTTGTCCATTTTGAATTTGCTACTCATTAAATCTGTATGACTCCTCTCTGTCTTACTAAATTATGCCGGTCCTTCAAAGTCTGCATCAAGTCTCACCTCCTTCCTGCGGCCTCTACAATTCATTCTGCCTCTGTGGCCAGCCTTTTACTGTCTGTTGTTCCATACATGTAAGCGTGAACTTCATCTCTCTCTCAGGAGACCCTGGAAGTCCTGAGAAAGAGGGCTGCAGTATGCATTCCTCTGGGGATCTGTTACTTCAGTCTGTTTATGGAACGTCTCAGCAAGAAGCTGGGGAGTAAAGTCAATCATCTTGGTATAGAAAACCTATTTTTAGGGAGAAGTTCTGTATGCTAATGTGACACTTCTGACATTTACAGATGGGGAAATTGAGGCTCCAAAGAGTATGGAAGATGTCCCTACAGTCTGGAGTGGTCTCCCAGTCCTCTGAGTGCCTTAGTTCCTCAATGTCGTACCTCCTCCTGCCCTGGGTTCTGTGCATTCTAAAGCATGCTAAATCTTTTTTGTGCATGTGTGGGTGCACGTGTATTCATGTGGGTGTTCAGGTGTCCTGATGCATGTGTGTGGAGGTCAAAGGCCAACCTCAGGTGCTGTTCCTCAGGAATCACCCACCTTGAGTTTTGAGAAAGAATCTATCATTGGTCCAGAGCTCACTACTTTAACGGGGCTGGCTGGATTTATGCCTCCTGTAGGTGGACACCCCCCACCCCCACCCCAGTGCTTCTGTGAATCGAACTCACAGCACACACTTTCCAGCTAGGCTATCTCCACAGCCCACGTTTCATCTTCGTGGACCATTTCTAAGCCTGTTTTGTCTGTGATCTGTATACAGAGGTAAGTGGTATCTACTGGAAGGCCAGCTGCAGGGGACATGGTGGGCGTTGGGCTAAAGACACTAAGTAAGTAAGTCCCTTAGTGAGAAACCTAGAAAGGGTTGAGTAGCCAAACTCTGAGCTGCACAGGGTTTAATTCATTTGTTCCAGGAGTCAGTGCCATTTTTCACCGCAGGCTCTAGAAGCCTGTGCTGTGCTGCCTCGACTCTAGAGAAATTCTAGCTTCCCTCTCAGTAAGAAAATGGAGACTCAGTTTCACAAGGCCAAAAGAGGACGAAATGGAATACTTCCCTCCTCCCCTCCTCTGTAATTTTGGTTTCCAAGACAGGGTCATGTCCTCTTTTTTGTCAACTCTGAGGCTGCCTTCCCCTCAAGATAGTATCTCTTCCTGGGGCCAACTTCCCCTTGTGTTTGGGTTCCTGCTTTGGACTGTGCAACAGTCTGACTGTGTCTCTTCCAAAATTCATCTTGAAATTCGAGTCCCACTGTGGTGTGAATGAGAGGGGAGTGATTTATGAGGTGAGTGGGTCATGAGGGTATGCCTGTATGAAGGGATCTGCGTGCATATGGGGGGTGGAGTCCCCTCCTCTGTGTCTTGCCTTATGAGGATTGGAGAAGTGATTGGAAGCAGTGATACTGGACACTGAACCTGCCTCGGTTGTGGAGTTCCCAGACTCCAGAGTGAGAAATAAATGTCTATTGCTTATAAATTACCCAGGGTCTCGAATTTTTAAAGGTGAATGACTTTTCAGAGAGTAGACCACTTCCCATGTTGAAACTCAACAGAGAACTCTTCCCCGACACCCTAAGCCCTCAGTATCCTACTTGACTCCTCCCTGCTGCTTCCCAAACAACTCTTGACCCATCCTCTCAGCTGACAGCTGTCAGCTTCACATGTGTCCAGTCCACTATGGGCTATAAATCATTCCAGAAGAACCTCGTCATCACAAATCCCTTCCCAATTCTCTCAGGCATGTCAGAGTCTTTCCTCCCTCCCTTCCCTTAGCATCTCATGTGAGAACTATTTGAAGGCTGGGATGCAGCTCAGTGGTAGAGCCTTTGCCTAGTATGCATGAGGCCTGGGTTTGATCCCCAGCAGCAGGGAGCCAGCCGGGGTGAACAGGACTGTCAGCTTTAGAGAGGATCCCTGGTTTGGATTCACCTGGATGGCATTACTCTAGAGTGTGTCCCAATTTAGAATGGTTTATTCAGAGCTGTATGCAGAGGATCTGATGGGTAGCAACATGAGACCGAAGCCACAGTTACTCATTCAGGATCAGGAGATGGTGTCCCCACTTGGATGGATGTTGGATGTATGGCTTTAGACACGTCATTTCTCCACTCTGGGATTAATCTTCCTCATTCACAAAATTTGAAGATTACTTGTTTTTTTGTTTGCTTGTTTTATTTTGTGTTTTGAGACAGGGTCTCACTATGTAGCTCTGGCTGTCCTGGAACTCACTCTGTAGACCAGGCTGGCCTCGAATTCACAAAGATCTTCCTGCGTCTGCCTCCCGAGCTCTGGGAGCAAAAGTGCACGCCACCACGCCAGATTTACACTGTGCTTCTGTTCCTTCCCTTCCACCCCTGCCCTCCTTCATCTCCCCGGCCCCTACCTGCTGGTCCCTTTCCTCTCCCAAATGAGTCCCCACTTTTACCACGTGTTACATACATTCCATTTCTCTCTCTTTTGTTTTTCTGCCCTCTTTTCTTAAGATTTATTGCCCCTCAGTCTGCATTCTATTTTCAGCACACACACACACACACACACACACACACACACACACATTTACATAAATATACAGTCCATACATAGAAGAAAAACAGTATTTGTCTGAGCAACTTATTTCACGAAACATGATGATCTCTGGTTGCGTCTATTTAAAACATTGTGATTTTAATTTTCTTTATGGTTGAATACAATTCCATTGTGTATGTGCAACACATTTTCTTAACCTATTTATCTGTTGATAAATGGATCTATGATGCTTTCATATCTTATCGATTACGCGTAGTGCAGCGATAATTCTGGGTGTGGAAGGATCTCTGCGGAACATTAAGTTAGACGCCTTACGCAATGCGCTCAGGAGTGGTGTGGCTGGTGGTTCTGTTTTTAGTTTTTAAGGAACTCCCACACTGCCTTCTCAGCACCTGCACCAGTTTACCTTCCCACAGCAGGGCAATGCTTTCTCTTTCTCCACATCTTCACCTACGTTTGTTGCTTATTTCCTCGGTGGCAGCCATTCTGAATAGCAGAAAATGGAGTCTCAAGGCAGTTTTAATTTGCATTTTTATATAATTTGCTAAAGATGTTTAGAACTATTTACTAGCCACTCGTATTTCTTCTTTTGAGAAGTGTCTGTTCAGTTTCTTGTTCAGAGGACGTAGTTTTTGGTGTTTAATTTTTGAAGTTCTTATGTAGTCTAGATACTAATCCCTCTTCTAACAAAGAGTTGACTGAGATTTGCTTTTCCATTTTGTTGGCTCTTTCTTTACTTTGGTGATTATTTGTTTTGCTGTACAAACGCTTTTTAATTTGATATGATCTAAATTTCTCTGTGTGGAATCAACATCACATAATGTAATTTGTTAATCTTGGGATTATTTCCTCTGTTACTATTGCCTTTTATGTAAAGTCCTTGCTTAGGATATCTTCAGGTATTTCCCCATGTTCCTTTGCCCCGACCCGCGGGACCAGAAATTAGTGGGCTTCCAGGGGGACCACTACCCGAATAAACGAGATGAGAGAACAGAGAGACGGAGAGCCTGCAGAGTCTGTCAAGCTCTTAGTAATTTTTCTTAGGTCTCTCTGTAGCACAGCTTTGGCTCCTGGCATTCCTTTAGCTGTTTGAAGGTTTCAGATCTTACACTGAGATCTTTGATTTTTATGTAGGGACACAGATACTACTGCTCTTCTACAGTATATGAAGTTTTCTGAATACTCTTCAGAAGGTACTATCCTTTTTTCCAATAAATGTTTTGACATGTTTGTTGAAAATTAGGGGCTTATAAGGGCTGGAGAGAGGGCTCAGAGCCACATCCCCACCCCAGACCTTCTCTTTGGTAGCGGACTAAGACAACCAGGCAATATTAAAATAACTGTGCCTCTGTGGCTGTTCATTGTGTAACAAATCACCTCGCAATTTAGTGACTTGAAGAAAAGGCCAAAACAGAACACAGCCATCTCTCCTAGCAGCAGGGGTTGACTAGCTTCAGCTTAGATCAGCAGTTCTCAACCTGTGGGTCACGAGCCCTTTGGGCATTTGAACAATCCTTTCACAGGGGTCACCTGTGACAAACAGTAGCAAAATCACAGAATTTTGATTAAGAATCACTTACATGTCAGGATACAAACTCACAGAAGTGCCAGCAGACCTGCACAGAGCTACTTTTTCCTGCTGTTTTGTTTTTGAGACAGGGTCTTATGTAGCCCAGCCAGGTCTGGAATTTTAGCATCAGCTTTCCTCAGTCTCCTGAGTCCTGGGATTGCACGTGTGTGTCACCACATCCAGCTTTATTATTATCCCCGCTTCACAGGGGACAAAATGGAGACACAGAGACTTGGTTGCTTAATTGCCAACATCAGACACCAAATAAATGTCAGAGGCAAGACTCAATTCAGGAAGTACTCTGTACCATGCTTTCGACCAGCAAGCTTTTCCTTCCCATACCTACCCAGCAGGAATCATTTAATTCTCACAACAAGATGGAGGTCACAAAACTGGCAACCAGTGTCTCGGTGACTCAGGCTGCCTTCTCTGAACCTACAGCAGTGGTTCTCAACCTTCCCAATGCTGCGGCCCTTTACTATAGTTCCTCACGCTGTGGTGACCTCCAACCATACAGTTATTTCCGTTGCTGCATCATAACTGTAATTTTACTGCTTTTATGAATCGTAATGTAAACATCTGATATGCAGACGGTCTTAGGCGACCCCCATGAAAGGGTTGTTTGACCCGCTAAAGGGATCTCGATCCACAGGTTGAGAACTGCTAGCCTAGCATCTTCCCATGAGCACCTGTTTGATTTTCCCTCACCTCTCAGCCCTCCTAGAGCCCATGTCAGCAGCGTCTACTACAAGCATTCAAGGAGACCTTTGAGTTCCAAGCTAGAGTCATTTAAAGGACTTACGGCCTCAGCAACAGTGTTCTGCCAGGACTCTGCAGACAGCGTTGAGTGGCATGCTCCAAGCCTGTATTTTCGGTTTGGATTCACCTCTCCTGGCTGTGGACACTTCCTTATTACAGGCAGACTGACCTTTGCCGGGGACAGCTGATGTGCTGGGCTGGCAGAATGCCCTGTGCTTTCCCCGGCCTGTGCCAGACTGGAGGGACCTGCTTCTTCTTCTTCTTCTTGTCAGTCTGAGTGAACAGTGTTTACCTAAGTGGAGGAAGGGCTCAGGGGTGGCGCAGGCAGAGATCAGGAGGCCTGCAGAATTCTTGTGTGACGTTTCTGAGGGCCCTGGACTGGGGCATCACCTGGGACAACCACAAAGGTTAACTGTCTGGGTGATGTCTTGAGTCTTGACCAAAAATAAGAAAGCAGAACTCAAGACTGACTTTGGGGCTGCCTTTTCCTGCTGATGTGGCTGAGCACCGGCTGTATCAGGCAGATCCTGGGATGGTTAAGATCCAGACTGTGAATCTTACAGGGCGGAGGCGGGGTTCAAGGAGCCAACCAAAGCTCTCAGGACTAGGAACAGCAGGAAACTCTTACCTTCCCGTAACAGGTCAAGGACTAGGAAGGCTTTGACCAGACACAGGACTGAAAACCAGAAGCACAGGGGTGGTTCTAATGCCCCACTGCAACATAGCTACTCTCAGGACCAGATTCCAAAGGAGAGAAACTGAGGAAAAAGTACCTCCATCTTCTGTTTTCAGTTCCTCCAAACCCATCATCCCTCCCACTGGAGAACCTGTCCAGAAGGCTAGGGAAATCCCAGGTGATGCATCTATGGAGATCAGTCCCCTGGCACAGCTGCTGGGAACATGTGCACTTAGCTGAGGTCCTTTCAAGCCGAGACCTGTTCCACCTTGCAGCACCCTTCAGAGAGGCGGAAGCCTTCTCAGGGACTGAGACGCTCACCTGACTCACCGTGTACCAGTGTGAATGATCCCTTCTCTACTTCTTTTCTGTGCCTCTGTGGGGAATCTCCAGATACTAGGATTGCCTAGGCCTAGGCTTTCTGTGTGGGCTCACTTGATCCCACAGGGAGTTCTAGAGAGAGCTCCTTTCTCGTCTGACCAGCCATCTTCCCTCTACCCCACCAGTCCTGGAGGTCCACCCAGACCTGCCATTGTTCTCCACTGATTTCACTGTCCTTCATGAGGAGCCAGTGACTAGTAAGATTTGTGCCGCCCTCTTTCTGTTCTGGTGACCCTACAAGTGTCACCCCAGAGGAAGCCACGATGGGCGGTTAACTAGAAAGCCTTAGAATGCAGAAAAGCTGTCCCTCTGGTGGTCCAGAAAAACACTTCCTGGGCAAGAGGGACAGTCACACCTTACAGCTTGGCCATTACAACCACAAGGTAATGGTTAGAAACCTGTGAACCCCAGGAAGGGTCCCCCACTGCATGTCAGTGTGTTCATTTTGTACTCATACGCTTCCATCCAGGTATAGTTACTTATCTGTCACCCTAGCACTATCTAAACCTGGGGCTGGTCTCGAGTTGATCAGGGATCCACACAAAACATCTTTCCTTGAGGTTGTGGAGCTTCTGGGTATCTTAATCAGACACATTTTTTCTTTTGTTTGGCCTCCAATTCAGGATCCTCCTACTCCAGCTTCCTGAGTGACAGGCGTGTAACACTCTACTAGGCCAGACTTGACTCTACACTTCTCATCTACCTCTCTGTATCCACACACCTCCGTTCTCACCTCCACTGTATATTTATTTGAATGGTATTTCCATTGGCAGCTTCGAAGATGGTGATGGTAGTGGTGGTGGCCAACATTTACCAATCTTTAGCTATTCTAAGTGCTTTACAAACATTAGATAGTCTGTCTCCTTAACACCATTATCCTTCTCTAACAAATGCAAAAAAGCAAGTCTTAGAGAGTGTGTAGCGCCCTGTATGTGCCACACCCTGTGGCTTCCCAAGATGGCGCTGGCTGCTTGTGTGCAAAGTGATAAACAACTCCTTATTCGGAGATGAGGGCTGAGTGATTCATGGTTTGAGGTGATGCGTTCCCTTGCAGCCTATGGAGGAGCGATGCGTGGCGGCAGCGGATAGGCTCTCATGAGGGTATATAGGTGTGGGGAGGACGGGATTCGGGGCCATTTTTCCTACAATCAACTTCCTGATTAAACTGCCTTGAGAAGGAACCAGTCGTGTCGTGTCTCTTTCCTTGCTGGTCGAGGTCGGCGCGGCACAAGAGAGATTTAGCCGGGTCACTCAGCCTGTAAGAAGGCATGGAGATTGCACCCAAATCCAGTGACGCCCCCAAACCCACATTCTCACCATGATCTGTTGTCCAATGATGGTAGAGAGTGGGCTTTCTTTCTTCTTTTTTTGAAAAGGCTTTATTGAATCATAATCAGCATATAACGAATCACACATGTTTAAAGAACACACAATTCATATAAATAAAGTCATATAAATCACCTATGATGCCATTTCTGCAATCAAGAAAGTGAATATGCCCATCACCCCCAAAGCTGCCTGTGTCCTTGATAACCCCTCTCTGTTCCTAGGCAAGCCATTTCTCTGCTACATAGACCAACACAACCGTTAGAGTTTTGTATCCGGAAGCAGATAGCGTGTATTCCTTTCCTTTTTCCTTTAAGTCAGCACAATTACTTTGAGATGCATCCCTGTCGGGACATGTGCCAGTAGCTCATTCCTTTTTTATTGCTGAATAGTATTCCATTATGTAGCGGTACTAAACACAAATGCCTATCCATTCACTTCTTGGTGGACATTTGTATTGTTTATAATATTTGACTGTCGCAAAAGGTTACTATGAGTCTTCAAGAACCAGTCAGTCACAGAGACGTGCTTCACTTACTTCAGGGAGAGAGAAAATCTGGGTCATACAGCATGAATGTACTAAACGTAGAGAGAACTAGTCACACTATTTAGCCAAACGGTTGGACCCGTCTACATAACCACCTGCAGCGTGTAAGAATTCCAGTCACTTCCCCAAACCTCTGGCATAGAATTTAATTTTAGCCGTACGGTAGATACATTGTGGTTCTCGCTAGCTTTTAATTTGCATTTTTTCCTAATGAATAACTACCTTTTTAATTGAATATTTTATTTTTGTTTGTGTATATTGGTGCTTTGCCTGCATGTATGTCTGTGTGAGGGGGTCAGATGCCCTGGAACAGGAGTTACACCTATGAGCTGTCATGTGAGTACTAGGAATTGAATCTGGGTCCTCTGGAAGAGTAGCCAGTGCTCTTTTTTTTTTTTTTTTTCAAGACAGGGTTTCTCTGTTGTAACTCTGGCTGTCCTGGAACTCACTCTGTAGACCAGGCTGGCCTCAAACTCACAGAGATCTGCCTGCCTCTGCCTCCTGAGAGCTGGGACTAAAGGTGTGTGCCACCACCACCTGGCTAGCCAGCAGCACTATTAACCACTAAGTCACCTCTCCAGTCCAAATAACTGGCTTTTAATTTGTATTTTTCTAATGACTAGCTTAGTCATTAGAAAACCTACATAAAACCTACATAACTAGGTTTTTTTTCCCTGCGTGTTTATTTGCCATCTTTATACCTTTCAGGAAATGTTTACTGAAACCTTTGGTCCACTTTTAAAAAATGAACTTTTAAGAATGTATTTTTGCTTATCATTATCATTATTATCAATGGGGGGTGCAGGGAGAGAAAGGGCAAAGGTTAGAGGACGCCTCTGGAGTCAGTCCTCATCTACCACGGGCTCCAGGTGTCACGTGCAGGGTGCTAAGCTTACCTGGGAAGTGCTTTTTACCCTCCGAGCCATCTCACTAGCCCCAGGTTGGGTTATTTTTCTCATTGCTGAGTTGCAAGAACTCTTTCTATATTCTAGAATAAGTCTTTGGTCAGACACGTCCTCGGTCCGTTTTCTTGCCTCGTTCACTTTCGCCTTTTGATGAACGAAGTTTTCTCCTTTGGAGGCCGGCTCTTTCTACCTACCCACAGCTGGCACAGAGCTTTCCATATGGGCCAGACTGGCATCAGGCTTGCAAAGGATTTCCTGCTTTTTTTCTCCTGATGCTGAAATTACAAACCCAAAGCGCTGCACCTGAAAGATGTGCAGTTTTGACGAAGTCTGATTTGCTGATGGGGGAAAGGGCCATGTTCACGCTTTTTATTGTTTTTCTTGGCAAGTACCAGAGCGAAAGAGATCCCGGTGTGTGTGTGTGTGTGTTAAAATAAAGTGCACTATTTTAACAATTTTAAGTGTACAGTTCAATGGCATTGAGTATGGTCACATTGTCACACTAAGAGTTTTTTCCCAATTCAAGGCAGCTAAGATTTTCTCTTACACTGCCATCATAGTTTCAGTGTTTACAAATCAATTTCAAGTTAATTCCTCCATCTAGGATGAACAGTTGTTGAGGTTCGTGTTGCATATGGTTAAATACTTAGTCATTACCATTTGTTGACCAGGTCAGCCTTTTCCTACTGGCTTGCATTGACACCTTGAGCAAAAGTCCATTGGCTGGGGTTTTTGCCTATTTTCTGAGTTTGCTTTCAGCTCCAGCCTTCTGATTTCCTGATATTGCCTTCCTGGATACACTCCGTCTTCCATCACTCTACAGACCTAACCCCAGACTCCCCTCCCTACTGGCTGATAGATTCCCTATGGTATATTCTAGAGTTTTTTTTTTTTTGTTGGTTTTTGGCTTATTTAAGGCAGGGTCTCCCTATGTAGCTCATACTGGCCTAGAACTCACTATGTGGTCCAGGCTGGCCTCAAACCCTCCATCCTTCTACTCTTCCTTTCTGACTGCTGGGATAACAAGCGTGTATTACCATGCCCAGCTTGCATTGCAGATCTTACTGAATTCCCTGTCTATCCCTTAGACTTCATTCAGCCTTGCTCCAGCCTGGGCTCTGTGCCCAGCACCTGAGTCCAGCTGCAGCCGGCAGTCTGATGCCATCAGAGCCCTGAAGGGAGAGAACTGTATATGTTCCTGCTCAATCTGAAGAGCCCTAGCATAGTAGACTTTCCAAGCTGACCACTCAGGAAACTCTGGTACTGGTACAGGCCCAGCCCTTACCTCATTGGTAGCTCAATGGTGAACCTCATTAGATCCAGAAATGGGATTTGGCAGAAAAATAATAGTGATGGATAAAAAATCTGAACAAGATCACTGCACCCAGCCTTGTGGAACAGTATTCTCTCATATGGAGAGAAAAGCTTTTAAACATGACTATCCAGGGATAAGCTGTAAAGTTCATGTAATTAAACAAGGCCGTCTCTCTACTTAACCATCTTTTGTGAATGATGAAGACAGCCTAGCAGAAGCCTTGGAGTGACTTCTTTATGCCATTTTTAGACTCCTCTACCCTCCCGGAAGAGGGCTAGTAGCCCCTGAGTTGGCTGGGTGTGTTGCTATCCCTTTGTACCCATCAGAGTGGATAAAGAGAATATCAGTCTTAGCTTAGGCCCTGGGGTCTGGGCCATTTTTCTAGCCACCAGCTCTAAGTTGGCTTTTGCCTCTGCAGGCCAACAGGACCAGTTAGGAGGTAGACAGGCATGGGATCAGGGAGTTTCTTTAGTATTGTCTTATCTGGTTCATTTAAGGTGGCCTCATTAATGCTAACGTCTAACCAAATTTCCCACAGTTTTTGGAGGAAGCCAGAAACCCAGGAAATCCAAGACATGCATGAAGACTGCTTCTCTTGAGGGCTGTGTCAAATGACAAAGAGTACCTGGATATGCTGGTTGAGGAAATTCAAGGGATACATGGAGCATGGGTGAGCATCATTGTTACTAACCAGCACTCTCAGCCATGGGCCATGCTCTAGAAGAAAATAGATTGTCATTTCTTTCCCAGGCCTGCTCTTGGGGACAGGAATAAATCAAAGAGGCTTATGCTGGAGCTGGCCGCTGACATTTTTGGGCCACGGGGACTTTCTTCTCTTCACAGGCTGCCACTTCCCTGACAATAAGATGCTGTAAGTAGCAGTTGGAGAAAAAAACATCCTTTGCTCTGGGAGGTAATGAGGGAGAGAAATTCGATGGAAAGGCTGTTCCTATTAAAGAATTCTTATTAAAAATAAAGTTTTGATTTTTTTTTTTTGTCTTGATATGTAGCCTAGGATAGCCTTAAACTCATGATCTTCACAGTAAGGATTAGAGTGTGCCACCACCCATAGTTACAAAAATAAAGAATTTAGTCTGAGAAGATGGTTGAAAGTTCCTGGTACCCATGTAAAAGTCAGGCGTGCTGGTGTGCTCCTGGAATTCCAGTGCTAGGGAGGTGGAGATGAGGGACTCCTACAGCTTGCTGGGCAGCCAGTATTATCAGATTGACATCAGCCTCTGATTTACACACACACACACACACACACACACACACCAAATAATGGTTTTGTTTGTTTTGTTTTGTCTTGGGAAGGTTTCTCCGTGTAGCCCTGGCTGTTCTGGAACTTGCTCTGTAGACCAGGATGGCCTTCAACTCAGAGATTTGCCTGCCTCTGCCTCCCAAATGCTGAGATTCACGGCATGCAACACCATGCGCAGCACAAATACCGTTAAGACAAGTTTTTCTATGTGCTCAAGTCTCAGGATAAAAGCAGAATAAAGTGAAGTTTTATGGTCTGAAAATCAAATGCTGTAATGAAAAGAGCCATTTTTTGAAGACAGATTTAAATGTAAATCCTAGCTCTGATCCTAGTATCTGAGAGAGTTTCAGGAATTACTTTTTTTTTTTTTTTTAAGACAGGGTCTCTCTACATAGCCCTGGCTGTCCTGGAGCTCACTCTGTAGCCCAGGCTGGCCTCAAACTCATAGAGATCCACCTGCCACTACCTTCCAAGTGCTGGGATTAAAGGTGTGCGCCATCACACCCGGCTTGAGGGATCACTTGAGTGTTCATTTGCTTCTTTTCTTTTCTTTTCTTTTTTCTTTTCTTCTCCCCCTCCCTTTTCCCCAAGATAGGGTTTCTCTGTGTAGCCTGGGCTGTCCAGGAACTAGCTTCATAGACCAGGCTGGTCTCAAAATCACAGATGAACCGGCCTCTGCCTCTGAATGCTGAGATTAAAGGCGGCGCTGCCATTGCTACTGCCAATCACGCAGTAGTTCGTTTCTTTTTAAAGTTTCTCTATAAAGTGATCTGACGCCGGTCTCATTATGGAGATGATTATCCTTTAAAAATAATAGCTGCTCTTTATTTCATTTTATTATTTTATAAGACATTGTGCTTTGCTATGTTGCCCAGGCTAGTTCTAATTAATGAACGCAAATGATATTATTCCCTGGGCCTCATGAGTATCTACAGGCGTGTACCCCTCCCCCAACCCACAGTCACTTTAAACAGAAGTTGTTTCTGTGATGTTGAGGGTTTCCATTATGTAGCTTAGCCTGGCTTGGAACTTGCTGTGTAGCTCAGGTTAGTCTCAAACTCAGGTTGAGGCCATCATACCCAATTTAAACTGAGTACTAGGTGCCAGATATAGTGCTGAGTATTTTACATGTAGTGGATCATTTTAATCTGAGCTCATTATTTAAATAGTACAAAGAACCTGGCTCAGGATAAGGGACACAGTAGATGATCAGTAAATAGTAGTAGGTGTCACATGTCACAATATCTTGAAGACATGAGGAAGGGTCCCTTGCTTCTCCTGATCCCATTGGTCAAAAACAAGCACCTATGGAAGAGGAAGCATCTAGGCTTTGGGATTAATTCCAAAGTGTTCATCAGTGATGACCCAAATGAACTTGAGAGTGGCTGTTGAAGTGGAAGGAAGTGAGGAAGGGGGAAGGACAGGAAGTGAGCAGAACACGGCAGATGAACTCGGTTAGCCTTGTCTTAGTCACACTGCTCTGCCACAGAGGTAGGGAGGTACCCAGTGGGGTTTCATGAGTCAACTGGGAACTTTGTGTGCATTTGCTCTTTTCAGGTCTAGTTGAATGGGATGAAAGGTAAGATCATGAAGAACCAGGAAAATTCTATTTCTGCATCATTAAGTTTGAGGAGCACCTGAGGCCAGGAAAGAGAAGTCTCTGGGCTGGGGTAGGGGTTGGAACCGTGACAGTCTCTGAGCATTCTCTGGCCACTTCAGCTCCCAACCTTCTGCCCTGGGAGAGACAGGGTGGGGACTCTCCAGTCTTACAGTTCTGTACATTCTCAGGATCTTGACTCAGAGGAGAGCGCTGCAGGGACAGCCCGTCCTTGAGACACTAGCCTCAGGCCCCGACCTCAGTTCTTATAAAAATATCCTGGTTTTCTGTTTTTATAGCTTATAGTGTGCTTCTTCCAGGAAGCAAGTATCTTCAAGGGCAATTAATAGAAAACCTGTGGAGATCTCTAAGCAAGACAGTACTGAGGCAAAGGGAGACATTACTGAGAAGGGCTTCCAGGGAATTTATGCAACACATCTACAGGGCTCTTACTTCAAACCCAACCAAACAAAACAAAACCCTTCCCCGCCAAGCCCACTTCCCTGTGAACCTGGAGCCCCACAAACAAACAAAACAAAAAACAAAACACTACTACCTTTAGAGTTGCATTATCTTGGGAAGAGATATATTCATATGCTTAGGTATTGTGTGTGACTGACTTTTTCAATTATAACTTCTTGTGTATACACATGGGGGTGAGATTGCAAAGATGGCTCCGTGGTAAAGAGCACTTACTACTCTTCCAGAGGCCCCAAGTTCAATTCCCAGTAACCATGTCTGATGACTCACAACCTTTGGGAACTACAGCTATAGAAATCTGACACCCACTTCTGCCCTCTGTGAGCACGTGCATATCTACACTATACATTATACATACATACATATCCCCAGTACTGAGGATGGAATTCAAGGCCCCACACATGGTGGGCTTTACTATGAAGCTACATTTCCAGGTGTGTGTGTGTGTACACGCACGTGCTGCTGAGAGGTTAGGAGTGCTATGTGAGTTCTGTGTGTGCTTTGAAGGTGGTGCTGGTAAGATTTGCTGACAGACAAGGGAGCATTGCCTCCAGAGCCCCACCTGCCTTTGGTGGGCTGTTGGTGTTTCCACATTGCCAATGCTCCAGTTATTTTTACGTAAGTATCAAGCACTGTTCATACGAGGTTACAAAGGGCGATTCTTCTGGAAGGATATGCAGTACCTCACAGACATGAAGGAACAGCATTTAGAAGCAGGTTCTGAAGGAATGTGCCTAGGGCCTCAGGTAAATCCCCTTTCCGGGACAAAGAGCTGCAGGTTCTCACCTCTGGAACCAAATCTCAATGAAAGAGCATTGAGTTGTCCTACTTTGGGCCATCATCTTCAATGCACAGAACCACGGAGTGAAGCCTGGGATTAAAGAAAGAGGGCAAATGAGTGTTAGTCAAGAAAGTCCCAGAAATGCTTAATCTCAATTCCCACCCAGAGTGTAGGAAGTAAAAGAAAAGCAGGCTCAGATTTTGGTTTTGCCTACCGGCAAGTAGGCAGGAAAAAAAAAAAAAAAAAAACAACCCAGCTGACTTCCATCCCAGTTGGGTTGAAAATCAGTTGGCCTGATCCTCCACCCCCACCCTTTCTGATCCTTAGCTCTGATCTCAGGCTCCTGTAGACCAAAAGAAACGCTGTAGATTGTGTTTTGCCCAAGGACGACCTCCTTGACCTGTGGGAACACACAACGCTTGTTTGGCTCTTTGAAAGGTTGAGACCAGCTCACGGGGGCGGGTGGGGGAGTGGGAGCAAAGGGTTTGAAGCAGGGTGAAGAACCAAACCATGCAGGAGGAAGGCACAGCAGACAATTGCTACCCAGAGTGCCCAGCTCTGCACCGGCAGGACCCCACTCTTCGGTCGCCCCTCCCCCTTCACTGAGACTATAGAGACCATGTCCTCCACAAGGTTCGATCCACCCAGGGATTTCTAGGTATCAAGACATCATTTGTTAATGTCACCACCTTGAAGTCCTCACTGACTGTCTGCCTTGTACGGATTTGTCCTCACTCCACGCTCAGCTCTTATTCCTATCCTCCCCCCCAAGCCCACTTAGGTTTCAAACCATCCTCGCTAGCACTTGATTACACATTGCCTGCAACTGTTCCCCAGCCCACGGTATGAGCCCCCCCCAGCCCGCCCACTCGCAACTCCCAATGTGCTCAGCTTTCCACCTCCTCAAATCCCAACCTCTCCTTACTGCCAGGCGCTGTCAACGCCCTCCCTCCAACCCCCACACACTTCACTTCCTTCCCTGCTAGCCTAGGGGTTCTCCAGCCCCTCAGCTTCCTACGCCGGTTCCCCAAACCATCTCCCCCAATTCGGTCCCTCTGCCTCAGCCCCGCCCCTGCGCGGCTGTACCCTAGCCCTCCACTCCCCAGCCCTCCAACCTGACATCTGGGCTCCCAGGCTCTGGAGCTCTGCTGGAGAACATCGCAGCCCACGCAGACTTGCGCTACTACAAAGTCATCTGCAGCCTCAGTGGGCTGCTGAGCAGCCTGCAAAGCCTTCGCAGCAAGCCACTCTCGCCCAGGAGTGGCTCTCCTGAGCATTTCCTACCCTTGAGTCTCACTGAGCAAACGGGGAGGGGGGCATCTGCTCTCCTGGTCCAGCAGTGGACTTATCTTCCTCCCCCAACCCCAACGCTCTGTCTTGGAGAAGTTGTGGCCTCCTAATGTGGCAGGTCACGCTGAGGGCTTGCAGCCTTGGCACCGCTGTCTCTTCTTCCTTCGGTCTCTCCAATCGTTTCTGCTGTCTCTGTCCTGGGTACAGGAGTGCTCTGTCTCTCCAGAGATGTGGCTCCCTTCCGAGCCAAACTTCACTTTAAAGGCCCACCATGACCTAAGTACAGAGTCTGAGAGCGGCTCTCAAAGTCCAGCCTGTGACCGCTTCCGGCCTTGCTGAAGTTACGACTCCAGTGGCCACTTGTCTTCTCTGGGATTTTCTTCTTTTCCTCACCCCCGCTGGAACGCTCTGTTCTCTGATGAAGGTTGGCTTCGCCACACGATGTCTCACTCCTGCCTTTGTGGCTCTGTGCGTTGCTTTGTTCTGTGTGGAGGGCTCTTCTACCACCGGGGAAACTCCTACTCACCGCTTAGGAATGTGCTGGGGCTTGCATCCTCCAGATCAAACATCCCGGAGTGTCTACGTCTTCTCACTGAACACCCAGTATTGAAATCATCTATTATTCTGGGCTTGATAGTGTACACCTGTAATCCTAACACTGCAGAGGCTGAGGCAGGAAGATCGTGAGTTCAAAGCCACTCTGGAATATATAGTAGAATCCTTTCTTAAAAACAACAACTAAAAACACCTATGTTTGCGTTTATTCCACTAATCTATTAGCTTTCACAGGCCAGGGACTGTGCATTTTATTCCCCATGTGCTTGATGTCTACGCAGCTTGGCACATAATAAACCCTCCATTCATGTTTGCTGAGTGAATAAAAAGTTAGTATTGCTCCAAATTCCCAACTAAGCCACTCTAGGATACGTCATGTAACTAGTCTCTCAGAGCATTTTGTACACTTATTTATTTATTTAGTGTGTCTATGTATGTGTGATGTGGAGGTCAGAGGACAACTTACAAGAGTCAATTCTCTTTCCAACACGTGGACCCCACCAATGGAACTCAGGGGGTCAGCTTTAGCTACAAATGCCTTTACTGTTGGGGTCATCCTCCAGTCCACTCTCCCCTTTAAATTATGATGAAGCCCACATTTTTCATTTCAGCTAATTCAAAGCATGGAGTCCAGAGATGGTTGCTATGTTTCAAATGCTGTGTAACTACCACTGTTTTCTAGTTCCAGACACTGACTGGTTGATTGGTTGACTGATTGATTGACACAGGATCTTCCAGTGTACTCCAGCCTGGCCTTGAAATTGTGGTCTTCTTTCAGGCTCCAAAGTGATGAGTTTACAGGTGTGTGCTACCACACACAACCTCAACATCTTAAACCATCCCATATGGAGCTCTTGTATCCACTAAGATTTATTTAATGTGTATGTATGAATGTCTAACTGTATGTCTGAGCAACAGGTGCATGCTGGTGCCTACAGAAGCCAGAAGAGAGTATTGAATCCCTTGGTGCTGGAGTCACAGATGGTTGTGAGCCACCTGCCTGATATGGATGCTGAGAACCGAACCTGGGTCCTCTGAAAGAGCAGCATGAGCTCTTAACTGCTGAGCCCAGGACACACCATCCCTCCAGCCCCCTCAGGACACACCATCATTCTCAATCCCTTTGTTTCCGCATCCTCTTGCTTTCTATCTCTATGGATTTGACTATTACAGACACTTCATAAAATGGAGTCGCATAATACAGGGTCTGCGGAGGGCTAACCTCTTTGACTTAACATAGTGTTTTTACGGTTCATCTACAGTTTAGCATCCATCCGTACTTTCTTCTTTTTATGATTAAAGAATATTTCACTGGATGGCTGTTTATCACTGTTCATTAATTAATTAATTGTCCATTAATGGACATAATTGTCCATTAATTAATAAGTGTAGGTTGTTTGTACTTTTCAGTATTGTGAATAACACAGCCATCAACATTTATATACAGATTTCTGTTTAAGTAACTATTTTCAGTTCTTTAAGGTGAATGCCCAACAGTAGAGTTGTCAGGATATGTGGAGAGTCTATGTTTTATTTATTGAGGAACACAAAGCTGACTTACACTGTGACTGTACTATATTAGCTCTATAGTTACACTACCATTCCCATTACACGAGGGTTTCCATTTCTCCATTTCATTGCCAACGTTTCTTATTTTTCATTTTTTTTCTGAGTATAGTCCCCCTAGCGGGCAAGAGCAGTAGATGTATTTTGAGGTATATACTAAGCTTAGATGATCCTTATCTGTAAAGCACCTCACTGTCGCCTTCTGAAGGAGATTCCCTGTAGCTGTTCACAGCAGTTTGCTCTGACCCGGATCGTAGCTGATTGGATGAAGGTCGCACTTGGGAGTTTATATTTGAGAAGGGTGATAGGTAAATCCAGTTCATGTGACTGAGAAGGAGCGAAGATGGATGCAGTTCCTATGGCTGAAATGTGAATTCTGCAGTTGTAAATGTCTGGTTTCCGTCTCACTGTATAGCCCTGGATCTCACTCTGTAGACCAGGCTGGCCTGGAATTCACAGAGATCTGCCTGCCTCTGCCTCCTGAGCGCTGGGATTGAAGGTATATGCTACCACACGGGGTTTTGTTTTCTTTTTAAGATTAACTTTGGTTAGCATGCAGAGAAATCAGTTTTGCTCTGACATTTCATACACGTAGACACTTACACTGAGCTGTGGTCCCTCTAAGTTCCCAGCAGTTGGTAAGTTCCTGGTTTCAGTCTTTGCTTGGGCTGGACTACACTCTTGTCTTGGGGCCTATAACTCGTCCTTTTATCCTACTGTGGTTAAGACATTTCCTGGAATTTTTCTTGCAAATAAATAGAACCATTCGCCATTGGACAGCAGCCTCTCTCTGTCACCCTAACAACCTACTTCAGACTATAAACCAAAAACTCTAAGCAACTTCCATTTCTTTTTATCTAAAAATCATTTTGTGTGACTTTAATGACCTTGTGTCTGTCCATCACCCAGTGGAATTTGAAGGCAAATTTTGTGTCAAGGTCATCCAATACTCATGCTGAATCCTCAAGGGCAGGGCAACCAGCCCTTGGCTCCCACCTGATGTGACTCTTGGCATTTGTTCTAAGTTTTTTCTTCCTGATAACAGAACTTTTTGGTCAGCTTGTTTTCTAGTTTTGGCCGTCATCAGTGAATTCCCCCTCCGTCACAGAGTTCTTCAGGGGCAGCCTGGCCATAGCCACACAATACGGAGAAAGGAAATTTCTAAAGAACTGTATTCTGCTTCTGTTTCTGCCACTGGCTTCCCTCTGCACTGCTGAGCAAGTCATGAGACTCTTTATCTGTTTTCCCATCTGTGGAAGTAGGAGAGAAAAATAATACTTTCTCTGCCTGCACAGAGATGCAAGTTAAAATTAGGTCATGGATGTGAACATTCTATGAAGCAAAAAATATAAATTGCTGTATCCATAAAAACAAAACAGTGAATTCTCTTGATGTCTAGCCCATTCCAAGACACTGAGTTCAAAGTACTCAGTCAATAATTACTGGAATTTAGGAATCTGTCTCTTTTTTTTCTTTTTTTCTTTCTTTCTTTCTTCCTTTCTTTCTTTTTGTTTTTTTGTGTTTTGGTTTTTTTGAAACAAGGTTTTTCTGTTGTAACCCTGGCTGTCCTGGAACTCATTCTGTAGACCAGGTTGTCCTCGAACTCACAGAGATCCACCTGCCTCTGCCTCCAAGTACTGGGGTTAAAGGCATAAGCCACCACCGCCCAGCGACTTTGGAAGTTTAAAATTATACGGCCCCCCTCCCCCCTCCCCCCAGTGACTCGAACGTACAACAAGTTTGGGAACTGTTACCTTATTAAAGCTCATTTTAAAGCGACATTTGGTTCTACTTATTTTTTAGGTTAATTCTCACCTAGACTCGCCTTCACACCGCTGCCCTTATAAACTGTGGAAGGAGGCAGCGGGAGGCTGACCTGAAACCCTTCTTCCTGCTGAGACTGCGTTGGTCTCCATTAGGGCAATTGAACTCTCTGAGTGCAGGGAGGCCATTAATGGAGGTTTCACAGATCTACATTCATGTTTCCTGTCCTGCTGGGTGTTCCCTTTAGGGAACTTCAGCTAGGTCAGGGTCTCTCTCTCTCTCTCTCCCTGTCTTTCTCTCTCTTTTTCCCTATTCAAATGGCCTTTCACTGTACCTGACAGAACACACAGGTTTGACTTCTTGCTGTTATCTTCATATCACAGTCTCCCTGCATCCATTTATGTCACATCCTTCTTCTGGATCCAGTCAGCCAGTGGCTCCTGGAGTTGCTCTGGCTGCATTCCAGTCTGAGGCATCTCATCGTTCAGATCCTGGCCACCTGATAAAGCAATTCTGCACTCCTGTGTTTAGCTATTCCTGCCTGAACGGGAGCCAGATCGGGTCTGCTATTGATTGAGGAATATAAGCAAACCCTACCATGGCTCCTCCACTGGCTCTGATTGACAGCACACGGGCCATAGTCAAGAGTCAAGGTGATCTGAACTCAAACATGCATTTCCTTTGGGCCTTTAAGGCTGCCCACTGTCCTAAGAAAATACCTAGTTTCAAATGTGCAAGAAATGTGAATGCCTAAAGTAAAAACAAGGCTTGCTATTTCCCCAGGAACATCATTCCCATTCTGGATGAGTCACTGTCTGTCATCTGCCCTGGCCATCTCTGGAACACCATCTGATTTCCAGGGATAGGAGCATGAGTTGGGATAACAGAAGAATAAATACTTCCAGTTCAGCAAGCATTACAGAGTCCTGAGCTTTTTCAGGCCATATGGTGCCTATGACGATCCTCACTGCCTTTCTTCTACATGTCAACCAGTCCCTCTTCTATTGGTAGAGCTACACCATCGCTCCCACCTGAAAGCAAGAGTACAGACTAACCCACGATGGGCCCAAATAATTCTCTTTCTTTATGAATGTCATCTTAATCCTTTAAGTTGTTTAAATTCTTTTATTCTCTCTCTCTCTGAAAAAATAAATTAAGAAATATATATAATTTGAGTTGGTTCAAAGAAATGCATCGTCCGTACACAATACTGGATTGAACATAAGAGCTCTTTCCTATTTTACCTCTGTTCAGGTAGAATTCCAGCCTGGAGCAACAGTTGTTTGCTGGGCTACAAGGGTCACTTTCCTCCTGTATTATTAATGCCACATCACTATTAATAATGGCTGAACCTACTGAGCATTTACTATGTGGCAGACACTATGCCAAGCCCTCTCCATAATTCATCGCCCTCCCCCACCCTTGGGCGGTAGGTCTTACTTATTCATTTCACCTTTGAGACACTGAAGTTAGAGGCACTGAAAGCTTTCATAGCTACGGAACAGAGGCTCCAAATACAAACCTGCTGTGATGACTGCAAAGTGTGTGATCTTTATCTTTACAGTTTTCTGAGATGACTTTTTCTTCTTTGTTTCTTTCTACATCCCCACCCCACAGGTTTCCCTGTGTAGCCCCAGCTGTTCTGAAACTTACTCTGTAGACCAGGCTGGCCTTGAACTCACAGAGAGCCTCTTGCCTCTGCCTCCCAAGTTCTGGGATTAAAGATGTGTGCCACCACTTCCTGTAAGAAAAGGTAATTTTATAAAGACTTTTTTTTTTTTTTTTTTTTTTTTATATATACTAAGTAACAGCCAGGTATTGTGATGCATGCCTATACTCCCAGCACTTGGGAGGCAGAGGCAGCAGGATTCCTTCACAAGTTAGAGGCCAGCCTGGTCTCCAGGCCAGCTAGGACTACAAGGACCCTGACTTAAAATAACAACAACAACAATAATATAGGGCTAGTGAGAAGGCTTAGCTTATAAAAGTCCTTATCGTACAAGCCAGCTAGAATGCAACACAGGCCTTTAAGTAACCTAACTCAGAAGGCAATGGCGGCATACACCTTTAATCCCAGCTCTCCGGATGTAAAAGGAGGCAGTCAGTTAGAGAATAAGTCAGATAAGACACAGGCAGTTCAGCAGGAGAGTGAGTTTGGGAGAAAGTCAGATAACAGTGAGAATCAGTCTGAAGCCAAGCAGAAAAGTTCAGTCAGAAAAGTTGTGGGAGTCAGCCAGAGTCAGAAGAGTTCGGTCAGAAACAGTCAGCTGGCTCAAAGGTCAGTTTGAACCAGCGACTTGGAGAATTTGAGCCAGTACAGTGAGTGAGCTGAATCAGCCAACCAGAAGAGTCAGTTGAGTTCAGTACAGCTCTAAGTTCAGAAGGAGCTAGTCAGTCATTAGAAAGTCTCGGAGGCTGAAACCCTCTAGGACTGGGGATTGGATTAGCAAAGAATAAACTGTCCTCTGCTATGAACCTATGAGAATAAATAATAAAAAGCCGATACATACATCT
Organism: Cricetomys ansorgei; assembly: GCA_026225945.1. Taxonomy (NCBI): domain Eukaryota; kingdom Metazoa; phylum Chordata; class Mammalia; order Rodentia; family Nesomyidae; genus Cricetomys; species Cricetomys ansorgei. The sequence goes on from JAMJFZ010001264.1 coordinate 8,482,308, forward strand.
GCTTCTACAGAAAAGGAAAAAAAAAGTTCCTATCAAAAAACTAAAAACAAACAAACAAAAAAAAACCCACAATTTCTTTAGGCCTAGAGAATTCTGGTTTCTCTGTGGAGCCTGAAGCCCTCTGAGATGCCCAAAAGAAATTTTGCAGATATTCTTTTCATTGTAAAGAAAGCCAAAGCTCCAAAAGACCTGGGACTACGCAGCCAGCTTACACACCATGACTCTAAGTCTCCTCCCATTTCTACTACAGCCCTCCTTTCTGATTTTGTCTCAAGTCTGTTAGAAGAAAAAAAAAAAAAAAGAGGTAATTTCTGATTCTTCAAGGAAGGCCAACGAGAGGCCAAAACTTCTAAAAAGATGGGGACTCAAATGATTTAATGTAATTTCAGGCATAGCCTTGATTTGATTAGCTGAAGGACTGAAGGAAGATGCCCTCCAAAGCCTCCTATGAAAGGAGAAAGGGAGTAGGAGTCGGCATGATTGGGGGTTTAGGCCATAACTTAATTCTTCACCTGTTTAGAGAAACAACCCTAGGAGAAAAGAGGAATTTAACTCAGGTCCCCAGGCTTGTTGGTAAAGTCCTTTACCTCTGAGTCATCTTACTGCCCCAAATGTAGATGATATTTTAAAAGAGAAATTAAGTATCAAATAAAGTATCCAGTCCTCTTCGTCAGGTGATTTCAGTATAAACAGGCTACAGGCTTTGCCTAGGCAAGCTCAGAAACCCAGCTTGAGAAGTGGCTTCATTCTGGCAAGCCTTCATATTGAGGAACAGGACTGCTCACCTATGTTAAAACAAAAGCAAATAGCATTATCCATTATGGGATCTGATCCAGGCCAGTGCACATCAGATCAATCAACTTCTTAAAAATCTTTTCAGGATAAATATTCAGCTACAGTCATGAATTAAAGATGTGAGGGAGAGAGAAATAGCACATAGCTTCCAGTGGTTAACACTAGGTGTACATCCAAAGTGTGAGGTCGCAGCCTCTTCTCTGTGAGGCTTGATAGGGTGGAGTAAAATTTGCTTTAACCATTGCTGTTCTGACAGAAGTTAAAACATCATATTTTTTTTAAAATGACAAATAAGGAAAATGACTTCAGTGGGACTGGGGAGGCAGGTTATAGTTAAATCATACTTTAAAAGAACAACAAAGTTGGGCACACATCTTTAACCCCAGCACTCAGGAGGCAGAGGTGGGGGATCTCTGTGAGTTCGAGGCCAGCCTGGTCTACAGAGTGAGTTCCAGGATAGTCAAGAGTTTCTGGGGGGGAAAAAAAAAAACCAAACAAACAAAAGAACAACAAAATCCAGATCACTCCTGTCTGTGATTAAACCTCTCTTTTCTCTGTAACCTTCACGGCAAATGGTTCTGTACTGTCTGTTCCAAGAAAAGACAGCCATGCCTTCATTTCAGAAAGTTACAGCCAGGCAGTTTTAGTTCATGCCTTTAGATCCCAGCACTTGGGAAGCAGAGGCAGGTGGATCTCTGAGTTTGAGGCAAGCCTTGACTACAGAGCAAGTTCCAGGACAGCTAGGGCTACACAGAGAAACCCTGTCTTGAATGTGCCACCCGCCCCCCCAAAAGTTGTTATGACCATTTTGTATGACCACCGTGCAACAATGTCTTTGTTTTCGGAGATTGTTATGACTAACTCGTTATGCTTCTGTTCTGCTCTATAACCCCACCTATTGCCTACCAAATCCCTTATTAGGAACCCCTCTGCTCCTGAACTATAAAGCCTCTTATCTTACCCATGTCCAGTGCTGATCTCTTGAACCCTGCCTTTAGAGAGAGACAGCCCATATACATGAATAAAAAAGCTTGCTTTAATTAATTTGGCCATGACAATTTAGGTTGGTCTTTCTCCCCGAATCTGTGGGATTAACATCTCAAGGTCATGAATCCTGTGTATGTACAAGACTGTGTACATGGTAAGGGGTGGTTGTTATAACCACTCGATTACTTTCTGACTCCCTAAATTTTTCAGAATTTTTACAGGTTAGAGTTATCCCAAACATTTCTGGGAACAGGTTGGCAAGCAGGTGTCTTCAAGGGTGACTGTGGTCATGCAGGCCTTCTACCATCAACGTAACACATAAGGTTTAGAATTCTGTAGTTGCCATTTTGAATTCTTTGTTGTTGCTTTGAGACAGGGTCTGATGTAGCCCAGACTGTCCACAGAGTCACTATGCAGCATAGCATGGCATTGAACTTCTGGTACCCCTGCCTCAACCTCCTAAACCACACCTGGCTGCCATCAGCAAACTCTTATTATTTTCTTTGTATTTTTGCTCTGTAGATGAAGTCTAATGGGACAATAGTTTCTCGACTTTCTTGTGGTCTTGTCTCAGTTCCCCAGGATGAACTCCTGAGTATCTACTCTCTGTCCTCTGACCTCCTGGGCCCTGCCAGGCCTCCTTCCCTCCAGCTACGCTGTGGTTGCTGCCACCCTCCATTTGGGGTGGTGACTGGCATGTGACAGTGGAGGAGGTCCGTGCTCCTCCGTTGCTGTGTTCCTGGCAGGGACCTGGGCACAGCATGGGGGCAGTTGGGATTGGATGTACTCCCCATGGCATCAAGGATCAGGATAAGTTGGCAGCAATCCCTGCCCTGGGGTGGTGGTGCCACTGCACAGTTGGCTGGTGATGAGGCTGTGCCTTACCCAAGTACAGAGTTGCCCGTGGGCTGTGGGCTGGGGGGGGGGCAGTGTGCCTCTGGGAATTAGGCGATTGAGTGAGTTCTCATTCTAGACTTGGGCTCTACTTCATTTTGCAACAGAACTTCTTGAACAGTGATCAACTTCAAAAATTGGGAATGGGGAGTGGTGGGAAGAAGATTTCCTGTTTAATCCAGTTTTTAAATATATCTAACTTGGCACAAACGATGAGGCTTCCCCAGTGAAGTGAGCTAGAAAGGGGTATAAATGCAGAATGAAGGTGGGAGGAAAGGCAAAGGTCCTGATAAATGTGCCTCCGGTGTAGGGCTGGGCTGGAAGAGCCTCATCTCACAGCGAGTCAAGGCCAGAGTGACCTTCCAGCTGACTTGATGACCACAGAATATTTTTGGCTCCAGGCCACTCATTCAGTGTTCTGTGGGAGAGTGATTTTTGGCAAGAGGGGAAGATGTAAGAACACGCATGGTTGAGATAGGCCAGGAGCACAGTCAGCAGAATAAATGGTGTGGGCTTAGTGTAGCAATGGGCTTCTGAATCGTGGTGGACAGAGAGGAGAAAATGGGCAGAACCTCTAGGCTATGTACATACTGAGGCACAGCAGCCAGGTACAAACACAGCAAGCCACTCCCGTTCTCCTTAGACTAGCAAAGGGGGAGCCAATGTCCTTGCGCTTCAGCGCAGGACAAAATGAAGTCGTTTCAGCAGAGCTCAACGATGAGAGGAAAAGCAGATATTCTCTGGTGAGGGTTGACTTAATTAGCTATTTTAATAATTCATGAGTCTTTAAAATGTTTGCCAGACTCAGAGCTCAGATTCTGCTTCTGGCATTTAGGTCTGCGTTGTCTCTACCACAAACTGTGCTGCCTCATAGGGCAGCCAGGAGCAAGTCTGTGATCTGAGGTCTGGGTTTGGTCAGACCATGCCCAGTTCTTAACCCTTTGGTGTTCAAAAACGTCTCTGAGAATCTGGTGGAAGTTCTGGACCCTTGCCCTAAGAAGATGCATATATGTATGCATATATACATAGAATTCAGGGCTCCACAGTCTCCCCACAAGTCCCCTTTCTTGAACCCTTGCTTAAGGATCTTTGATTTAGATCATCTCTGACTCTATTTTTAACTCATCCCCAAGGCAGGCTGTTAATCTGTCACTGCAATTCTGAGACTCTTTGGGCTTACAGGCAACCAGTCTCATGTAGATGTCTGCAAAGTGAGAAATGCATAATATGATATTTGTTCATTAGGCTGAAGCAATGTGCACACAGAAAACAGAACAGAATGAATGGAAAGCCATGAGTCAGCTCCCTCCCTGCCACCTGCTAAGGAGCCTGCCCACTGAAGAATGGGCCCTGGAGTCAGACAGCCTGGGGCCCTTGAATCTCATCAGCCTAAGTGCCTTTCAGCTGTGACTCGGAGGAGCATCTCAACCTCCCCAAACCTCAGTTTCCACATTTGTAAGCTAGGGCTAATAAGATGTAGCCTGTGCCCCAGATTTGGAGGACCAGTCTAGCTCAGTTCTGTAAACGCTTCTGCACGGTACTTGTGAAATACCATAAATTCCAGAACACTGCATTGGGTTGATGCTGGGGGAGGGAACACATTGCAGAGTAACTGAAAACTCCTGGCTGATGGCCCATCATCCCTTTCTTCACAACCAGGCTGAGGCCTGAAGGGACCTGAAGATGGCTGCTGGGGCTACTGAAGCACTGTGTCGTCACAGCCTTGATTTCTTCCCCTCCATATGCAGGAGTGTGGAGGGAGGGGATTCTGGGCTTGTCCTGGCTGCAAGCCTGAAGGCAGCAGAGAGGAGAGAATGCTGGCAAAAGCGTGAAAGAGCCTTGTTTCTCTTCCATTTCAGAAGGGTTCCGGAGCTGGAGGGAGATGGCTGCTGGTCCCCCAGGGACACTCGGAGCAGGCGTGTTGGCAAGCCACACACATCCTGCTCTCTTGGGCCTCACAATACTGACATGGAGACAGGACTATCTGGAGAAAGGAGAGTACTAGGTGGATGACAAATGTCCCACCCTGTAGGAGGTGTGGAACCGTGTGAGGCCAGGACGGTGGAAAGAGGGTGACTCGGTACCAAGCTCTTCACTCCACGTGCACTAACTCTCATTCTCCTAGTAGCACTCCAAGATAGGCATTATTATCCTTCGCTGAGACCTCACTGGAAACCGAACCTCAGAGAAGGCTACTCAAAGGCCACACCAGGTCAGCTGGCCTGCCTCTGGAATACTCTCCTTCCGTATGCCAGCTGAGCTAGGTGGAAAGGGGAAGCCTCCGGTAGTCCTAACTGTGGGTCCTGGAAAGCCATCCCCAGCTATGTACAACGCTGTGCATGGAGTCCCAGCTTGGTAAATATTTGCCCCGTGACTGAGACGGAGAGAATGCTCCTTTCTTGGTCTTGGGCAGCTCTTGGCAGTTCATATGCACTGTTTACCTTTCCTCCCACATTCCCCCCTGAGGAATCATCATCCCTCCCTTCTCTCAGTCTGCTCAACTGAAAACAAGGCAGAGTGGAATGAAGGAAAGTGCCTGGCATATATAAAGCCTGTCTCAAATCTGTCCCATGTGGCCTCAGATAGCCTTCCAAACAGCAAGAATTCTAGTGAAGAAAAATACCTTCACATCGTTGAGTCAGGTGGGCATAACAGGAATGGGTACCTTGGGGGCCTCTCAGCCCCACCCGAGGAGGACGGGGGATGCAGCTCCCAAGAGGAGGGCATTGAGGATTTCCTGGGAAAGCTGACATCCCTGAGACTGAGAGTAGATCAGTAGGAAGGTCTGTAGCAGGCAGCACTGAGGTTCAGCCCAGCCAGGGCCTCTCCTCTGCCCAGTGGGACTTGTTTTGTGGGCTTGGCTAAGCAGCGTCCTGGCTAGTTTGCAGCTGATGGCTCCAAGCGGAGAGCACAAAACCTCCACCAGCTTCCAGCCACTGCTTCCATGATCTTGATGAGCCGTGATTGTTAGATGCAAAGGGCTTTGTCATTCTGATTTTTCCATAAAATTCTAGCGTGGCTCTTTTATTTTCTAACCAAGCCCCGGGCTCCTTTTTTAGCATGTTGGTTGGGTATGCCATGTTCCCCAGGGTCAGCTTTTTATTTTATTGCCATTTTAAGAGTATCAGAGCATGTGTTTAGAATTCACATCTAAATATTAGATTTCTGGCAGGTAACAGCATGTATTATTACTTACATTTGGTAAAGTCCCCTTGGACAAGAAGAACCAGCACAATAATAATTTTTCTTGCTGTCACTTGACAATATGAAGTGGTTTTGTGTAAGAACCAAGAGCTCATTGGGTTGAATTTAGAAAGCCGGTAAAACAAATTTGACTTCAGTGGGTTTGAATGATTACAGTGTAATACACACATAAAGGCTGAGAGACTAATTTATCATTGCTTTCAGTTTTATTTATTCAAAACTCCTTCATCATGGGTATAAACAGCCTTTATTAAAGATTACGAATCCAATTTCCAAATGAGCTGTAAATGGCTTTCTATAGAGAGATTACTTGATTTGTTGTTTTCTTGAATAAAACATGGTTTTGCCCTGTGGGTTATGGAGCCTGTATATTAATATTGGAAGATTATTCTGTTGTGTTTGCCATCTGTGATGTGCAGTGTTGGATTTGTTCTCATCTGTCTTCACTCCCTTTAATAAATACCGAGACCGAATGTATAACCTCTTAAAGACTTGCACTTCAGTGAATCATAAAAGATGTCTGTCTGGATGGCAGTTTATCACTGGAATGATAATTCTGGTTCCCTTTAGAAATGTTAAAGTGTCTGCTCTTCGAAACAGACTGTGGTGAAAGGCTTTGTGAGACACTGTGGGTCACTGCGGGGAGTCATAATTGACCTCCGCTTTTGTCGCATAGTAACAGACTGACAGGGCATTAGATCATTGCATACCGCTGAACTACCAATATGCTGCCCTCAGAGGCGGGCTGGGGGTGGGGGCAGGACTTTGCATTTTCAATTTAGAAGATTACATAGAGCAGACCCTTGTAGAGAGAGGCATCCTGCAGGAGAGTAGTGCACTCAGCCCTCCCACCCAATGCTGAGTGGCACTAATGCAAATGCTGCAAAGGGAATCGGTGTCTGGGTGGGTATTTCAGGGTGAAAAGATTGGAAAGGTTCTTGGAAGGTCATTTCTTTCAATTCCCTCAAGGCTAGTCAGTATACTTTAATATATTAAAGCTGGTGTCCAAAGTTAATGAAAAGTTAATGTCTAAAGAGAGCCTACCTCTCCAGGAAGGTTCCTTTTGTGTTATTATTTTATTGCATCATGAAAGATTAAAGTTCTTGTTGTTGGGACTCATCACCGAGTGTCAGTTTCAGAAGAAATGAGTCTATGTTGTTAGTGACAATATTGTGTCCAGTCTATAATGTAATGACCTTCAAATTTTTAAATTTATTTATAATTTTTTAAATTAGGTTTTGTTTTGTTTCTTGAAAGGATCTCCTTACATAGCTCTGACCGACCTAGAACTGGCTATGTACACTAGGCTGGCCTCAAACTTCAGGATATCACCCTCTCTCAGCCTCCTGCAGAGCTGGGAGTACCAGCTTGTGTTACTATCCCCAGCTAGTTCAAAGAACTCAAAGCAGTCTCCAGCAAAAGGGCTGGGTATCCAAATTAAATTGGGCCACAGCCCAAACTCCTTTGAAGTTTATTGCCATTAAGGTGCTTCAATAGTTCTGAAGTAAAATACACATAAAGTATGTACTCTTGATGCATTGTGCCTCAGGAATGAGTCGGTCTAGGCTAGAACTAGAAATCAAATCAAGCTAACATCTTAAGGGGGCTGGCCCTTTGAAGTAGAGGGTGAGGAGGCCTGGAGACAGTTGGCATACATTTAAGTTTTCTGTTCAAATCCCAGATGCCTCCTCTCTTAACCTCCAAGGTATTCAACTTTATCATTTCCCTCTTCAGTGGAAATAATTCTTTCTTCCAAGATGTTTCAGATAACCTTACTTCTGATCATATCTACAGCCGGGTATTACATTGGATCTATTACATGGACCAACCTTCCAATACTAATATATAGGCTACTTAACCCACTGGGTAAAGTCTTTTTAGAAGGCCATTTACAGTTCATTTGGAAATTGGATTCATAGTCTTTTCATTCTTTTCTTTAGATAGGGTTCCTGGATGGACTCAAAACTCACTATATAATCCAGGCTAGCCTTGAAGTCTTGATTCTCCTGCCTCTGACCTATAAGTGCTCGGATTTTAGGTGTGTGCTAATCTATCCCCTGCTTTCACTCATGATCTTTAGGAAAGCCTGGTTTTACCTCTGTCTGGGTGGAATGTTCTGGTTATCTTCTTTGTCTTTATGTCTTATAGTTGTATGGCATATATAAAACTTTCTAATTACTGGTAGTTTATTAATACATGCATAAATATATATAATACAATATATAATAGCTTATTTTAGTGGGATCTGCAAATTTTACATGAATTTAGGATTTCAGTTTGACTCTCAGCAGTAAAGATATTTTTTTCAAACTGGAATTATACTTTGTACAAGATATTATTTCTCTTCATTATCTGTCTCAAAATCTCATTGTACTCTAAAAGCCATGGATTTTCAATTTAATTTTATGTCTGTGTCTTACCTGCATGTAAGTGCACTGTGTGCATGCAGCACCCACAAAGACCAGAAGAGGATGTTGGCTTTCTGGACTGGAGTTACAGATAGTTGTGAGCTGTCATGTGAGTGTTAGGAACCGAATCTGGCTCCTTTGCAAGAACAGCAACTGTTTTTATTAGCTGCTGGGCTATCTCTCCAGCCCCAGCCCAAGCACTTAAAAAAAAAAAAAAAGGAATTTAAATCTTGCCCCTCAGAGTTTTTAGACTACACACACACACACACACACACACACACACACTCGACAAAAATCCAAAACCAAAACAAAAAATGTTTTTATGCTATAGATTCCTAAATCATAAAAATTACTTTGAATTATATTCTAGTTGCATCTTTATAGACTTATGCATTTACAGTTAGAATAGGAACGTTTACTTCTCTTTTCTTTTCTTCTTCTATTTAAAAAAAGATCTCCTGTACTCCAAAGTAAAACGTAGCCCCTGTTCTCTCTCGGGTCTTCTTTTCAGGAAGGAGCATTAGGAAACACGGCAGTGAGCATGGTAGTGAGAGCGGGGCTGTGGGAAGAGGAGGGTCCGCGGGGGCGGCTCCGATGCACAAGCCAGAGGGCCTGCGCCTTTCCCTCCCCAAGCCCCGCCCCTCTACAGCTTCTCCCAGCAGCTTCCCAGGGGCTTTATGAGAAGGTCTTTTTTTCCAATTCCGCACAGGAGTCTGTCAAAACAAGACAACGTGGGGAAGGACTGCAAGAGATGCACAGGACTACGCAGAGCCTGCCCAGAGAACAAAAGGCACAGGGATAAAGGCTGTGTTAAGAATTTGTGAAGACCAACAGAAAGCCAGTCAGCATTTATGCACAGGTCGAAAACAAACACATAATGACGGTTTTTAATGTGTTTAAAGTGAGGAAAGAAGATGCATTTACAGTCCCTGAGGATCCTTGAATGAGATGGCTGCTTCTAGGGGTGGTCAGAGAAAATACAAGTTACACTTGGAACATTTTCTACCAGAAAGCAAAACAAAACCCCAAGATTAGTAGAGCTATGGCAAAGGACGTAGGAGCTGACCCGAACTGCTCACGCTGCCAATCTTACATGACTTGAGCATCAAAGCGCGCACCAAAACGGTATCATTCAATAATACTGTTCGCAAAGAAAGAGAAGGGCTAAGGAAAGTATTTCTTTTCAAGAACTCTAGGTAACGCATATAATGTGACTCTACAATAGAAAAACTTGATTTTTGCCCCCCACCATGTAATTTTGGTTTAGACAAGAGTCATTAGTGGACAATAAAATGAGTAGTGGAAGAATTGTAACAACACCAGATATTTATACGGTGACAGTGTTGCATGTTATCCCACAAACTGCTTTTTTTTTTGGTTTTGTTTTCAAGACAGAGTTTCTCTGTGTAGAAACTGTCTGTCCTGGAACTAGCTCTGTAGAGCAGGCTGACCTCGAACTCACTGAGATCCACTTGCCTCTGCCTCTTGAGTGTTGGGATTAAAGGTGTGTGCCACAACTGCCTGGCCAGACTGCTTATTAATTAAAAATGGAAAGTATATCCAGTCAGGAGATCTGCCATCCTAAGTGATCGTATTTACCATTATTGCTGGTGGAACAATACTCTCGTATGCTCATTAGATAACACAACGTGGAATGTACAAATAGTATCTGTGAAGTATTTTCTCCAGACTTCAATTTGAATCTTGTCAAGTCTTTAGACCTGTATTCTAGATTGTCAGAAATACAAGAAATAAAGGAACTAATCCAATGATGCTATAGGAAATGAACAGAAACCTAGAACATAAACATTCTATAGGTAAACTGTATTGAGTTTGTCAGAAACATCACTGTTGGGGGTTGGGGGTATAGCTCAGTTGGTAAAATGTTTGCCTAGCATGTATGAAGGAAGAAATATAAATATCATAAATAGAAAACACAAAAAGGTGAGAAAATTGACCTAATTAAAAGAATTAAAATAAAAAAGGGCAAATCTTTAATTTCAGCATTCAGGAGGCAGAGACAGACAGGTTTCTATGAATTTGAGGCCATCCTGTTCCACACAGTGAGTTCCAGGCTAGCCAAAGCTATATAGTGAAACTGTGTCTCAAAAAATATAAAATAAACAAACAAATAAGAAAAGAACAATAAGAAAGAACCATCTAGAAAGACATCCTTGTAAAATACGATCCTTATTGAATCTTAAAACAAACAAACAAACTATAAAAACCACTTCCAGGAATGACTCAGAGGGGTCCCTGGGACTCAGGCCCTCCCTCTCTGTATCTCTGCTTCCTGGTTTTCACAAAGTGAACAGATGTCCTTTGCCAGTATGTGTCATGACATACACATACTGCCTCCCCACAATTCCAAAAGCTGTGGAGTCAAGAGGCCAGGAAATAAAACTGTAGTTAAAACAAACCTCTCCTCCATGTAAGGCGGTTTAGTTAGAACATTTACAACCTTTCCACACAGACAACCATTGCCTCTAAGTTCCATAAGGGAGCCTAGGGAGATCAGCTGGATAACCAATGAGAATGGAAAGGATGAGAGAGAGAAGAGAGAGGTCTCAGTAGTGCCAACCTTCAAGTCATGAGGATGGACAACGGACATCCCAAGTTTTACCTGTCCATCTAAAAACATTCAAAAACCAAGCCAACACAAAGAAACTGAAGTAAAAATTTTAGGTGCTTTTGCAGAAATTCATATCTCCATGCAATTGTCCATGCTGTCAATAACATAACAAAATCAGTTATTTCTGTACAACCATTCAGAGTGAAAGCACAATTTTTATGCTTAATTATCTGGTGGTTAGCTGCTTTAATTCTTAGTTTTATGATGCTAATATATTCTCTAAATAAGATGAGAAACAAAAACAATTAAAAATCCAATTAGAAATAATATAAACAATATTACACAATGACAAAACAAAACAAGCAAACAAACAAAAACCCTCGGAAAGGCTGACTGTGGTTGCACACACCTGTAATCCCAGCATTTGTGAAGCAGAGGCATGCAGAGCTCTGTGAGTTTGAGGCCAGCTTGGTCTACATAGTGAGTTCCAGTCCCGAGCTACATAGTGAGACTCCCTCTAAAAGAGAGAGGGGGTGGGAGAGGGAGAGTGAGAGTGGAAAGCCCAAAGGAAACCATATTTGAATAAATGCATATTTAGCATTTTTGAGTTGATAGACTTATACCCAGGCTCTCCTTGAATTCTGCTCTCCTACCTCTGCCTCCTGACTACTAGGAGCACCGGTGTGTACACTTATGTCTAACAAACTTGCTTTGTTTGAAACCAATTTGTAAATTAGCATACAAAGTGATGGTTTTCGTGTGTGTGTGTGTGTGTGTGTGTGTGTGTGTGTGTGTGTATCTGTGTCTGTGTCTGTGTATGCATGCTAGAAACCAGAGGAACATGTTGGGTGTCCTGCTCTGTCGTTCTGCCTTACTCTCTTGAAGCAGGGTCTCAAAGAACTTGAAGCTTCTGTTTTCAGGTAGGTGGGCTGACCAATGAGTACCCAGGATCTGCTTGTCTCCATCCCCTAACACTGGGGTCACAGGCATCATGGCCACACCTGGCTTTTATGCAGATGCTGGGGATTCAAACCTAAGTCTCTGTGCTTGTGCAAGTGCACTTACCCACAGAGTCCTCTCGCCAGCCCGGAGCGATGGGTTTCATTTTGGCATTTTCATACACACATCACCGTACTGTTCTCTTATTCATCCTCCTCCACTGTTTCCCACCCCTACTTCTGCCCCCTTCTTGCTGGTCCCTTTCCTCCCAGTAGAATTTCTCACATGAATTTCATTACTTTTCTTTTCCTCTCCCTTGCTTTGTCCCCATCCTCCCATCACCCTCTTAATACCCCTTCTTCATCTCTCATTCATATGCATTTAAAAGATATTTTAGGGGTCGGAGAGATGGCTCAGTGGTTAAGAGCACTGGCTGTTCTTCAGAGGACCTGGGTTCAATTCCCAGCACCCACATGGCAGCTCACAACTGTCTACACCTCTAGTTCCAGGGTCCAACACCTTTGCACAGACTTACATGCCAGCAAAACATCAATGCACACACAAAATTTTAAAAAATTAAAAGATATTTTGAGAAAGTGATTATTTCTCTTTGGGCTTGAAAGGCAGGGCTGGTGGAATTAGGAAGATATTGTGGGGAGTGGGGAGGGGGGTGAGCCTTGGGCCAAGTATGAGCCAGTGTCCAGTAGAAAGGAAACAGGAAACATCAGCAAAGACATGCATGTGGAAGAGGGCCCAACACACAGAAAAGCTTTAAAGGCACTCTGGGTGACAGTGGGTGGGGGAACTCTTTTCAGTGAAACTAGAAAAGACAACCCCAAGTGAAAGATGGGCTCAGTTTGGGATGCGGTTGTCTCAGGGCCCCCAGGAGCAGATGCCAGCAGCAATTTTAGGATTCCTAGATAGGGCCTCCCCTTTGAGTCCTGCTTTGGGCTTTGGTTCCCCCACAGGACTGAGGGACACTTCCCTCCCCATGTCACACTCCACCAAACACATCTAGGCTACTCCATTTCCCCAGGACCGGAGAATTTCCGCTCAGATGACCAAATGGTAGGCTCTTTTCTCAGACTTCTCAGGATGCATAGTTGCTCTCCAAAGAGAATGTATTGATAGAGTTGGTAATGGCCACATCTCCCATCCTCTGTTTTTAACTTGACCTAAAGCGCCCCTCTCCTCCTCCCACTTCTACCCAGTTTCCTGCAGGCTATGATTTGGAGGTTCCATCTAAAACTCATGAACCTCAAATCCATGTTACTGGATATTGGAGGACGGGTCTTTGGGAAGTAATCAATATACGATCAGATCAGGGTGCTCTTAGTGACTGTGTAAGAAGACAGACCGCCATTCGCGTGCTTGGTCTGTATCACCAGGTGAAGCCTTCCACCATGTTATGACATAGCAAGAAGTTCCTTATACCACGCTGGGTTCTGGAACTATGTTCTTGGACTCCCAGCCTCCAGATCTGTGAGCTGAACTTCCATTCCTTATAACTTACTTAACCTGAAATATCTGTTATATCAACATAAATGCACCAATATACTAAGGATGACACTGTCTAGAAAGTGTCTCCCTTGACCGCTAAGCTATTTCAGTGGTTTCCCAAGCTCATTTTCATCATAACACATTATAATGTTGAATAGGCTATTGGAGGGCCACCTTAAACTAACATATCAAAACTCTTCTGTTGAGTAAATACAAGAATAGCAATGTCACCATCAAAATTGAAGGCCCTCAACTTTTCCTGTGTGTATGAGCATCAGCCCTTTAGGATGATGTGTTGATTCAGTTCTTTTCCTATCCTTCAACCCTTACTGAGCTGAGAATGCAGAAAGCAAAATATCTGTCTGGATTCCTGTCTGTAGGATTTAGGCTTTTGTTTTTAGTGTGTGCGTATGTATGTGTGTAGATGTGTGTGTGGGGTGGGGGGGGATGTCTGTGTGTTCTTGCGCACATATGAGTGTCCGTGCCTACAGAGGCCAAAAGAGGGCATTCGATTCCCTGGAGCTGAAGTTGCAGGCAGTCATGAGCTGCCCAGTGTGGGTGCTGGGAAACAAACTCTAGACCTCTAGAAGAACAGCTAGAACTCTTAACTGCTGAACCATATCTCCAGCCCATGATAGGATGGTAAATACCCTAACAACTCATGTGTGGAAGGCGTGGTATCCAGTGATCTTTCGTAGGCAATTGTATCGTGAGGGCTCTGACCTCATGAACGGATTAATTCATTCACGGCTTCATGCTTTGGGGTGAGAGGCTTCATTATAAAAGCGAGTTCTCTTTGCTTCTTTGATCTGTCTCCTGTTTCTTCCAGGATGTTCTCCCAGAGGCCCAGAGACAACAGAGCCAGGGGCTGTGAAGCCTCAGAAGCAGCAGCCACTCCTCCTCTGTTTGAGTTGAGGTGTTTTGTGACAGTGATGCGATGCTAAGGAACACATCCTCTCAACGCTGTTTTGCCAAATTAAAGGAAAAACACCTTACCTTTCTCCACCGGGACTCCTAGTCCAAACTCTAGAAGAAAATGACTTCTGCCCTACCTTCCCAGTTCCACATCTAGTACACATTCTAGATGCGCAGAAGACGAACCGACTCGTTATATATGATTGGTGCCCTGGGAAATTTAGGATGTAATTTTTTAAGTGTTGTGAAACACACAGACCCTATGTTGAAGAATTACCTTCCGATTGTCCTTCTGCCTTTGTTCACTGGCAAAACTGGCTGGAGAAAAGCTATGGAAAGGAAGTTGTCAAAAGATAAGATTTGTGTTATCTCAGTTCTGCAAAAGAAGAAGAGACAGTGGAGGAAGGAAGTACATTTTCATTTTCCCCAAGATGGGCAAAGGTAGAGAACTCTAAGATCTTGCCAGGGGAGCTGGACAGAAAACAGATATGTCAAGGCTCTGACACGGTGGTCATTACTGACTTTGCTTCTCTTTTGGCAGCTGCCAGAGTTAGGCAGCACTCTATGTCACAGTTCGGAAGACTAGCCTTCTATAAATAAATTGACTTGGAACAGTCTCAAATACACATAAACCGCAATGGCTCTAAATGTAACCCTTGGCTTTTTTCTTTCTCTTCTTGAGAGGTCGGCAAGGAAGGTTATGCAAAAGAGGCTTTACCCAAATGCAACCTAAAAAACCCAGAACGTTTGTGTATCCTTTACTTTTTACTTATTAAAAAAATTATCCCTATAGATTTGCTAACAAGCATCTGGGCACCTTCATACCTCTCTAAGCACACTTCTGTAGATTAGACTTCAATTCATGCTTATTGTACATTATGCACGAATCCTCTTAAAAATTCCTTCCCTAGAGGAGGTGATTATTCATTTTGTCATTCAATTTCCCACCATTAAAAATTTCATATTTAAAATCACTGCATGCTAATGGGGTGCTGTGTAAAGAGAGAATATTTTTAGTGAGTCAGCTGAAAGGAAAAAAAAAATCATTAGTAGGTCCTCCATCTGCGGAGGAATCAGGGACAAATTCTGAGGCATACCTTGGAAATTACCAGAATGACGCGCACTGGAATGGTGGTCTCAGAGTCTTAAGTAGAGGTGCCCATTTTTTAAGTAATATTATCAGTGATATTTATTTTATTTGTAGGTTAAATTAGCTCTCCTTCCTCTCACCATCATTACAATCGTACTTTAGCAAGGACAATAGAAATCTGAGTGTTTTATTTCTCATTGACTGGTTATTTGTTTGAAAGGGTCATAGATTTGTCAGTGCTAATTAGAAGGCTGCTTAATGTCTAGTTTGCATGGTTGAAAAAAGGCCCAGCTCTGACTTCATTTAAAATATATATATATATATATATAAAATGTTTAAAGGTGTGAGGGAATGTCTAATTTGAGTAAAGGAGGCTAATCCAACCTAAGCTCTCAAAGTGGGTGCGGATAGCAGTTAGCATCAAAAATGCTCTTGCCCAGCAGGAACCTAATGTGAAGGCAGGCTTCTTTTCAGTAGGTGAGATTTCATCTTGGCTTGCTTTTTCTAAAATGCTATTCGCTAGGTTTCAAGGGTCTGAGTGGTTGTGCGTTTTTGCTGGGAAGTTCTTTCTGGTTTCGCCATCCTCAGAATTCTGGGCCGTAGTTGTACCATCAGTCTTCTCTGGCCACTGTATTTTGAGAATTAAACCCTCATTTCCTGTTTAGCTTCCCGCATCCTTTCCTGGCTGTCTACTTTGGGCTTCTGATTTCAAAGGGTCTACTTGGGGAGACCAGCAGCACATACACTTAGATACTGTGAGTTCGAGTGGCTTTGATAAATTACTGCTGGGCCAGGAAAGCGAAGGGCAAGCATAAACGGAAGCCCCCTCTCTGATAAGTCTGTCAGCTGAGCCGCATGGGTTCGGCTCCGCGAAAAGGAAGAGCGGCCTCCACGTTGCAGCCACACTGAGGAGCTGGGCGCCGGGTGGTGTCTACTGGGGGTCCTTCGGCTTTGGTTTTTTATTGGCTTAGGTCGTTTTTGTAGACCCTCGATAATGGGCGGGAACGCGCGTGTGCGCGCGTGTGTGGCTGGGAGGACGGGTGGAGGAAGAAAGTCCTCCAGCCAAGCGCAAAGCAAGCCACGCTGCCTCCTGGCGCAGTTGCCAGGACAGCGCGGCCAGAGCAGCAACGGCAGAAGCCGCACCGCGTTCCGGCTGCGAGAGCAAGTGACGCATTGCAGGTACAAACCAGCCAATCAGAAGCTAGCTCAACGACCATCGCGGCGTCTCATTCCACCGCGGTGTTCCTCCGCGCCGCAAAGTAGCGCCGCCCCCCCCCCCCCCAGTCGTGATTCCACCGGCCTTTTAACGGCCTGCCTGGGAATGAAACCCACTTACGTCATCCGTTCCCCTGCTCCCCCTTTATCACTTGCCTTGTCTTACCGAGTGACTGTGGAGAAAGGGGTCTCCCGGAGGGGGTGGGGGCGCTGGCCGGGACTCGTTCGCTATGTTCCGTTATCTGGTGTGAGGCGGAGGGATCTGGCGAAGGGAGGTGTTTATGAGGCGCTGGGGGCGGAGGAGGAGAATTAGTCCGAGTGGAGCGAGCGAGGCGAGTGGTTGTGTGGTCGCGTCTCGGAAACCCGTAGCCCTTGCAGCATGGTGAGTGCATAACCGAGTGGCCGGGCGCCGGTGGGGGAGAAAAGATGCCGAGGCTAATGGACTAGAGAGGGGGTCCTCGCCGCCCGGACACCCTCGAGGAGCCGCCTTCGCCAGAGGGATGGCGCAAAGAGGCCAGGAGGCCCCGCGACGGTTATGTCGCAGGTGTCACCCACCCGGGTTCTCTTGGGTTTCCTCAGATGAGTCGAGGGGGACCTCTGCGGGGCTTGGCCGGGGGAGGATGGATGAGGGGTGTGAGGCGGCGCGGCCCGTCGGGGAGAGCGGGCGCGGGGCGGCGTGGCTGCAGCGGCTCGGAAGGTCAGCCCGGGGGCCCCGATTCAAACCGCCAACGGCCACCGCTAAGCGCGGGCGCCAGGAAGTGCCTTTGTCCGCCCGGCCGCCATGCGCCGAGGAGGAGGGGGGGTCTGGGGGAGGGCGGGGAGGAGCGCGGGGCCCCGGGGCGAGCGGGCGCCGTTAGCCCGCATCCCCGCGAGGCGAGCCGGGCCGGGGGCGCGCCGTGTGGGTAGAGCCCGTGCGGGGAGCTGCCGCGGGGGTGGGGCGGGCGCGCGGAGCCGGGAGCCGCCGCCCGGCTCGCGCCCCAGCTGCTGCGCTGGCACCTGCAGGACTGCGGACGTCTGGGCCGCCTGCGGCCGCTGCGGGAAGGGCGGGGGAGGGGGCCCCAGCCGCGGCGGCGTCCCCCAGCCCCCGCGGTGCAGCGTGTTCTCCTCCTTCTGTCTTCGGCTACCCAGGCCGGGCGTTTAAAAAATGTTTTTTTTTCCCCTTTTTTCTTTCTCTTCTTTTTAGTTTAATCGTCGAAAAACAAGCTTCATGCTTGAAGCCGGGCGCGTTCTGCAAATATACAGCCCGTAAAGGGAAAGCCACCGACTTTAGTTAGGGTCTCAAAGGCGGTTGGTTTCCGCCCACAGCGAAAGCGAGCTGGTGAAAGTAACAATTAAGGGGCGGATCGCTAAATTCTTGAGTACTCAGGTGCACTCCTGTTCACCTCTTACCACACGTGGCGTTCCTTGAAAACGACTTGTGTTTCGGGGTAGAAGTTGCCATCTGATCTTAGTTCTTAGATCTACAGTTAATTTATACGATGATGATTGTCACATGGGAGAGCAGATTTTAGAATTTTTTTCCTTTATCAGACTGAAGCCTCCTGTTGTTTCCTGTTTAAAAAAAAAAAAAAAAAGAGGGCGATAATTTGCAATACTTACTCCCTGTGCCAAGTGGTTACAGCAATGGGTGTGTCCAGGAGGCAAGGTGACATCTTAAACAGTGGTTGGGGATCCCTGCCAACTGAAACCTCCAGCCTGTTTGGGTGTGGGGAGAGTTCACCTTGGAGAGCGCTAGCATTCATTTGAGTTTGATGAATTTTTTGTTATTGTATCTATTCTGGATTTTAATATGATGGCTGAATTTGTTCTCTATAAGGCAAAACAGAATGTAAATTACAGGCATGTGATCGACACTCTGGGTAGTAATTATTTTTAGTTAGGATAGGATTTAAAATTTTATTGGAAAATTACAATTTATATCTTACTGTGATCCTTTTCCCCAGTACATTTTTATAGTTAACTGCATCATGGATAAAATGAGGGTCTTTGTAAATTGGCAAGTCATTAATAGTTTAGACAACTGGTAACTTAATAATTTATACGACTTTAGATTCTGAGGACTCAACTAAAGAGGAAAATTATCCTACAGGTACATGTGTGTATATCATTGATTACAAAGCTCTAGAATTTGCGTGTAATCAATGTATTTATATTGGAATATCTTTTGTTGAAAGGAATGTATTTTATTGAGGTCAGAATGATAAAAGATTTGAAGAGCTAAAAAATGTTTTAACTGTATTCAAATCATTCCATTAAGCTGAAAGACCTTACTAGGCTCAGAAAATAAAAGAATTTGTTTTGGCTCTATTATAGAAACTTCTAGCTTCAGCTAGAATTTAGACCTTTAGTAAAGGTCCTGATTTTTATGAAGTTTTGTTCCATTGGTTTCTCTTTTGGCTCAACATGCTTTATTTTCAAGTAGTATTCTGTCAGAGTAAAGATCCCCTTTTCTACATTAATAACGTAGGCTTTGATGCAGGTAAAATAAATTGTGTAATTGTAGAAGAAAATGAGATATGAAGCCTTTGCTGTGCATCTAAAAGTAGCATTTGGGGGAATGAACAGATAGGATGGAGCATTTATATTCACTTTAAAGCCCATGGATTCGTACATTCAGATAAGTACAATGGATTTTTTAAGCCCTTCTCAGCCATTGTGAGTGCTATTTAGAAAATGCTTTAAATGTTCATAATGCATTCAATTCAGGTGACTTTGTGGTGCAGATTAGCATTTCTTGATAAAGATCAACAATGGTAACCCAAAATGCAGGATCTAGTTCAGTTGGTTGGGGTGGAACCTGAAAATATATTGGAAATCTCTGGAATGACAAGAACAACAGGAGGGATTACATCAATTGTTGCAGAATTAAGAGTTAAGAACTAGTCGTCTCTCTAGTGAATTAGTCTTCACCTTATTGAGATAAACACATGCTAATGAGCTTGTATTTTCCCCAAAGTATAATTTTGTTTCTAAGAGAATGGCATTCTCCATAGACAGAAGAGTAGTTGGAAAAATTGAATGCCAGGTTTTAAGCTCTTGTTATTAGGAGTTTTTATTCTAGAATTTCCTGGTAAAGTTTATTTTGAAATCTTAAACTCAAGAAAAAACTTTTCATGAAACTTTGGAAGCAAAGTTGAGAGGTTTTCAGGTTATCTGAGAAACTTAGTTTCTGCATGACTGGTTCATTCCTTGAAGTTAATTTTTTGTGCTGTGTTCTAAGATTACACTTGCTTGGAGACAGGAAGCTGAAATGAATGATTTAATGGGTCTTAAATTAAGTTGACCTTGTAGCCAACTTAAGACTATATAGGAGATTCATTTATTGTTAGTGTATTGTCTCCCTGAGGCCTTATTTTTCATGTATGTGCACATAAGCCACCCATCTTGGCCCAACCTGTTGAAAATGAAATCCAAGTAGTCACTGTCTGCTTATGCAGCACTCATCTATAACATGCATTCCTTTGATTTCCACACAATGCCTGCTGCACAGTTCTGCTTAACATTCTTAGGCTTAAAATAATTTCCGTTGATTTTATAAGCCTCTTTTTGTTTCTAGGGTGCTGCTCCTGCCTTTTGGTTTCAGTTTGTGCAAAGTTAATGTGGAACATAGTGAGTTTAGTTGTAAAGGACTTTGTATTGCCATGCTTTTTTACCTTCTGTATGGAAAAGTGAGTTGTTATTGTATACCTTGATAGCTAGTCATTAGCTACATGGTTGTTATAGATGAAATTACCTGTGAAAGTTGAGTAATAATATGTACAAGATCACACAGTTTATAAAACCAGGGTGCTGAGGGATTGGGACTTAGAGGGGTAAAAGATACTTTTTTATCTTAGGATCTTGTGCACTTGAATATAATCATTGATTGACATTTCAATTTTAAGTCAATCAACTCCTTGGCTTTTTTCCCCCTTTTTTTTCCTCTCTTAGTACTGGGAATTGAACCCAGGACTTAATGTGCTTGGCAAACACTTTTTTTATTGAAGAGCTAATATTCCTTTTTTTTTTTTTTTTTTTTTTAGAAATAAATTCAATTTACATTTAAATTGTTTGTTTAAATTGGATGTTGCTTTTTAAATTAAGATCTTGCTGTGTAGCCCAGACTGGCCTTCAACTAATAATTTTACTGCCATGGATCAAATAAAAATTGTTGAGGAGGAGAATTATCTTTTGGGCTCCCTTTCAAATCCTTATGCTGTGGCCTAGAGAAATATGTGAGGCCATTCCATATAAAGGTGTAACCCTTCCCCAGGGAAATGTTCACTTAAAATGTGAGAGCAGAGAATGGATTAGTCATAGTACATTTAACCCCATGTTGGTAGGGATTTTTCTATTTTATTTCATATACATCCCAGAAGACAGGGTCTCATACTGAGTGCTTCTGGCTGTCCTCAATATGTAGTCTAGGCTGGCCTGGAACTCAGAGATGGTTCCTCCCATGTTTAGGGATTAAAGGTACTATGCCTGGCTTCTTAGTAGGGATTTTAAATTTGCAGTTGTTTGGCAGTGCCTCTCAGAACCTTGTAACAGTTGTTAGAAGTATGTACTAATAAACAGTGCAACTTTTATAGGTAGAGGCAGGCTGTAACAACAAGAAACCTGTGTATTTTGTAAAGATTTTATATATTCTAATGCAAAACTTAAAGGTAATGGGTAGTCTGACACTATCGTGCTTAATACTTTCCCTGTTAATAGTTTTACCTTCCTAAATTTAACTTGAGCCTGAATTTTTTTAACTTAGTATCTTTTCCATGTATGATGAAGACATCACAAACCATAGGTTTACTTAGGGATTTCAAAATACGAGAAAATGAATGACTAGACTTAACATGCAGTAAAATGTTGTAGCTCAGACGTTTAGAGCCCTGGGTTCTTTGCATCTGCCTGTGAGTCAGGTGAGTAGTAAAAGTGATTGGACTTCTCACCCCTCTCCTCTTTTAGGTTTGGGAAGTCGCTTTTGTGTTGGCATGTTGTGTTTAGCCATTTCTGGTAATGATTTTTAGTTTGAGATTCTTAAATTCATTGAATGGCACTTTTTAGTAATTTGATTTTTAAAGATTGCTGTGAAAGGTTAGTTTAAATTTGGGTAGTCTAATTGAAAAAGGAAATTGGTTTTATTGGATTTTGTTGCTTAGAGTAACAACCCTAAACTTTCTAATATTTTTTAATTTCTAATATATTTTAGATATACTTTTAATCATGTATAAATTTTAGGTTTTTAAAAGATAGTTTCAAATCATTCTGAAGTACTTAGCATAATCTTGGAGTCAAGATTGCTTAGCTATGAAGTTAAAACAATATGTACACATTCTGCCTACCCATTATGGTGTTCTAGGGACCATTGAACTCAATGCATCTCATAGCACATTGTGAACCTTGAGTTTCTGTAACTGCTAATTTACATATTTGTATGTTATTAACCCACCTTTTTGATCTTTGTAGGCTGACCAACTGACTGAAGAGCAGATTGCAGGTAAGAAATGCCGTGCTGGATTTTAGCCATTGGGGCTTACTGTAAATTGAATAACAAAACTCAAGATCCTTAAATGAAGTAATTGTCTTTGATGTATGTCATGAGTGGTAACAAACTGAATGGGTGTGAATGTAAACTTGCCTATGAAAAATGTAATCAAAGGCATATTTTTAAAGTGTACATACACACACACACAATCTTTTATTTATATAGATAAAATGAGAATATATATATATATATATATATCCCCTAGTAGTGTGGTGGTTTGTTTAGTATATTTACTGCCATCCAAAAGTCATGCAACTTCAAATCAATAACCATAACAAAAGAGAGGGGCAAGTACTATGTATAGTAACTAAATTAAATTGAATATAGAGTCAAAAAATGAACATTGAATTTACCTGAATTTAAATTAGTTGGATGTTTTCATTTGGGACTACATACAGATTACACACGCAATCTTTAATCTCTACAAGACTGAAATTCTTAACTAAACCTTGAGTGCTAATATGACAACATTAATAGAAGATTGTACATTCTACCTCATGTACAGATGGGTTGTGGTCAGAATGCTTCGACAACAAAAATGCTGTATAAAAATTACTTTCTGCTTGTATGTAAAGGTAGATATGACACATGAAGTATTTTGTAATTTGAAACATTTTTGGCCTTAAGCATTTCAGATAAGCAGTATTCAGCCTATATTATCAATTGTGTGAGTAACCATTAACCTAGAGAAAAACATAACAAATGTCACTGGTATTCTGATTTCTTTTCAGATTTTATAACTATT
Source organism: Cricetomys ansorgei (assembly GCA_026225945.1). NCBI lineage: Eukaryota > Metazoa > Chordata > Mammalia > Rodentia > Nesomyidae > Cricetomys > Cricetomys ansorgei. The sequence goes on from JAMJFZ010001264.1 coordinate 8,505,093, forward strand.
TTATCTTTTACAGATGTCACTGTAGTAATTTGAAATTTGACTTTAAAAGTTGTGACAGCTATTGAAGTGAACCTTTTTGGAAAAATAAATGAAATTATTGAATAAAACTTACCTTTATAATATACTATTGAGCTGCCAGGATTTTTTTGGGTTTATTTTAATATTTTGAGATGACTGCCTAGTTCTGAAATGTAGAAGCAACAGTTTTTTTTTTTTGTTTTTGTTTTTTTTTTAACTACTTAGTGTGTAATTTGATTTAAATCTAGTATTTTCTTTACAGGTTGGTAAGATATATGTATTGTGTATATTGAAGCAATCAAGCAGAGCTTTGAATTTTTAGTTGAGCTGTGTCATTTGTTATGGTATTGAAAATCTATAGCTATACATATGCTAAACAACTCCAAACTGAGTTATACCATTGAATTACCAAGATTTTTTTTTCCAGCTATTTTCATATATTTCTCCTTTTGGAGACTAGTGTGGACTAATATTTTTTCCTGAAACTCTGTCTCATGTATCTGACCTTTGTTTCTTGATATTTTTTGATATTTCTGGTCAAATATTGGTCCCTCCTACTCACAACAGGTATTTTAGGGTAGAAAATGTATTGGTTTAAGGTTTTTCATCATATTTGGTCCTTTTTAGATAAATAGTTCTTTTTAAAAGCTTTCTATATCTGGTCAGTGTAGTATAATATAATCTTCAATGACTTGTGGCATTTTTATAAAGAATTTTTGTAGTAACCAGAAAATTATATTTAAGATAAGTTCTAGGCAGGCATTGGTGATGCATGCTTTTAATCTCAGCACTCGGGAGGCAGAGGCAGGTGATCTCTGAGTTTGAGGTCAGCCTGGTCTGCAGAGTGAGTTCAGGACAGTCAGAGTTACAGCAGAGAAACCCTAATTTGGGGGTAGGTGGGGGAGATCTGGCTGAGGTTGGTGGCATATATGTATGCTGACAATCCCAACACTGTTAGTTACTGAAGCAAGGGGTTCACAGGTTTGAGGACAGCCTAAGCTACATAGCAAAATGGCTTCATCCTAAAACTGGTTTATTAAAGGAACTGGGGTAGGAGATAAGTTCTTTCTTTCTCCTACCTTTTTCTTTTCTTTTTGGGTTTTTTGAGATGGGGTTTCTCTGTGTAGCCCTGGCTGTTGTAGAACTAGCTTTGTAGACCAGGCTGGCCTGGAACTCAAGAGATTTGCCTACCTTTGCCTCCTGAGTGCTGAGATTAAAGCATGTGCCACCACTGCCTGCTTGTCCTGCATTTTTTTACTACAGATTTCTAAGTCTGTTCTTTTGACTTGAGTTTTACTTAGGATAGAGAAAACAAAATTTTATGAAGATAAAGCTAGGTGCAGTTGGACTGACTGGTTTCTAAAGCCCACTGCTTACCATATATTCAGTACTATGTTTTGTTTTGTTTTTCAAGACAGAGTTTCTCTTTGTAGCCCTGACTGTCCTGGAACGTGCTCTGTAGACCTGGCTGGCCTGGAACTCAGATACGCCTGCCTCTGTGTGAGATTAAAGGCATATGCCACCACCACCCAGCTTGAATAAATGTTTTTTGAATGGATAAATTTTATTCTCAGAGATGTGTGACACCAAAAAAAATACAGAACACTACATAATACCCCAGTAGTACCAGTATCCTGTCCTCTCCAGTGCCCTTCCTCCATGAAGTTCAAGGCACATTTTTTTTTTTCGTATAACTGGTAGATTCCTGGTGGACAATAACATCTTGTCCTTCCAGAAAGAAATATTGACCAGCTAGGAATAATGTGAAATTGTTGAAGCTATTTTTATCTGTGTACTATAATAATCACTGCTACAGATTTGTTCAGTAATTCTAACAGTACATAATTTGGTCTAGAAAAAAAAACCCTACTTGTTTAGGTGAAACAATTACTAAAATTTACATTGCTTTGATGCTTTGTTCTAAAGAATACCTCATCCTAGTATGACATCAATAACCAGTTAATTTTGTTATGACTGTCTGCAAATTGTTGGACATTTGAAAGACTAGTTAGGAAAAGGATCTTTTTTTTTTTTTTTTTAATCTTCCTTGGTTTTAAACTTCCAATATTATCCTTACTCAATTGATAGTAGTAGTGAATGTAATGACAAAGATCAGCTACATGAGAGTTTCGCAGGCATTCAACTTTCCTTCTTTGTAGTAATTTTATTATCTTGCAGCTTTATGTAACTGTTAGGAAAGTGTCTTGGAACTAATGAACAAATAAAACGAGTAATTCTGACTTCTACAAATTTTAGTGTTGGAATAGCTAGAATAATTTGGAGAGGTCCCTTTATACCTGTTACATAAATAGCTGTGACACCCAGTATCTTTATTACATATTTACATTTTAGCTCCTGGATTTGTATTTTTGGTTATTAATGGGAATTAATGCATAGAATAAAATACTTCTACATACATACAGATTATGCCAGTTATGAACGGCAAGTGAACTGTAAAGGCAAGTAGATATAAAGTATATTAGATGTAAAGTATATTGTCATTAGTTCGTTTATTGTGTGCTTAAGTAGCAGGTATTGCATGAATGATCTTTTTGTTTGTGTGAGACAAGGCCCCGGCTGGCCTCTAGGTCATGACCCTACTGCTCCAGCCTACCCAGTTGTATACCACTGTGGCCTGGCCTATGGATGTTTTGAAACTTCGAAATTTAGGACACATAGATAAACTTAAGCCATCTATTTCCTACAGTTTAGCTTAGTTAAACCATATAGCTTGATTGATGCTACTTAAATCTTGGGAGTTTATGCACTTAATGATGTTAAATGATGGTCATAGCCAGGTTAATGATGATATAAAATAATGTAATATAAATAATAACTCTAAATACTTTAACCATTTAATAATTATTATAATAACCTTTTAATAATTAGGTGATGGACTCAGACCGTGCATTGATTATTTATTTCTAGATAGTTTGTAATTTTGTTTGTGAAAAGGCACTTAGAACTTTAAAAAGTATGTAAGTTTAGTGTGTTAGTCTTTATCAAATCCTGTTTATTGGTGGAAAATTCCCTGTTTTGTTTAGTAATTAGGTTGATCTAGGTTAATACTGTGTACAAGTATTCAGTCATTGCAGTCAATTCCTAATTGAGCTTCTGGCTGATAATACGTGAGTTCCTCGGAAAATAAGTAATTTTAGATGGGCTAGAACTGTGCATATGTGTGGAGAGAATGTAGTGAGTAACTACAAATGAGTCACTGATGCATAATCTAAATAAAAAGCTAAACAGTTGTTTAATGCTGAAGAAAGTAACATGGTGTTCCAAAAAGGTAATAGAATCTGGTAATTGTGTGGGTAGTTTTCACAAAAGAGCTCAATTAGGAGGTAGTCTTAATAGTATAAGCAAAAGTTGAGGGGAGCTTTGAACCAAAATATTGTTTTCAGAAGTAGAAAAAAGAACCAGTAGCATTTAATACAACTTACTTAGGTTTCAGAGGGGACCAGTTAAGTGACTTCCCTGGTTTTTGCTTGTGTCCCTGGAGTTGCTGAGGGTTATAAAATTATTACATATGTTGCTTGAGGTCAGCTAAGAGGAAGCTGTTTCTTTGGGCAGTCAGAAATAAAATTATTGAGAGAGGGGACTAGATGCGTGTCTTTGCTGTAAGTAGGCATAGACGAAATGATCAGAGATTAAAAGGATAAAACTGGTAACATTTGACCATTAAAAACAGACAAAAAAACAGAGCCTTGTCAGTGTAAGGTATGAGGAAAGTCAAAATTCTCTTTTGAAGCCCAAGGGGTTTTTAAATTTCCCAGTGCTATTTTACTGTATTATGTGTTAGATGTTTTATGTATTGTTTTAATGTTGAAAAGTAGGCACAGTTACCCTCATTTAGCAACAAAAAAAAGTTGAAGAAAAAGGGATTTAATGTCCTTTTGCCCTTTTCACATAGTAAGTAGCAGAGCTAAGATGTTATGATATAGGGGTCAGGTTGCAAAGCCTTTTTTTAGTCTGTTGTGCTATATGACCTCTCATTTGGTTGGACTAGTCAAGTTAAGCTGAACGTTTTCAGCTGATGAATTTGGGCTATAAGTAATTTCAATAATTTTAGTAATTTCAAGATAACAGAAATGACTATGAATAGTGTGTCCCCCAGTTTAAAAAAAATGTTTATAAAATTTGAGTTTTATATTCATGACCATTCTTGTATGTCAGTGGACAAAATCAGTGGAGATATAAATGAGTCTAGAGATGATGTGAAAAAGAATTGGAAAGAATATAAATTGGAACAGGGACAGATAAGCATTATACTATACCATTTCTTAAAGTCAGATACACATTTTCACATGTATATATAGCACATAGCAGGGTTTAGTGGCCCATGAACTTAAAAACAACTTTTTTGTTTGCTGACAGTCTATAACCTGTTTAGAAAATCACTTGTGAAGAAGTAGCTTTGTTATTATCATTTGGTGTGACCTTGGGAATACCATATTTAATTCTTAATTTCTCTACCTGAAGATAAAAGTATTGCTCCAGCACCTTTCCCAATGAAGGAACATAATTATTTCAAAAGATCTTAAAGTCTTTAAGAATGAAGTGTTTCGGGCTGGAGAGATGACTTACCTGCTAAAGGCTAAGCTCACGACCAAAAAAAGTATTTCACTTTATCATAAGCTTCAAGTTTTCTATTCAAAATTAACTTTGTTCTCCATAATATTTCACTTAGATCTAAGTGGACATTGATAGATTGACCTGTTATTAATATCATTATTTGATAATCCTTTCTTGCTACGAGAAAACTAGTCCCATTTAATTTTTTTCTGAAGTTCTTGCTTTGAATATAGTATTTTGTTGATTTTTAGACTCAGTTTTAACCTTTGAAGCTACTGCTAACTAATATCTGAACATTGGATTTCTCTGAGATTTTAAAACTCCTGGTAGCTCAGAATGAATACACAGTGGTTTTTTGACCAAAGATTTTGACAAATTATCACAAGGTATTCCCACTTAATTCATTAGGAATCAAAATTCCATTTGAAATGCTGGGTATCTTTGCTTCTTTGAAGAATTAGAACATTTTATGGGGTACTGTTTTGTTTTTTTGTTTTTGTTAACTTGTATGTTTGGATTTTGGTCTTTCTGACAGAATTCAAAGAAGCATTTTCACTATTTGACAAGGATGGTGATGGGACTATAACAACAAAGGAATTGGGGACTGTGATGAGGTCTCTCGGGCAGAACCCCACAGAAGCAGAGCTACAGGACATGATTAATGAAGTAGATGCAGATGGTAAGTCTATTTAATTTGGGGAGTTGGAGGGTTTTTTACAGAGGTGTTTGCATGCTGTTTCATTATACATATTCTTTCAGGTAATGGTACAATTGACTTCCCTGAATTTCTGACAATGATGGCAAGAAAAATGAAAGACACAGACAGTGAAGAAGAAATTAGAGAAGCATTCCGTGTGTTTGATAAGGTAAAGTTCAAGGACTGAATGTGTTGAGAATGAAGTGAAGCTAGTAGGGCCTACTTATATTCTTTAGAGACAGGACTCATAAGTTGTCATCAGAAATGTCAAATGAATGCCCTTAAGAATTCACTGTAAACTTGGGCTTCCAAGTCATATGGATATATTACATTCATCTTAGGATATATTATGTGCCTTTGGAACCAGGGTATAGTGACTTGAATAAAGGGACATCCTGTTACTGATACTTATACATCAGCCAAGTGTAGATTGTCTTCACTTCATGTGAATTTATAAAGTTGACTTTTCTAACATGAAGTTGTTCATTAATATTACAATTCTACTATTATTATCAGGCATTATTCTCCCACTTTTTTTTTTTTGTAGGATGGCAATGGCTATATTAGTGCAGCAGAGCTTCGCCATGTGATGACAAACCTTGGAGAGAAGTTAACAGATGAAGAAGTTGATGAAATGATCAGGGAAGCAGATATTGATGGTGATGGTCAGGTAAACTATGAAGGTAAGCTGCGATTGCTGCTGTATTCCCGTACTAGGATTTCTAAGTTAAAAGTACTGACGATGTTTGGTAGTTGAAAACCAGTAATCTTTACCTCCTAAAATTTTGTCATTTAAAGTGTTGTCTGCTGACAAGGCTACACCACTCACTCACCTAAAGAACTTTGACTGTCAGTTCTAGGCCTGCACCTAGAAAATCGACACTTTATAATGTTTCTGGATGACTCATTTGCACATTAACATTTGAATGGAACTGTTTAGTTTTTCTAGAAGGTTGTGGAATAATTTAGAAAGTTTAAAATTTATTGTAAATTTTCTAAAATGAAATTAATAGACTTTGTATCTGCCTAGGTCCTGTTTCTTTATGATTTGGTCTGAAACTATTTACACATTTAATTCAGAAGTGTCTTAGGCCGCTCGAATCCTAGAGTGCCCGCTATCAGGAAGCAAGGCTTTCAGAAATTGAGAGGATTTCCAGGGAAGCAGGCTTTGCCTTTCACTTTTTTACTTGTATTTTTCATGACATAGCAGTTGTGGGCAGCATAAAAGTTAAACAGTCATTGCACTGAAGTTATTGGATATTTACTGCCAAGTCCAGCAGATAAAAAAGTCTAAACTAAACCAAGAATGCTTCCCATCCCTTTGCTGGGGATTGAACTTTGGGCCTTGCACATACTAGGCAAGCATTCTATCAGTGAGCTGTATACTATAGCCCCAACATTAATTGGTTCGTGCTTAATGATACCAAATAATAGTGATTTATGAAGTTCCAACTTTGGCCATAAACTGGCTTTTCTGTTACTGTGGTAAATTCTGGAAAGGGAATAGAAAATACTCAGTTTAGTAGTCATGATTGGTTTTTGTCCTTTTGCCATTGACTCACGTTTTTGTGTTTCTTATTTTTTCAGAGTTTGTACAAATGATGACAGCAAAGTGAAGACATTGTACAGAATGTGTTAAATTTCTTGTACAAAATTGTTTATTTGCCTTTTCTTTGTTTGTAACTTATCTGTAAAAGGTTTCCCCCTACTGTCAAAAAAATATGCATGTATAGTAATTAGGACTTCATTCCTCCATGTTTTCTTCCCTTATCTTAACTGTCATTGTCCTTAAACCTTATTTTAGAAAATTGATCAAGTAACATGTTGCATGTGGCTTACTCTGGATATATCTAAGCCCTTCTGCACATCTAAACTTAGATGGAGTTGGTCAAATGAGGGAACATCTGGGTTATGCCTTTTTTAAAGTAGCTTTTAGGAACTGTCAGCATGTTGTTGTTGAAGTGTGGAGTTGTAACTCTGCGTGGACTGTGGACAGTCAACAATATGTACTTAAAAGTTGCACTATTGCAAAACGGGTGTTTTATCCAGGTACTCGTACACTATTTTTTTGTACTGCTGGTATTGTACCAGAAACATTTTCTTTTATTGTTACTTGCTTTTTAAACTTTGTTTAGCCACTTAAAGAAAATCTGCTTATGGCACAATTTGCCTCAAATCCATTCCAAGTTGTATATTTGTTTTCCAATAAAAAAATTAACAATTTACCCAATTGTTGCTCTGAATCTGAGTGATTTAATCATTGTTGGTGTCTAGTAATTCTGGGGACAGCATGTAGATTACTTTCTCCTTGGTATAATTCAGCTGTATTTTTTAAGATAGAATCTTGCTAGAAATTTCCTGCTATGCTTTGATTTACAAAGATTAAAAGCCCTTTTATGGCTGGGTGTGGTGGCACAAATCTTTAATCCCAGCACTTGGAAGGTAGAAGCAAATGGCTCTCTGAGTCCAGAGGCCAGCCTTGTCTACAGGGCTACAGTTCAGGATAGCCAGGACTCCACATTGAAATCCTGGGGGGGGGGGGGGGCTTTTATAGATTAACCTTTTGTAAGAAATTGGCATATGCTACATATTTAGTGCCTTTTATTTAAACATTTTAGATTTGTGTGTATGAGTTTTGCCTGAATGTATGTGAACCACATGTTTCCCTAGTGCCATCAGGGGTCAGAAGATGGCACCAGACTCCCAGAACTGGGGTTTGCAGATACATGGTTCTGCCACCACTGTGTGGGTGCTGGGTCCTCTGAACCTAGGTCCTCTGTAAGAGCAGCCAGTGCTCTTAATTGCTGAACCAACTAACTCTTCAGCCTTGCTTCCTACCTTTTTAATATTTGCAACTTTGTCAGTAGCTAGTTAGAGGATACTAGATTTACCTTTCTTAGTTTATCGATGTTTTTTAAATTTTAACTAGAGAGATGTTTCAGCTGTGCTTCCTTATCTACTTGCAAAAAGTTTTACAATAAAGGGTTTTAGGATTAGATAAGTAGTTAAAGCTGTGTTTTAGGTTTTGCTTGTTTCTGCCATTGCTTTCTCTGTATTTAAGCTCAAGCCATGATTATTAAGGCTTTTCTTGTTCAGTCTTTTAAATTAATTCCATAGCAAACCAGAGCAGCAGTTGAAACACAGAATATAGTTGTTACTTGCTTCTTGTGGCCAACAAGGTTTGGGACTGCCCCAGAGGGTGGGGCAGCTCATTACACAGGTGACTGCTTCCTTGCTAAATAGAAGTAGGGAGAGAAGTCAGACATTGCTAACTCTGCTGGTCCTTTTCTTCAGATGAAAACTTTAGTAGAAATAGAAGCCACTTCTGAGGCCCTTTCATTGGATGGTATTAAGAGTTTTAAAGTATCAAAACTATTTCCAACTGAAACATTCTCTCTAGCATTAAACAGCTGTTGCAGTTGTGTTAACGCCACTGTAAATGATCTTCAGGTCTGTTATCCAAGCTTCAGTTATGATGCCATCACAGTTTCTAACTTGGATCTTTGTAAAATTCAGTGAAAAAGTGACTTTCAGCGTAGTCTCTGGCTTTTTAGCTGTAAAGTGTTCAGCCATTATTACCATGCTGTTAAACCAAGTGCTACTATGAGAATGGGGCAACTAACCATGGTTTTTATTTCTCTAGTAAATAGTCTAGAAGGTCGAATAATTAATACTAAGATACAGATAACCCAGAATAAGGTTAAAGGGAAGTGTGTGTGTACCGAACTTGGCAGTAATCTGCCTTTGCCGCCTCGGTGCTGGAGTTACAGGTGTGTGCCACCATGCCTGGCAACGCTTTCCCCAGTGCTGGGCTTGAGGCCTACATACTCCAGACAAGCACTGTGCTGTTAAGCTGCATCCCCAGCCCACTCGGGACATATCTTTAGTGATTTCATTCATAGACTACAGAAAACATTAAGGGTTTATCCTGATTTTACAGAGTAATGAAGTACAGATAGTTGAAATCTTTTTCAACAGCTGTTAAAAACTCTTGTGAGCAGTCATATGAACCCAGGACTATGATTTTAAACTATCATAAAGTCTCTACCATGTTACTAGTTTTAGTTTAGCAGGACTATGGTATTAGTTTTTCTTTAATACTGTATGTAGCATGTTTGCTCTCAGAAAATTGTGTCAGTAAAGCACTTAAAAAAAAGAGTGAGTGACTGTATTTGCACCACATGCGCGCAGTACTTGTGGAGCTCAGAAGGAGGTGTTAGACCCCTGGAACTGAGGTTAGCTGTTAACTGCCCTGTGGGTGTTGGGAACCGAAGGGGGGGTCATCTGCAAGAGCAGCAAATGTGCTGCTGAACCAACTCTCTTAAGTTTGGGGAATCACTGTTGTGTCAGGGTGCTGTGTTAAACCATTTTATGGTAGTGATTTTTCAGTTTGAGATTATTAAATCTATTGAATGGCAGTTTTTAGTAATTTGATTTTTAAAAGCTGCCATGGTAGGTTGTTTAGATTTGGGTAGTCTAGTTGTAAAAGGAAACTGGTTTTATTGGATTTCATTGCTTAGAATAACAATCCTAAACTTTCTTTTAATTGTGTATACATTTTAGGTTTTTAAAAGTAAGTTTCAAAGCATTCCGAGGTATTTGGGAGGTAGTGAATTTAAAGTCTGTGATCCTGTTGTTAACCAGAAAAATCTTCATGGTCTTATACACAGTGGTGACGGGCTTCTGTTTGGTTTTGTTTTTCCTTTTCAAACTAACCTCACATATCCTCTAACTCTTTGAACTTCACCTTGAAGTGGTCATTGTCCTGTCCCCACCCCCAAACACTAGGGTACCCCCCATGTCCAGGCCATGGTGCTGGAACTGGCTTCAGCACCTGTGCATGCTAGACAGGTACTTCTAGCATGAACTTCGTCCCAGTCCCAGCAGGGCTTTCTTAGCTATGTTCGATTTGTTTTATGGGTAAAAGTCCTTGAAAGCGTTGACCTATGGCGTTTCTATTTTTGAGGTAAACTATTTTTTCATCTTGATGTACCCTTTTCACTTATATGCCTTGTGTGGGTTTCTGGACTTCTCTGTACCTTCATATTCCTTAGTCTCTAGGGTCTCAGTCCCTAGTCTGCTGAGCCAGTTTTACAGGCTCAGCCAAAATAAGAACGTGAAATGAAGCACTGAGATGGACTGATTAACCTGTTACATTAAGTGAGAACTTTCATCTTAACTTTCATCTTAACCATTTTAAACTTGGTTTCTGGCACTTTTAAAAAACAGTTGAGAAGCTGAGTGTGGTCTGTAAGCTTGGCACTGGGAGAAGCGGAGGCCTGGGCTGCAGAAGACTGAAAAGAATTCCAGTATTTTTAGATGAAATCCTAGTTCAGAAGGTTACCAGCAGAGTTAGCTGGAGCTGAGGCTGGCCTGGTGCTCAGCCGGTGAAAAGCCTTCTATATGAGCCTGCTAGGCTAGATTCCAGAGCCCACATGACAATGGAAGGAGAGACCGGATTCAACAAAGACGTCCTCGTGTGCATGCTGTGGACACAGTGCTACACCACACAAAGGAAAGCAAATCTCAAAACTGGCCAAGCTTTTCTTAGTTTCTTTCCTAGAATTGGAATCAATTCACATTTTAATAAAATTAGCTGTTTCAGGAACAATCTTTAAAATTTTTTATTTCTATATATATGGGTGTTTTACCTTCATGTATGTTTGTGACTGGGAGGCCAGAAGAGGGCACTACATTCCCTACAACTGGAGTTAAAGACAGTCGTGAGCTCCCATGTGGGTGCTAGGAATTTAATCCAGATCCTCTGGAAGAGAGCCAGTGCTCTTAACCACTGAGCAGTCTCCAGCTGTGAACAATATTTGAAAGGCCCCCACTAAGATAGATTGGTACCAGGATATAACTTTATAAATACCTGGGTTCATCTTGTGTCCCAAAGGTCTGATTTTGTTTCTGTTATTGTGTGTGTGTGTGTGTACGTGTACATGTGCATCCCAACGTTTACTAGAGGTCCAAGGACAACTTCTAAGAGTCAGTTCTTAGCTCATACCATGTGGACACCAGGGATGTCATCGGGCCTAGCAGCCTCAGGTACTGTTTGGTTTTTTTATTTTTAAGATGAGTTTGTGAGTGTTTTGCCTGCATGTATGTATGTACATCATGTGTGTGCCTGGTGCCTGCAGAATCTAGAGTCCAGAGGTTGGTTGTGAACTGAACCCAGATCCTCTGGAGAAGCAGCAAGTGTTGTTAGCTGTAGAGCAGTTTCTCTAGGCCTAAATTAAGATGGTTTTTGGAAACTGGAGTCCGCTCTTGAAAACTGGTGATGGGAAACAGAAACCTGGTGCTGTTGGGGGCAGTGAGCTTTGGGGCTAGATCTGGATTTGAACTCTTCAGCTTCAGTGTGTCACTGACTAAGGAAACCGCCCGCCCTCTTCAGATGGAACTAATCAACACCTGCTTTGCAGCATTGCTGTGAGGGTTACCTGAGGTGTAACATACGTGAAGTCCTTGAAACACAGTAGGTACTCCATAAAAGGGAGTTAAGCTTGAACCTTTAAAAATAATCATTTCAGGTGGAGACGCTACAGCCAGGAGACAGCCAGAGAGCAAAGGGCCTACAGAAGAGGGTCTGCCTGCCCTCACAGCTAGGGGGCCAGCTAGTGTTTAGGGTTGCCCCCACCCCACCTGGAAAGTGGGTGTCAAGGCAGAATGTCTTAAAGCTACATAAGCCTACAGGTTTCCCTTTGTAAGGTGTGGAATTTGGGGGTGATTTGTGAGGGAATGGTAGAGATTGTGGGTACCATCAGGTATGGGTACACCTGTCTATACACACATGCGCAACAACTCAGTCTATGACACACATGCGTGACGGTCTCAAAGAATGTTCACTGGAGGCGACCTGCAGGACCCGCGCAGGCCTTTACGCGCAGGCTCCGAACCGGCGGGTGGCCTGCCTCCTAGCAACCGGCTGCCAGACCTGGCCCGGGGATAGAGGAGGCCGCAATGGACGAGCCCGCCATAGCCATCGCCCCCTCCGCAGTACCAAGAGAAGACCTGTGTCCTGCGGAGACGCTTGTCGCGACCTCGGTAGGGGATCCTGCCCTGCGGCCGAGTTGTCACGACCTCGGTAGGGGAGCCTGCCCTGCGGCCGAGGGAGTCGCGGGAGTCGCGGCCTCGTCCTTCCCGGGGAGGGGGCGGGGCGCCCGCGCTTCCCTGCTCCCTACTGGCCTGCTCTCCTTCGCGCGTACCTGCCCTCACGGCTTCCTCCTTCCTTTTATTTGATTGTGATTTGTTTTTTTGTTTTTTTTCCCCCTGATGCCTCCCTTACCTTTTCTTCATCTTTTTTTTTTCCTTTTTCCTTTTTTTTTTTTTAAAAAAAAATTATGTTTTCCCCACAACTACTTGCTTCAGAAGAGCGAAGTTTTCCTCCCCTTCCACTTCTGTTAAAAAATGAACATTCCCAATGATAGCGCATATAAACTGAGTTAACATGTACAATGAGGGTTTCAACGAGATTTATTAAAAATTGTACAGTAAAAAACAATTTAAAACATCTTGACAGAATAATTTTAATTTTGTGCTTGTAATAAATCCCACCCTCAGATATTTCATCATGTACATGTAACTTCAGAATCCCCCCCCCAGAATCCAAAATATGTTCATGGCAACCATTTCATAAAAAAAAAAAAATTTTCAACCTCTTGCAATCATTCTAGGCCGCACTGACTGATGATTGGATTTAGCGATGGTTATCAAGACAGAAGACTGAAGCTGGGAGGGGAGCATGAGGGGAGTCAGGAGGAAGATGGGGTAGCTGTCATAATAACTTGTATACATGTCTTAAGTTATTAAAAATAGAAAGAGAAAAACTGAAGGGTTCCCAATTCTACTACACATGCTGTGCCCTACCTCCTACTTTAGTGCTTGGGTGAGGGATAATTTAGCTTGTCATTTATCTTCTCCTTTAAAGCGAATTTAAGATGATAGATGGTCGGATTAAAGATTAATTAATTAAAGGGGACAGCTCCTTTCTTCTGGACTGGGCTTGTTTCCCCTCCCCGCCCTTCCTACTTCAGGTCTCTGCTTTGGAGGGAGATGGAGGGAGATGTGGGAAATCTGTCTTGACCTTCCTCAGCACATTTTCTTTTTGACTGCAAAGTGAGCAACTGAAAAATCAGCAGGGATCTAATGAAAGGCTGTGTCGGGCTGGAAGAGGTTGGTTCAGATCTGTAGCGTGGCGTATCACATGGGAACGTTTCGGGCTTTTAGAGCAATGGACATATTTCAAAGCAGCACTATAGAACTAACTCAGGAAATTGATCTCAGGAGACAGAGTAAGTTACATGTATTATTTTTACCAATTAATATTTTTGGGTCATTCTTGCTTGAGATAGCCCTTATTTCATAACGAATATTATAAATAAAATATATAAATAATAAAAATGAATAACAATAAATAAAACTCTAGTTTAATATTTTAATGATTTGTAATAGCACAAAAGGAAAAACTAAACAGCTGTGTTCCGTGGACAGTGGCGCTGAAGCAAATATGGACTCCTCTTAAGACCATACAGAGTGCTTGCTGTGGAGATAAGAACCCCTCTGGAAACTGAGGCATGCCAAACCATCTGTTTCTTAACTTGGCAATGACATGTTAAACATGAAACCCACCAACTCTCAAGCAATGTCTGGATAAATGTGCCTCTGAGTGTATCTTCCTTCCCTGCCCCCTCTCTCCAGAAAGGGTCTCACTATGTAACCCAGGCTGGCCTAGAACTCACTATATAGACCAGGCTAGCCTAGAACTCACACCACCTGCCTCTGTTTTCCTGGTTGAAGGTGTGTACCACCACACCCAGCAAGTGCTTATTTTTATATTTCTGTAGGAAGCATAATGCAGGAGGGCTGGTTGAGCAACTTGCCCAGAACATTAGATATAACAAGCTTTGTTATATCTGCATCTTATCTATTTATCTTATATCTATATCTATCTTATAGAATCTCTGTGAGACAGTGATATTTATTTTAATTTCACCAAGGAGATTTTAGCTACCTAAAATCACTTAATGTCTTAACAATTTAAGGAAATAATATGGGCAAAACGTATCAGTATTTATCCTTTATCTTAATGATAGCTAATTGGTTTGGTACAGGCACTTTAGTTTTTCCAAGTAAATATTTTATAAGCCGTATTCAAGAGATCACCTTCTAAACAAATAAGCGAGTTTTGTGTTTGCTCATAGAAACAAATCCGGAAGAGTTCAGCTCTCGATAGAGAAGGATGGTGGAGGGTAACGTTAACGGTGTGTATCTTTTCACTCTCCTATTTAAGTTATTTTTGTTCCCAATAAGGTTTTAATTAGCTTTGAGTGCTGAACAGTAGTAAGAGCTCAGAGAGTGAAATGGCTCTAGGCATCAGGTGCTTTACCAAGCGTCTGGCTGAGGCCGACCGATGACCTTCGGCTCCTCTTGGTCACATCCTTTGTGGAAAGGGGTTTGGCTTCGGATTTTATCACATATCAGAGAAGCCAGGATAGTGTTTGTTAAAATGGCATCCTGCTTAGGGTTACTGTTGTGACGCACACAACCAAAGCAACTGGGGAGGAAAGGGTTTATTCTCAGCTTACATTTCCAGTAAACAGGCCATCTCTGAGGAAAGTTGAAACAGGAACCTGGAGGCAGGTACTGATCCAAGAGGCCTTGGACTGCTGCTTACTGGCTTGCCCCTCAGGGCCTGCTCAGCCTGCTTTCTTATAGAACCCAGACCCACCAGCTCAGGGATGGCACCGCCCACAATGGGCTGGGCCCTCCCCATCAACCACTAATGAAGAAATGCCTTACAACTGGATCTTATGAGGCATTTTTCTCAACTGAGGCTCTAGTCTGTGTCATGTTGACATAAGACTAGCCAGCGTACATGGTCAGAGTATAAAGTACCTAAAAATAAGCTGGTAGCATATGAAGAATGTCCAGTTCACTCTCTCAGTTTCTGTATTTCAGGCATTTTCTTTCAAAACGCTTCACCAGTAGAGGTAAGCTCTAATTGAACTAATTTTAACAGGAGAACTGGGATGAAACTCACTGGAAAGACAGCCACAGAATAGCAGGGACTTAAACTTCAGATCTAGCTATTCAGCCTCACTGTGGTCGTGATTTGAAGTACCAAACCACTTCTTGGCCTAAGTAGACTATGTGGTCTGACAGTTCATCCTGAGGCTGGCGTTACATTTCACCTCACTCTTGAGGCTCCTGAAGAACATCACGGCTGTTCATCAATAGGAGAGCTTTTAGCTAGCCAAGAAACTGCTCCGTACCCACTGGCCTGCAATCTATGGTCAAAGAAGTACAACTATATCCTCGTTGTTACCTTTCAACAAGTTAGCTTTGGGCTAGCGAGAAGGCTCTACGGTAAAGATGCCTGCCACTAAGTCTGACACCCCAAGTTAAATCTCCTAGCCCCACCCAACATTTTGTTCTCTGATTTTACATGCTCACTGTGGTACACACAGTCCTCCCTCCACACATCAACAAATACATAAAATGTAATAATCTTTTTTCTCCCCCCTTTAGGGTCTCACTATATAGCCTGGTCTGGTCTGGACCCATCATGTAGAACAGGCTGGCCTTGGATTCGCAGAGTTCTGGCTTTAAAGGCTGCCTGTAAAAATATTTAAAGATGTCTTTCAGCCACTAGCCTTGTACAACGTCCAGCGGTAGCTCCAGAAAGGAAACAATCACAATGCTTTTGAAATATTTTTTTATCAAGAGTGTTGGGGGGGGTGGCCACTGGAGAGATGGCTCAACACTTAAGAACACTGGCTGGTCTTCCAGAGGACGTGGGTTCAATTCCAGACACTCACATGGCAGTTGACCGTCACTGTAACTCCAGTTCCAAGGGATTCAACACTGGGCTCTGGCTTCTGTAGGCACTACACAAAAGTGGCAGAACCCGTAAGTGTTTGTTATGGGCTGGGGAGACGGTGGCTCGGCAGTTAAGAACATTGGCTGCTCTTGTGGAGGATCTGGACCCAGTTCCTAGCACCCACATGGTGGTTCACAAGTGTCTATAACTTTAGTTCCAGGGGCTCCAACATCCTGTTCTGACTTCTGTGGGCAAAAGGCATGCGTGTGGTAGACTCACACATGCAAGGGAAACCTAAATGCACATCTTTAATCTAGCACTTGTGGGGCAGAGGCAAGCCAGATTTCTATGAATCCAAGGCCAGCCAAGACTACACAGTGAGACCCTATTTCAAAACAAAATTTAAAAAAAAGAAAAAGATGAACAGCCAACCAACCAACAAACAGAGCAAGCAAACAAAAACAAAACACTGATATACATAAAATTAAATTAATTAAGTGTATTTGTTAAGGGGCTGGAGAGATGACTCAGTGGTTAACACCACTGACTTCCAGAGGACCCAGGTTCAGTGGGTCTCAGCACCCACATGGCAGCTCGTAGCTGTCTGTAACTCCAGTTCTAGGGCATCTGACATCCTCACACAGACACACATGCAGGCAAAACACCAATGCACACGAAATAAAAATAAATTAGTTAATTAAAAAAAAAAAGTATTAAACCAGTGTTAAACCAGGCACGGTGGTGCACGCCTTCAGTCCAAGCACTTGGGAGGCAGAGGCAGGCAGATCTCTGAGTTTGAGACCAGCCTGGTCTACAGAGTGAGTTTCCAGGACAGTCAGGCCTACATGGTAAAACCCTGTCTTGGGGATGAGAAAACAGAGCAAACAAAACAAAATAAAAACAAGAACAAAAAAAGGAGTATTTGTTAAAATTGATAAAATTTTCTTAAATTCAGAAACAAAGAGATGTCACATAAAAATGACCCTTCAAGGACAGTGTTTTAGGGAACGTCCCAGGTCTCCACAGTGATGTTAAACTGATGTCAATTTCCCACAGAACACTCCGATACCTGGCACTTACCACTTAAAGACTTTTATAGAAGAATCCCTATCAAACCCAGTGAAAGCAACCTACAATTTTAAAAACGAAGGGAGGAAAAGGATACCCCTTGTGCAGAGAAACGATCCAGTTCTGACCGACCTTCCACAGTACAAGCCCCCTGACTTCCTGGATCTGCTGAAGAAGCAGATGGCCTCGTACTCATTCAAAGACCAGCCCCGGCCGAGCCCCGCCACGCTCGTTGACAAAGATGAGGTAAGGTGCTGCTGTTCGTGTTTTGTGAGAACGTTTCCAAGAGTACACTGGGGGAAAGGTGCTCTATTCTCAGAGTATATGCACAGTCCCCATGGGGAACCTCCAGATTCTCATTCCCCATAGAAACCAAACAAGACAGAAGATGGCTCAGCAGTCGGGAATGTGTGCTGTTCTCCCAGAGGACCCAAGTTCGGTTCCCAGCACCCACGTCAAATAGCTCCCAACTATCTGAAGCTCCAGCTTTAGGGGATGTGTCTGACTTCCTCGGCACACACACACACACACACACACACACACACACACACACACACACACAACTTAAAAACAATCCAAACACATCTCGAAAAGGAACAAGGACTGTGTGGTTTGCACAAGTGTCCAGTAGGATCTTTCCTGTGAGGTCTTAACCTAAGGAAAGTACTTGGAGACAAGTCATGGCAGGGTCCCTCGTGCCTGGGAGCCTTGGGGTCATCTGGCCTGTGTTGGGCCATGCACTGGCCTCTTGAAGCAGTTGATGTGGCGGCTTCTCTTAAACAGGAGGCACTGCCTCTCGCTGACCAGCCTTATTAGATTATAAGTGTAGCTTTTAGAATTACTTTTCTCCTCCTCCTCCTCCTCCTCCTCCTCCTCCTCCTCCTCCTCCTCCTCCTCCTCCTCCTTTTTGGTTTTTTGAGACAGGCTTTCCTAATGTAGCCCTGGCTGTCCTGGATTAGCTCTGTAGACCACACTGGCCTCAAACTCAGAGATCTGCCTGCCTTTGCCTCCCGAGTGCTGGGATTAAAGACGTGTGTCACCAGGCCCAGCCCAAGGCAGCAAATTTAACCAAGGTCTTTTGACTGCAGCCCTCTTTCCCATCTACCATGGGTTCTATCCACAGACAGGGTTTTGGTAGCTGGGAAACAAAGGAAGTACTTCCAGAGCACTGCCATTTTGAGGTGATGTATGCTGAATAGGTGTGTGGTCTCCTTAAGGGACTTTGGCTTGTTACTTGAGACTCAGCCATTTTCGGTTCTCTCTATCTTAACATTTCCCAAAGGACAAGAAGCTCATAATACCACCAGTCCTCAAGCCGCACGGCCACTGGGTAAAGCGGTACACACCTGCCATTCCAGACTGAGGCTGAGGCAGGAGGATCTCAAGTTCCAAACTAGCCTGGGCCACATAATACCTTGTCTATTGAACCGCATAATACCCTGTCTTCAGCTGGGCACGGTGGTGCACGCCTTTAATCCCAGCATTTAGGAGGCAAAGGCAGGAGGATCGCTGTGAGTTTGAGGCCAGCTTAGTTCTAGGACAGTTAGGGCTACATAGAAAGAGATCCTGTTTCAAAAACCAAACCAAACCAAACCAACCAAATAAACAAAAAACTATCTTCCAAACCAAAAATAAACAAGAAAGAGTTGTGATTGCTAAGTGAACATGAGACTTTCAGCCGGAAATACATAGACGTGCAACATGGAGTCACTTGCTAATGCCTCACAGATCCGAGCAATTTGCTTCTGTGGATAAATACAAACACTGACCTATACTTGGCTTTAAGACTTGGTATCAGGTAACCAAGCTACACGTGAAGTCATTCTGGCCACCTAGCTCCTAACATTTATTCCCCATCTGCCTCCCCCCGGGGGCCAGTCTGTGGAAACACCCACTGTGGAAATACAGCACAGAAGGTTGTATTAGGCACAACTAAAAACCTTAATTAAAAGACCCATGAGTTTGGCTTACCCAGAGGGTTGGATAAGCCTTCTACAAACACACTTTTCCTGTTTCTTTCTTGTCTTTTCTCCTCCCCTTCCCACATCCCACAAAGGATTAAGTTCCAGAGTTCAGTGTTTTCTATGTGAAGGTATCTGAGAGTATGTTCAGAAGGAAGACAGTCAGAAGACATGTCTGCTCGTCTGTACAATTCAAAATCCTGATGTTTCAACAGCTGGGCAGACATAGTATACATCAACGCCATTTTTTAGAATAGTATGACATTCTCAGTTTTAACAGAATATAGCTCTATTAGCTCTATGCGCTGTACTCCCATAGAGTAAACTTCTATAGCTCCTCTGTACTGGTGGTTTTTGTTTGTGTTTTTGGTGTTTTGAGACGTGAAAATGGGATCTCTCTCTCCCTGGCCTGCTTCTTTCTGTGTTGCATTAGCCACCGGTCTGTGTTTCCCCCCTTATTCTGTAAAGAATTTGTCTTCCTTTACCCGCTGCCCTCTCCGCCACCCGTGTGGTGACATCAGTACCTACAGAGATGACCTGCCTACAGCCTGGCTTCTTGGTTTCTTCACCTCTCCTCTATCTCAGCCGCTCACTTCTTAGATTTTTTTTTTTTAAGACCCATAATTTCAACCTTCCACGGTCTCAATTAGATGAGGCTTCTTGGCCACGCCCTAGCATCCCACCCCTACCCCCCACTCTATCTGCACCCACTGATTTTCCCACTTTTATACTACACTTTGTCCCTCCTTGTTACAAGCTTAAATTTCATAGTCAGTCACGGTGGCCTCTTTCCACGCCACTGTCATCTCTTGCTTATTTGGCAGAGCCACACCCAGTAGGTGTGTTCATGTTCCTAAGGACTGTCCCGTTTCAAGCCCCTCGCCTCCAGCGAGCACCCAGTGGGCTTCTGTGTCTGCATTCCCACTCTCCTACAGGGCCCTGCCTCTCATCCTCCTTTCTTTCCGATCCTCAGTCTTGGCTTTCTTCTCGGCCTTCCCCACTGTCTCTGCCCCTCTGTCCCAACTTGCTTGTCTTGGCGTGCCCGGGTGCTCGGCTCTTCCCGCTGGACGCTGCGCTCAGCCAGTCTCCAGGTGGCGAACACCACCCGTTAGTCAGTGATCGCCAGAATTCATGTCTCCTGCCTAGGTCTCTCCCTTGAGTCCCGCTGCTTTTTTGATCTCATACTTGAATGGTGAGTCCAAGGTTTCTCATGTCGGTACTGCTGACATTTTGGACGGGTTAAGTCTTCCCGTGGAGGGCTGTCCTGCATGTTGGCTATCATTGGTAGTCTTCCCTCTCCGTTTTAACAACCAGAACCACCACTAAACATTCCAAATGTCCCTGCGGACAGCAGTGCTCCTGCGTTCCATGGCTGGGAAGAGAACTGACTCCTGAAAGTTGTCCTCTGACCTCTACACACATGCCCTGGTATGTGCACATGGTACACACACACACACACACATACACGCCCACATGCACGCACACGCACACACACACAATAAAATCTTTTTAAAAAGTAAGAAAAATGTAAAGTAGATGACACCCTGCCAGCAAGAGACTGCGATGAAGTGTTTAAGTATCAGAGAGAACAAAGCCACTGACCTAGAATTCTGCACCCTGGGAAATTGCCTTCCAAAATGGGTGGAGAGATAAAAACTTAGACCAACAAAAATTGGGGAAATTTACCACTAGTAGACTTAAAAAAAAAAAAAAACCACTGCATGCATGTGTGTGCTTATCCATAAGTGATATAAATAAAAAAGGAGAGATTTATTATTATTATTATTATTATTTTGGAGACAGGCCCTTTCTATGTAGCTCTGGCTGGCCTGGAACCTGCCAGCCACGTAGACTAGGCTGACCTCAAATCACAGAGATCTGCCTGTCTGTTCCTCTAGAGTGCTGGGATTAAAGGTGTTTGCCATCACACCCAGCTTTTCTTTTTTCTTTTTAAGACAAGGTCTTACTACACTGCAGAGGCCATCTTTGATTTCCCGATTCTCCTGCCTCAGCCACTACATCTGACAGGATGACTTGGATATTCCAAGGCACTCACGTTGTCTGTGAGACGGTATAGTGTTTGGGAGTGTGCTGGGGCTCACCATGAGCATACTTTACAGAGGCCAGGGCAACCTCTAGCCAAGTTAAAGAAGGAAGCCAAAAGTGCTACGCTAGGCAGCGAGAGAAAACAGAAGGGAGTAAAATGCTCAGAACTTAGTCTGGAGAAGAAAATGGAAAACTAGAAAGAGAAAAGGCATTTTTCAAAACTCAGCCTCATTGATAAAAACAAAACAAAACAACAAGACAGTCACTGTCAGTGGGGACGGTGGAGATGGCTCAGTGGGTAAGAGCAATGGCTGCTCTTCCAGAGGACCTGGGTTCAATTCCCAGCACCCACATGGTGGCTCACACCTGTCTGTAACGTGTGGTGCTCTCTTCTCACATCCCCAGACACCAGGCATGTATGTGGCGCACAGTCATACATGTGTGCAAAATACTCATACACATAAAATCCAAAAATTAAAAAAAAAATATGTAGAAAACCCCTGAAACTCAGTGGTAAGAAAGCAACTCAAGGCTAGCAAGATGGCTCAGTGGGTAAAGGCATTTTCTACCGTGACTCCTGGACGTTGTCCTGACCTCCACACTCACAGCTTCTCGTGAATCACAAACACACAGGTACACACACACAATTTTTTTTTTAATTTAAATAAAAACTATTCAATTTAAAAAATGGGCCCAAGTACCTTAGCAGACATTAAGGAAGATATGCAGGTGGCAAATAAGGTTATTCCACATCATATGTCATCAGGAAAATGCCAATCAGAATATTAACCCCACAGTGTGATCCCACTGCCCACCACACACCTGTTAGAAAGGTCAAAAGCCAGATCAGAGGCACCACAGAGTACGGGGAGCAGGAACTCTGGTCCACGGTGAGTGAATGCAGAACGTGCAGCCAAGTGAGAAGACAGTTTTCCAGATGTTTTATATCCTATTACCATGTAATTCAGCCATTTCAAACCTATTTACTCATAGGATTTGACATCACTGTCTACACACACACACACACACACACACACACACACACACACACACACTCATATGATGTTAAGGAATCTTTGCTCATGATTGTCAAGATTTAGAATATGCCCTTCAGGAGGTAAGTGACCAAACGAAAATGTTCTGTGACATCCAGACAGTGGAATATCATTCAGCTTTAGAAAGAAATGAGTTTGTAAGCCATTAAAAGGTATACAGGAAACCTAAATGCATATTAAGTGAAAGAAGCTGGTCTGAAAAGACCACACACTGTATGATTCTAATTATGTTATCATCGGTCTTGTTAGCTCTGTCACCAGTGTTTATTTTATTGTTTATTCATTTATTATTTTAAGATATTCATGTATAGTCCACAGAGGCCTCAAATTTGCTGTGTAGATGAGACTGACCTTTACATTGTGATCCTCCTGTCTCCACTTCCTGAGTGGTAGAATTCCAGTCATGTGTACAGTCATGTGCAGTGCTGGGATCAAACCCAGGGCTCTGTGCATGCTAAACTAGCACTCTGCCACCTGCTCTGTAAGCTTTCGGTTCTTAGTGTTACTTTCTCCGCCTTGGTTTCTTTTGCTTAATGAAGTCAGGAACCAGGAAGAGGCAAGGGATACCATGCAAATGAGGCTTTACTGGGGCCTGCGCTCAGGCATGATAGATACAGGCATAGGGCTCTCCAGCTGGTTCTTGAGGACACAGAGAGCTTCAGATGAGAAGGCAAGCTGCTGTACAGGACTCCAGGATCTCTCACACAGCTTATTCGCTCTTCATTGCAGGCCACCGTCAAACCCTCTACATGGTAGTCTGGGCATATGCATTGTTTTGAGTTTATCTGTGTCTGGCTCACAAAAGATGGTGAAAGGACTCACAACTGTTACTTCAGGAAGGCCATATATTGGTCAAGTTCAGACAAATTGCCTATGCCAGATATTGCAAGAAAGTGGGGTGTAGGGGGAGCAGTTCCTGCACTGAAGACTACCAGAAACAAATCTTGACAAGAGTGTTAGGGCCACCCTACTCTGTCTCAGTGTAACATTAGGGAAAGGGGAACCACGGAGGCAGTAAGAGCAGTGGCTGCCAGGAGAGAAGGGATGAACAGCAGAGCACAGAGGATTTTAGGGTAGGGAAAATCCTCTGTATCATCTACAGTGATTGTGTGTGTGTGTGTGTGTGTGTGTGTGTGTGTGTGTATGCCATTGTATATTTGTCCAAATTCACAGAATGCACAATGCCATCGGTGAACCTTAGTGTCGTTATGGACCTTGGGTGCAAACAATGTGTGATGTAAGTCCAGCAACCTAAACACATGTATTGTTCTGATAGGGAATGTTGTTCACAGGGAACTCCTGCACATACATAAGGGCAAGGGAGTATGGGAAGCTGTTGCACCTGCCACAATTTTATTGTGAACCAAACAATTCTAAAACAAGGTTTTAAACTTGTATATGTGGGACCAGGCATAGTGGTGCATGCCTTTAATCCCAGTAATGGGTGGGGCCAAAGGCAGAGGCAGGTGGATTGCTGTGAGTTCAAGTCAGCCTGGTCTACATAGTGAGTCCCAGCACAGCTAAGGTTTCACAGTGAGACCCTGTCTCAAACAAACAAACAAACAAACAAAAAAAAAAAAAAACTTATATATGAAAAGCACATGCCATTTGACTCTCTCGAGGCTCGGCGTTTGAAAGTGTACCTTTGGTTTGCGGTATAGGGCACAGGCGGAGGACGTGTTGTGTGGCTATGAGATCAAGGGCTATGAATGAAGGTAATATGGTGAGCTAATGAGCTGTATTAATCTGTCACTGTGTCTGTCTCTCCGCTCAGTCACTCCAGCTCTCCCCGGGGCAGTACGAGTTACTTCCTGCGCCAGTTCCCAAGGGCACTTCCAGGTAACTACAAGCCTGTTGAGCTACTTTGGATCTCTCACGCCCTCATATTTACGTATGTGGTTCTATACCAATACTGTGGCTTTTAAACCTCACCACGCACCTCATATCCAGATTAGTGTTTTAGAGTATTTAATGAGAGATGAGCAATAAATAACAAAGATCTTCATTTAAAAAAAAACAACAACACAGATTTAGGGAACCATTTTTTCTTTTAATTTAATCAATTAATTTTTTTTTTTTTATATAGGAGCTTCACGTTTCGTTCTGCAGTTCAAAGATTTCCACCAAACTACTTCACACCTGTAAGTAAACCGTGGAGATTTAATGCAAAATTGATTTGATGCCCGTGTATGTCAGTTTGCTCACATCATAGTAAACCATGAATGAATAATCAAGGCAGGTGATACAAGTCACACATGGTAGCTACATTCTACACGCATGTGTCAAAACGCCTTCCAAAAGACAACTTGGGGAGGACTTCTTTTTGGCCCATAGTTTCAGAAACGTGGGTGCATCAGGTAGGGACGGCGTGGCTGGGTTTATGGCGGCTTGTTCATACCACAGTCACAGTCACCGAACTCACAATGCCAAGAGTGAATGAACCCTAATGTCATGGTGGACCTCGCGCAGGAAAAGCAGGCCAGACCCAGAAGCAGGTACACGCTTCAAAGGTCTGGGCCTAGTGTCCTGCTTCAGCCAGCCAAGCCTTACCTCCTAAAGTCTCCATGGCCTTCCAAATAATGGCCCCACCTGGAGACTGAGCAGTTAATACCTGCGTCTGGGAGGGGCTTTTCATGTTCAGCCACAGTCTTCTGGCTCCGGAACTTCAAGGCTCGTGGCCATCTCAGTCCAAAATGGACTCAGTCAAACGTCAGCCTCTCCTGACCCAGACAATAGTCTCAGCAATTCCAACGCTGTTCGAAGATTCAAGTCTCTTTGGATACTCAAGGCAAACTCTTGGCTGTGAGCCCCCTAGAAAGTTAAAATGCAAGTTATTTACTATCAATATTCAATATCCAATGACACAGAGGAAAGAGTCTCATTCCAAAGGGACGAGTGGAGACACATTAAGGAAAAATTGGACCAAAGGCGCAAGCCCAGCAAAATAAACATGTTGGGCATGGAGTGGGGTCTCCTGGGCTCACATAGGCTTAGAGTCCCCGTTCCAGTAGCTTTGGCATTTGCAGTCTATGCGACCTTAGCTCTGTTGGGCGCCTGCAGTTTTCTTTAGCAGTCATCTCGTGTTCTTGCCATCTCCTGCATCCTGGAGTCTCCACTGCAGCTTGGGCTTCATTTCACAGCTTTGACGGACTACCTGCAGGGAATGCAACCTTGTTGCATGCTGCCTGGCCTCCCAGGCCTTTCTCCAGAGCCTTGGTGCAAGCCTTGCACCCATCACTTTTGCATTCTGCATGCCCACAAAACCTGAGCCGTGCCGCTAATGCCAAGCTTTTCTACCAGCTCTAGACAGTCGTGGACTGCTGCTGCCATGACCTCCGAGTACCTGTGTGGCTGAACCTGGAAGAATATTCCCCTAGGTAACCCATTTCTGGCAAGGCACTCTGACTCTTTTTAAAGGGAAAGTCTTTTGAATGAGTTTTTAGTTTTGCATCCTGGCTCTTTCAGTGGCTGGGTCTTGTTCTCAAGGCCTCTTTCCTTCCATCCCAGAGAGTGATTTCTTCATAATCCCCCCATCTCTCTACCTGCCACTGCTTTGTCTGGAGTACTCGCTTTGTCTACAACTTTCATTGTATTCACATTTCCTTTTTCACCAAACTGCACATTTTCCAAATCCTTCTGTTCAGCCCTTTGCTCTCTCTCTCTCTCTCTCTCTCTCTCATTGTGAATCTAGCAAAGACCAGCCAGCAGCAATCACGCTATATACTGGATGTTGATGTTTGGAAATTTCCTCTCCCAAATTCATTAGTCCATTTTAATTTGACCTCAGTTCCATTTCCAGGACATGGGAAAGACACAACCAATTGTGTTTAGTTTCATTTTTTGAGACAGAGTTTCTCTGTGTAGCCCTGGCCATCCTGAAACTCACTCTGGAGACCAGGACAGCCTAGAACTCAGAGGTTTGCCTAACCCTGCCTCCCAAGTGCTGGGATTAAAGGCATGTGCCACCACCCCATGGTGGCACAACCAATTTTTAAAGAATTAGTTAAGCTTTGTTTTGCCAAACTATAACACAAATGACCACAATCTGGTTCCTGACAGGGTCTGTTTCCCTCTGAAATCTGTCTACTGTCTGCACATCTGTCATGTTCCAGTCTATCCATCTCTCACCAGAACGGCCCATCATGCTCTGCCCACAGATTCTAGGGCTTCTGTGGCCTGCAGCTTCAAGTTCCTACACATTTTTTTTGAACCAAGGACTTGAAGCCTTAGAACTATAAGCCCAATTCATCTCAGCAATGATTCCAATTCTCAGTGCTGATTGGGGGTGGAGGTGGGGTTGCTGTTTCTTTCCTTTTACTTTTTATAGAAAATATTTTAGACATTTATTTTATGCACATGAGTATTTTGCCTGCATGTGTGTGCATGCCATGTGCATGCCTGTTGCCCACAGAGGTCAGAGGAGGACATTGGATCTTCAGGGATTAAAGCTGTAGGTGGTTGTGGGCTACCATGTGGGTTCTGGAAGCCAAATCTGGGTCCTCTGAAAGAGTAGAATACTTGAGTCATCTCTCCAGCCCATGTTGTTTTTCCTGAGACAGAATCTTACTGTGTAACTCTGGCTGGCCTGGAACTCACCATGTAGACAAGGCTTGCTCTAAGCTCACAGGAATCCACCTGCCTCTGCCTCCAGATGCTGGAGCTAAAAGCATGCACCACCACACCTAGTACAAATCTTCTGTGTTAGCTCCTCTTCACATTGCAATGACTAAGGACAACGTAAGGGAGCCCACAGTTTCAGGAGGTTTCAGCTCATCACGGCAGGTACAGCATATTCATGGAAGCGGCTCCGTCAGCGGTTCATAGGGTAGGAGTGGGCGATGGTAGGTCTCCAAACACACAGGCCAGGAAGCAGAGAACTAGACTAGAACCAAGAGCTAATATAACCTGCAAATACCTGCCCTTTTGATCCACCTTCACCAACCAGGATCTACCTCCTAAAGGCTCCACAGACTCCAAAATAGCTCCACATCTGGGAACGAAGTGTCCAAAACATGAGTCTGTGGGAGACATTTCCAGTTCAAACTCGAACAAGATATTTAAAGTATATACACTAGTGGAAAGTTATAGAAGAAAATGTCCATCTCTTTAACATATGTATTATATATATTCAATATACACATATACAATATATAATATTATAATATGTATAATATATGATTCTATATATGTAATTTACTGTGTAGAACTGTGGATTTAGCTCATTGTTACAGCACTTGCCTGGCATATGAAAGGGCCTAGGTTCAATCATCGATACCTAAGAAAAAAGGAAGGAGGGAAGGAAGGAAGGAAGGGAGAGAGAGAAAGAGAGAGGGAAGAGAAGAGAAAAGGGAGAGGAATTTACTGTACTAATAACAATGTAGTGTATTAATAACAATAACAATGTAGTGACACTGTTGGGAATCATTAATAAAATAGACTGTTTTCATACAAAAATAATAGCTTGGAGGTAATGCATTTATTAATTAACTTGTTTTTTAAACAAGATTTTGTATATGTATGTATATATATACACATACATATATATATATATATATATATATATATATATATATACACACACACACACATACATACATATATTTATGTATGTGTGTATGATGTGCACACCCCCACAGAGGCCAGAAGAGGGCGTCAGATCCCTGGAAGTGTGGTTACAGGTGGTTGTGAGCTGCCTGATGTGGTGCTGAGAATGTTCTCAGGGCCTCTGGAAGAGCAATAATGGGTCTTAGCAGCTCAGCCATGCCTCTAGCCGTTCTACACCAATCACACAATGCCAATCTACAGTCTTCATTTATTAGCGTAAAAAACTAATGTTCTAATTTCTTCCTTTCCTTTCTTTCTCTCTCTGTTTTTTTTTTCCTTTCCTTTCCTCCCCGCCCCCCCCCCCCCCACGCCCCGAAACAGGGCTTCTCTGTTGTAACTCTGGCTGTCCTGGAACTCGCTCTGTAGACCAGGCTGGCCTCGAATTTAGGGATCCACCCGCCTCTGCCTCCCGAGTGCTGGGATTAAAGACATGCGCCACCACAGCCTGGCTCTAATTGTTCCTTATGCAATGCCAGTTTATGACTGGCCATCAGGCTCAAAAAATGATCAAATGTGATTTCTTAAAATATTTTTGTGTACAACAAAGACAATACCCATGTGTGGTTAAATGTCGGTTGGTGCCATCGAGCATAATGAACAACAGGACCCTTCTTTGTCTCTTCCCCCTTCTGTTTCCACTTGAAGGCAGTCATCTGTAACTGTCATAGCTCTTTCTTCTGGCATTTACATCCATATTTCTTATACAACTACTTTTTTAAATGTAGGCTTGATCTCTTAGTCTCTGTTATGGAATATGTGCCTGTAGCCCTCACCCCCGACACACAAATGTCCTACCTCCAATAATTGTATTAGTTTTTAATGTCAGTGTATATGGCACTTGATACACTTTGATTTTTCTCCATGTCAAGCCACATATTTCTAGAGCTTTCCATTTTTTGACATCAGTAACTGCTTTAATTTTATTTAGTTTTTTAAGGGCTACAGATTCTCAAAAAAAAAAAAAAAATCCAAGAAATTCTTCCCAGTAATGCTCAAAGGCATCTAATAATTCATCAGTTGCTTTTATGTTACTAATGTGTTCTAGCTTCCTGCATGGTCATTCTGGAACATTCCTTCACTGTCACCTTGGCTGCGTCTTGCTGCATGCCCCATCTTGGTAGAACACACTGGTTCCCCTCCTTCTAAACTTGAAGCTGGCTCCGTTTTGGAGGCTTCACATCTTCTAAGGCAGTGGTCCTCAACCTTCCTAATGCTGTGTGAGACCTTTTAATACAGTTCTCATGTCGTGGTGACCCCTCCCCCCAGCCATAAAATTATTCTCTTTGCTACTTCATAACTGTAATTGTGCTACGGTCATGAATCATACTGTAAATATTGATATGCAGATGGTCTTAGGTGACCCCTGTAAAAGGGTCATTTCACCCTCAAAAGGGTGGTGGCCTACAGGTTGAGAACCACTGAAAAGCTAGTCAGCCCCCCACTGGAATGGAGACACAATATCCCCGAGTTCTACAGCCACGTGAACGTGTGAAATACCACAAGACACTTGGTGAGCATTTCTTGCCAGTGTTCTGGAACGTTCCTTTGTGGAGGTCCTTGCCCTGACCTCTCCTCAGTGCCACTTTGCCCACTCCATCTTCTGAATAAAACCAGTTCGCTGAATTGGAACATCCTGTCCATCGCAAAAGGGAAAAGAATACACTTTCAGGGAAAGAATTAGCCTGGAGCCATGACTCATGCCTGCCCTGAACACACATTCCCAGAGCAGCTGTGGGTTTGGTTAGACCCATAAACTTGTAAGCTGCAGGCAGCAAAGCCCTTTGATCCCAGTGGAAGACAATGGCCTGAGAGCATGCTAGCACAGGGTGCTTGTGAGAACTCACTTTCAACCTCCAAGCAATAAATGCACGAACTCATATACTTAGGCCAGATAAACGCACCAACTCTTGCACTTAGGCCGTTTATAACCCAGTTTCTCATCTGAAAAATTCATGTGGCTGACTTTGTCACTTAGTTTAATTTTTCTAGAAATTACGGAAATTACGTTATGGAACGGTCAGAGACTCAGACCTGGAAGTAGCTTCACAGGTTAACTGTGCAGTGGTTTCTGGCTCTCGGCACAGCGTTCTGTTGGGTATGGACTCCTCGCCACTTGAAGAGGTAGCATTTGCTTATCTTTATTTGGTAAGCCAGAGAGTGGAAATTAATTCCCTAAAGTCACAGTGGTTATTAAGGGCAGAGTTAAGAATTAAACCTAGCCCACAATGATCCCCAAAAC
Organism: Cricetomys ansorgei; assembly: GCA_026225945.1. NCBI lineage: Eukaryota > Metazoa > Chordata > Mammalia > Rodentia > Nesomyidae > Cricetomys > Cricetomys ansorgei. The sequence goes on from JAMJFZ010001264.1 coordinate 8,535,175, forward strand.
CTGAGCCGTAGGCTGTCCTGCCTAGAGGATGACCATGATCTTCAGGCAGTAGAAGCTGATCTGGGGCCACAGTTCACGGGCTGCGAATGTGTCCACCTGTCCCTTACAGGGAGCTAAGCATTTGGAGAAGTGGTAAAGTTCAACATCAGGGAGTTGATTCAAACTGTGTACAGAGGTATTTGCTCGGAAGCCTGACCGCTCCTCCTATGGAGTGTTGGCCCTTGAACACTGGCCCCTTGGACAAAAGATTGATAGAGTTGGTGCACTGGCATCTGCCTACAGTCCCAGCCGCTTGGGAGACCGAGGCAGGAGAATTGCCTGGGTCCATAATTACTGAGAGAGAGCAGTGAGGAGATGGCCCGGGTGGACCACTGCCCAGCAGGTTGAACAAGAAACCAGCTTACGCTGAGAAGGTAGAGAAGACCCAGGGAACTGTTTCGGGGGGCGGGGGGGGGGGGGGAAGGGAGCCGAGAACCCCTGGTGTCATGGGGGAGGGGCAAGAAAAACATGCCCGGCAACTTGTGCAAGTGAAAAAACAAGGCACCTATAACTCCCGGCAAAACAGAAGCCTGTGAAGAAAAGAAGGAAACTAGAGCATCACTGCGCCACTTGGCTCTGCCCAGAATTACGTTCATCTAGTAAACAATGATCTTAAAACACGGTATTCACCGGGCAGAGCGGGGAGAGCCACACCCCGGCGCATTCCAAGAGCCAGAAGGAACTTCTGCAGCAGAAATTAGGAAATGGCAGTAGAGCCAAGAAGACAGCTAAGAGTTAAGCAGGGCTGTGTTAGGCCCTCTGAATGACACTGTCTCTGGGTGCTAGTCACGAGATGGGTCAGCCAAGTGTGGGGTCAGTGAAACTCTGCACACACCCTTCTGGGCTGTGTGTCATATGCTCTTAGGGAAGGAAAACAAAAACACGCCTTAGGCAATGAAATCGGAGAGGCACCGCACTGGACTTTTGGTTTTCATTTTAACATCTTTGCCACTAATTTTCCCCCAAACCGTATTATTTACTTGTGTGTGTGTGTGTCATGCGTATATGTGCCGAGGTCAGAGGTCAGAGGTCAGACCAAGGTTGTAGAAGCTGATTCTCCCTCCCCACCATGTGGTCCCTGGGGCTTGTACAGGTTGACAGGTTGGCAGCAGGCACTTTTACCTACAAAGCCGTCTGCGCAGCCCAAAATTTTAAAACTCAAGTAAAAATATAAAAGAGTAAAGATAAGTGAATGCAGATTCCAGTTTTTCTGATGGTATTTTATGATAGTATAGCGACATCTTTGTTTTGTTGTTGTTTTTAATTTTTATGTTTTGTGTGTGAGTCTGGGCACATGACTGCTGTGGTCCTCCTGTGGTCGAGAGAGGACAGCTTTCAAGAGTTAGTTCTTGCCTTCATGGGTCCCGGAGGTTCAGGTCTTCGGGACCGAGTGGTCCCCTTGAGTCATCTTGCTAGCCCACACCTCTGCGTTCGGTGATTCCATTTCATGTTCTGAGACAGGGTTTGCTCTGTAGCCCAAGCTGGCCTTGAACTGATGATCCTCACACCTCCACCTTCCAGTGCCAGGGTTCCAAGTGTGTTCCCCTCACGCCCAGTTTTGTATTTGACTCAGGAAAAAACAAAAACACCAAAAAAAAAAAAAAAACCCAAACAAACAAACAAACAAACAAAATGACTTGCAGTTATAGTTAACTAAAAGTATCTCTTGATATTTTGATATTTTATATCATTCTATATCCATACAGACTAATCCAGTCTGTCTTCTCTTCCTGTATCATTGATTGGCCAATCTACCTCCAGTTCTCGTGGTCCACTAAATGCTCTTCCCGTGGCCTGGGCTGGCCATTACGTTCACTGCCTCAGGAAAATCTTCTTTTGATAGTAAAGCCTTTTTCGCTCTGAAGTTTGTTTTCAGTGTATTGCTCAAGGATCATCTCAACATGAGGAGAGAAGCCGGCCGACACACCGACCTGCCCTCAGTGGCTGGCGCTAGTGTTAAGTGGAGAGAGAGAGTTTTGAGGAAACTGTAGCCCAGGTTGGCCCCCAACTTTTGATGTAGCTGATGATGACCTCTGAACAGCCTGCAGCCTCCATTTCCCAAGAGCTGGGGTTACCATTGTGCCTGTGCCTGTACAATTGGTACAATTGGTTCTTCCTTCTTGTCTTTCACCTCAGTCACTCTTCTATTGCTGTGAAAGACACCGCGGCCAAGCAACGCTTGGAAAGCGTTTCATTTGAGGCTGGCTTACAGTTTACAGTTATCATCATGGCAGGAAGCACGGTGGCACACAGGCAGAGAGAGAGACTCTGGGCCTGGCATGGGCTTTTGAAATCTCAAAGCCCACCCCCAGTGACACACCTCCTCCAACAAGGCCACACCTCCTGATCCTTTTAATCCTTTCAAGTAGCACCACTCTCTGGTGCCTAAGCATTTTAACATAGGAGCCTATGGGGGCCATGGGCTTATTATTATTATTATTAATTATTATTATTATTTTTTTTTATCATTCTCCAAACCACCACAACTGTCTTTTGGAGTGCGCAGTATGGAGTGGAGGGTGCAGACCGCAGCGACAGTTGCTTGTTGTTTAATGCCCAGTCAAACATCCCCCCTATTATCGACCCCTCTCTCCACTCTCTGGGCACAGTCTTTGCCCTATTAGCTACCCGGTGGGTTTTAGTGATCTTTTGCTGCTGTAGATTTGTATAAACTCTATAGCAAAAAGACGTTAACGTGTATATTTTCTGAAGGGTTTTTTTTTTCAGGAATTTTGGCTTTAGTCTTTGGTTTTATTCACACAAAAGGTCAAAATGCAAAATTTTGACATCAGCAAATCAGGTGGCTTGTTGTCACCTTCTGGTCCGGAAGCTCCAGGGAAGAGGAGAACGGGCCAGCCTCCTCACACCGAGTGGGCCACACAGTGCTCAACTGTGTCCAGTAGATGGACACTGTATTTCTTTCTCTTTTTTAAGCTACAAATTTAAATTTAGAATTTGTTCCAGATGTTAACTTTAATTTCCTCCTAAATTTTAATTTTGATCTTTTTTCTTTTTTTTTCTTTTCTTTTTCTTTCTACTCCCCCACCCCCACCCCCACCCCTCTCTCTCTCTGACAGGATCTCTTTATGTAACCTTGGGTTTGGCCTGGAACTTGCTATATAGACCAGGCTGGCTTCGAACTCACAGAAATCCTCCTGCTTCTGCCTCCTGGGTCCTGGGGTTAACGGCGTGCACCGTCATGCCCAGCTGATTGTGAGACTTTCAGCTCTCTCTAATTCTGAACTGTGTTTTGCGTTTGGTTACGTGGCAAGGCCACAGTGCCGGCTGAGCCCTGCTGACTCAGCACAGGTGGTCTGTTGCCTTGCTATGTGTGGTCCAACCTGCAGATCTCAGGCAGTCCATCATAGGCAGACATTTGCCAGGTCATCTCTTTAGAACTAAGTTAGTTTATAAAATACGCACGCACGCGCCGTTTCCTCTCTCCCTGTGGCCCGTGAGGAGCTCAGTGGGGTTTATTGACTTGTAGCATAATCTCACAGCTGCCTAGTCAAAATTCCTGGCGGCCATAGGAAAGCAGAGGTCATTTTTTATGATTTTATCTTTAAAAATATAGAACGGTGAATTTATTTATTCTGTTACCATTGTGACTTTACGAATACATCGTACAAGATATTTGAATCCATTTTTTCTAAAATTGCTAGACAAATTTTATTTCTTGATATTTGATGCCGGTTTCTTTCTCCTTGGCCTGTTCACACTGGCCATCCGTCGTTGCTGGCACTGTCCATCTTAAACCACTCTTCCTTTATAATGATTCTGTTTTCTATCATGTACATCTCAGGCCAACTTTCAGAACTGTTAAGAAAAGGTTTACAAAGCACTGGGGAGGCAGAGGAAGGCGGACCTCTGTGACTTTGAGGCCAGCCTGGTCTACAGAGTGAGTTCCAGGACAGCCAGAGTTACACCATGGAAACCCTGTCTTGAAAAAAACAAAAAAGAAAAAACAAGAAATATGAGCCAAACTGTTTTCACTGGCATTGTGGAGGTTCTGTGGCTTGGTGAGTTGATTATTTCTTTTCTCTTCCTAATGCCTTACAATTTCTCAAAATAACAACTTTTGAAGACGGGAAATAGATAATATCTCGTTGGTGGAAACAAATCTGATGTCAAATGACCATGGTTTCTTTATTTGATGTCAAAACTATTTCCAAGTATTTCTGTATTCCTTAAACCCAATGGCCCTATGAAGAACTAGGAAGGGTTAGAGAGCCAAGAAAGCACAGAGACAAATAATAGTCTAATGTCATCTGTTTTGCTTATACTTGGAGAAAATGGCCTGTGTGTGGCTCTCAGAGCGTGCCATCGCATGCATTAAAGCAAGCGGGCTCGTTCCAGCTGTTCTTGGATTTATGGAATGAGTTCAATTAAAAACTAAGCTGACAGCTCAAAAATCCCACGGGGAACAGAAAGTAATTAATAAACAGGGTCGGAATGAACAAAGCAGAAAATTGATTTCTGCTTGGATGGAACATGGAAATTAGGGCGATTAAGGCAGATCCCAGTTCAGTGTCCTCACAGGTGAGTCACACTATGAATACGTATTTTGGAAAATGTTGTTTCAAGTCTAGTCACAGATCTACTAGGACTTAAAAATAAAATGTCTATCCTGGCAATTTTTTTTCCTTTAAAAAAAAAAGAAGTCTGTGCGACTTTCCCAGTGGTTTCAGCACCAGCAGAGTCGAGGTTCACTGTCGAGCCGTGAGCGTGAAGCATTTCCCCAGCAACGTTCTTACAATAGTATCTGACTAGAAGCAGGGCGAGGAAAGACGAAGGGGAATGAGACAGGACTTTTTCCATTGCAAGTGACAGAAACCAATACCAAATTAGCCTGAGCAAAAAAATAAAACAAAATGTAAGGTCAGTTGGTGTCTTAGTCTGTTTTCTAGTGCTGTAACTGCAGACTGCATAGGTCACGTAGAAACCAGTGTCTTAGCTAGGCTTGTTACTGCTGTGACATGACCAGATACCAAACACCATGACCAAAAACAAGCTGGGGAGGAAAGGGTTTACTTCTCTCACAGTTCCATAGAACAGCTCATCAACAAAAGCAGTGAGGGCAGGAACTCAGACAGGGCAGGAACCTGGAGGCAGGAGCCGATGCAGAGGCCAATGAGGGGTGCTGCTTACTGGCTTGCTCCTCGTGGCTTGCTCAGCCTACTTTCTTATAGAACCCAGGACCACCAGCCCAGGGATGGCACCACCCACAGTGAGCTGGACCCTTCCACATGAATCACTAATTAAGAAAATGCCCTGCAGACTTTCATACAGCCCTATCTTATGTAGATATTTTCTTAATTGGGGTTCCCTCCTCTCAGATGACTTTAGCTTCTGTCAAGTTGACATAAAACTAATCAGTACAATTGACCCCTTGTCAAATTGACACATAAACACATAACCATTAAGCTACAAACTTTCCTTCTTCATTCATCCCCACAATCTCAATTAAAGGCATAATAACTTTAAAAGTCCCACAGTCTTTACAAATTCAAACACGTTCAAAGTTCAGTTTTTTAATAGGGCAGGCAAGGATACATAGAGAAACCCTGTCTCACATCAAACCAAAAAAAAAGTTCAGTTTCTTTAAAATACCCAATCTCTTTAAAAATTCAAGATTTCACCTGGGCGGTGGTGGTGCACACCTTTAATCCCAGCACTCTCTGGAGTGTCAGAGGCAGGTGGATTTCTGTGAGGTCAAGGCCAGTCTGGTCTATAGAGAGAGTTCTACAGCAGCCAGGGCTGTTACATAGAGAAACCGCATCTCAGAAAACAAAAAACAAAAACAAACAGACAAAAAAACAATCCCCCCAAAATATAAATTAAGTTAAATACTTTCTTTAGAGGGAAGAATCAGGGCACAGTCACAATCTGAACAAAGCACCACCAAACTCCAACAGTATAAATAACTCAATGTCCAATTATCTGGGAATCACTCGTGATCTTCTGGGCTCCTCCAAACGGCTTGGCTCACTTCTCCAGCTCTGTCCTCTGCAGCACATAGAGCTTGTCTTCTAGGCTCTGGCTGGTTTCACTTCACTTCTGTTGCTGTTCTTGGTAGTCATCCATGGTACTGGCATCTCCAAAACTCCTGGGGCCCCTTGCTACAACTGGGCTGCACTTTTACCAATAGCCTCTCCTGGCCTCTCACAGTGCCAAGCCTCAGCTACTCTCAATGACCCTTTCATGCCTTTAAAACCAGTACCACCTGGGTGACTCTTATACTACTACCAAGTTAAGCTGCCAGCACAGGGTACAACCTTGCCCACCTCTGGAACACAGCTTCTGTGTGCTGATGTCTCTCAGGAAACACTTTTCAGGTTCCACCTCTATGCTGGTCTCAATCACCACTAATTTCTCAGCTCCAGCTGACCAGCTTCAATTGTCCCAGTAAAACAAAGGTTTTACTTTAGTGGTTCTGGTCTTTTCTTAATCACGCTGATTCTTTAGCTCCAGCTGAGTAGACACCACAGATTCTGCACACAAGTGAACTGGTAGAGCTTTTGCTTCCCTCTGAAACTTCACAAACCATGCCCCCATCATATGCACTTTCTCAACATTCTCATCTTCAAAGCTCCAACAGAGCAGCCCACGGAGCTCTTACTACTCAATGGCTTTTCTAGCCCAAAGTTCCAAAAGCCTTCCACAATCCTCCCCACAATATGGTTAGGTCTGTCACAGCAATACCCCACTATCCTGGTGCAACTTAATTGAGGTTCCCTTCTCTGAGATGATTTTAGCTTTGTCAGTTGACATAAAACTAGCCAGCACACCAAGTTTCATTGTTGTTGTTGTCCCCTCCCCGACTCATGGTACTGAAGGCTGGGAGATTCAAGGTTGGATGGGGAAATCTAGGAGTACTGCTTGCTAATGTGGACTGTCTCCGGTCATTAGGTAGCCCAGAGCATCAGCTGGTGAGGACATCCTACCTACAGTGTCTCTTCCCATTATGAAGTGGCAGTCCCATTGGATGACGACTCAATGCTTAAGGCCTTACTTAAACCTTAATTATCTCCCAAAGGCCCCAAATATCATAGATTAATATCTCACGGTGGTGATGTGAACTTAAAAGGGATGCTCCATGGTGGCATTTATTGGTGTGTGCACCCAGAACTTACTGTTTACTTACTAAGTACTTACGAAGTACTGTGTACTTCCTAAGTACCTGGGTACTTACTGTTTTAAATCCATCCCCATCCTTTAGACTTGTTTCCTTCTTGAGCTAAGCCAGCCACAGGAGACCCACATCCATACCTTGCCTCCTCAGCCAGTGGGTATGAAAAGACAGGCTCTTCTGATTGGCCAGATTGGGGTATGTTCCTGCTCTTGGGCCAATTATCATGACCAAGAAATTGGGGCTTCCCTACTAGACTGCTTCAGTTGTCCCTCTGTGAGTAGGTGGTGGAGAGGGGGGCTTCATCCCACCCAAGGCAGAGGAATGGGTTTAGGATAGGCAAAGGATGCTGGCCTTCCTACCACAACACTGAAACCCAAAGGTGGGTTTTGTGAACTTAAGATAAAAGGAATCTACATGTACCAGAAGCATGCAAACTAGGAAGGTGGTTTTCCAGATTTTTGTCCTTTTTGAGACTTTGGCTCTGGTCTGTTGATTTGTAATTAGTTCAGCAGCATGCAGACACATGTGTGGCCTCCCAGTGCCTGTCTCTGCTGGTGTGGGGCCCCAGGGCAGCTAGGCTTGTCTGTGACATTGGTACAAGCAGAAGGCTATGGTTTCTGCCAGCAGCCAGTCCCCAAGAGCCCAAGTTCTAGGCCAGAAGTACCATTCATATCTCAGACACCAGTGAGATCCCTCCTGCTGCCTTGATCCCCTAGAAGCAAGGAAGGACCGTGCTAAATGAACCTCATAAACCGTCAACCCTAGGGCTGACACCCTACTGCAGACACCATCAGCTCCTGCTTGCTGTTCTGTTAGTCTTGCCGTGTATCCCTGGCTGGCCTGGAGCTCAGTCTCCGGTAAGGATGCCCAGGCTTGCGGTCACTTGGCACAGCCTAGCTTACCCGCCTAACCGGAAGCTCAGGCCTCTTCACTTCGCTGTCTCTTGGTCAGAAAGCAGTAGCCCCCAGGTGGACTTCAGAGGCGTGGTAAGATTCTAATGTGAAGAATGTGTCTGGCCCCTGGCAGGATTGCTTCAGCTCCACCAGCATCAGGCATGTCTTGCCCTCTGAGCTTGTCAAAATTTGTAGAATTCCAGCATTTCCGCCTGACTTGGATCAGTCTACCACAGGCCTCCTGAATCCACAGAGGCCTCCAGCCTTCCTACATACCACCCCACAGAGGAGTCTGTCCCCTCTGCTGGAACGTGGTCCTCCTTTTAGGCCACACACTGCACAGGATACATTCCAGATTTGAGATCCTTTTGATCACCTCAGGTAATGGTTTCAGCATTTGCTTCGTATTGATTAGGCTTCTGCATGTATAAGTTGACATTTGGGGGCCCTGGGAGATGGCTCAGCAGGTAAAGGTCCGTGATGCCAAACTCGATAACAGAGTTCAATCCCCAAGACCACATGGCAGGAGAGAAGCAACTCCACAAGGTGTCCTCTGACTTCCATGTTCAGCTCATAGACAGACAGACAGACAGACAGACACACACACTCTCTCTCTCTCTCTCTCTTTCATGCACTAAATGAATAAAGTATTATTTCAAAATAGACATTTGGGAGCACACATCTACTTCTTACCTTTCTTGCTTCAGTGTGGTCGTCTTAAAGTCTGTGCCCAGAAAAGACAAGATGGATGACACATTCGTTTCCTTTCTGTTGTGATAAAACACTCAGACAAAAGCAACTAAGGGAGGAAAGGATTTATTTGGTTGAAATTTCCAGGTCAACGGGCCATTACTGAGGGAAGTCAAAGCAGGAATCTGAAGCAGAAACCCTGGAGGAGGCTTCCAGCTTGCTCTCTGGCTCACTCACAGGCTTGTGCCCAGCTAGCTTTCTTATGCAAACCAGGACCACTTGCTCAGGAAATGGCTTTGCCTACAGTGGTCTGAATATATCAACTTAAGGCAAACAAGAGAATCCTTCGCTGACAAGTCCACAGACTAACCTGATAAAGACAGTCACGCATTGAGATCCTTGGCTGTGCCAAGTCCATAGTTAATGTGAACCAGAACAGACCGTGTGCTTTTAAAAAAAACACTCCTCTACTATGTCACCCATCGTGTAGCCGAACCTGGCCTCAAACTGGCAAGTCCTGTCATAGCTTCCTGAGTTCTGGGATCACAGCCCCCCACAACCATGCTGGCTTGAGCGCTTTTTATTTTAAGGAGAAAGAGCTTAGAACTCAGTGCTTGTATTTCCCACACTGTGCTTCTACGCCTGGGCGCTAAGTCACCGACCGAAGCCTTTCTGAGCCTCTCTTTCAGGGGAGGGAACAGGACACCTGGCACCAGGCTGTTGTGAGGGTAATCAAAGAGTGAGAAGACTCTGCCAGCTAGGGATGGCAGCTCACCTGCGGTGCTCAAAGTGGACAGTAGGGGTGCCTGTTTGCTGGAAAGGAACCCCACCTGCCTGCAGAAGAGAAGACTTCACTGTGACAGACTGGCAGAAACTGGAAATACATGGTGACATCAAGCATTTACGCCTGCCTCCAATTGGAAACACCTTTCTCAATGTGAATATGCACTCAAGAAGCAACAGAGCAACTCCTGAGAGTCGACTGCTGCCCTCTCACTGTCTATTGGACAGGAACCTATGCAAGTGTCTATTAATGTACACCTGTGTCTTGGGGAAGAGCCTTCTCACCTGCGGTATGAAATGTGTGTATTTTATGGGATGACATGATGTCATGAAAGTGGGTTTTAGCCAAGTCAAGTTGGTTTCTATAGAGTAAGATTTAGCTATATATCTCATATTAGAAGTTTTGTTATATAGTTTATTTTCTCATATATTTATATAATCTCATTTATCTTAAAATTTTAAGTAAAATATCAAATTGTATAATATACTACAGTTATATTATATGGGGCATTAATTCCTGGAGAGTCTCAAACATGAAACTCCATGTTTTAAGTCCCTTGTATAAAATAATACAGTGTCACCAGGCAATGGTGGCACACACATTTAATCCCAGGACTTGGGAGCCAGGTCAATGAGTTTGAGGCCAGTCTGGTCTACAAGGCAAGTTCCAGGACAGCCAGGACTACACAGAGAAATCCTGTCTTAGAAACAAAGGAGGAGGAGGAGGAGGAGGAGGAGGAGGAGGAGGAGGAGGAGGAGGAGGAGGAAAGAAAAGGAGGAAGGAAGGAAGAAAGAAAGAGAAGAATCTGCACTTCACTAGTAAACAACCTCCCACAGACTGAGAATCATCTCCAGATTCCTTCCTTATAACACCTAACACAGAGGCAACGCCACCTAAACAGGATGCTGTATTGCTTAGGGTACAATGAAGAAGCTGTGTTCAGTACAGACGCATTTGGAAGTCTTTTTGATCCTCAGTTTGTTGACTCTGTGCGTGTGCAGCCTGTGCGGACAGATGCTCTGAACAGAAGAAAATGAAGCCAATCTCCTTCCTGCACGTCAGCATGTGCGAGCCCCAGTCCGTCTCTAACACTGGTCCCTGCTTGATCGACTCTTAGCTTTCTGTCCAGCGTTTTCCCCTCCCTGTCTGTCTACAGTCTGCTTTCTTGGGTAAAGCCCCAGTCCCATTGAGTCTGCTGTGTGTCCTCCGCACCTTCAAGGCCTCTCCCTGTGAGCTCAATTCTTTTCTTTTTTGCCCCCCCCTCCCATTTTCGTGTGTGTGTGTGTGTGTTTGCGTGTGTGTGAGTGCACACGTTTGGGTGTGTGTGCGTGTGTGGAGGTCTGAGGACGACGACAAGAATCTCCCTTTGATCACTCTTCCACCTTATCTACTGAGGCAGGATCTCTCAACAACGGCCCAGAGCTCACCAGTGTGGCTGGCCTCACCAGTCGGCTTCTCCCAGGGATCCCGTCTCTGCCCATTGAAGTTGAAAGGCAGGGAAGCCGCCACAGACACCCAGCATTTACCTGGGATCTGGGGATCTGAACTCCTGTTACACGGCAAGTGTTCTCACTCTGAGCCGCCTCCTGCACATTTCTGTTCTGCCAAGCTTGCTTTGTTGTTGCTCCCTAATGCTTATTCCGTTACGTTGACTGAATCAGTCTCATCCTTGCGATCAGATCCCGGCACCCTGTGGTCAACGTTCCTACAGTAATGTTTCTAGTAACTCCCAGAATCCCTCACAGCAGTACTGCAGGCTACAGTGAAGGCATAGAGATTTAACTATCCAGCTTTGTTTGGCTGAGGTTTGACGTACGCAGCAGTTCCGACCACTGGGGACAATACATGGATCAGAGAGGTAAATGGAAGGGAGCCCTCCCGTTAACTTGCGTGGAGTGAGCCCTCTCATCCCTGCTGATCACCTGGTTTTTGGACTTTTCCACGAGGTAGATGAGCACAGGCCAGTTGCCACCTTCCGTTTGCTTTTACAATTCAGCAGTTTTCCCAACAGAGTTGACGTGAACAGCGTGCCCTCTCTAGGCTTGTCCTCCAGGCCCTGACCCTCCCAGCCTGCCTTGACCTTCCCTGTTGCTGCTTCCTGCGCCAACCCCTCCTCCAGCTGTCTTCTGCCTGTCCAGCTCAGATGCAGCTCTTCAAGGAGCTTCTTGGGGACCCTGGGAGCATGTCAGTGCACCCTCACATTCCATCCATTCGTGTGGGGGATGTTCACATTATATATATTATTTTATACTTTTTCTGGGGAGCTATATGTTCCCCACTAAAACATAAGCCATGAAAATAAGAAATGTATGTCTTTCTTGCTAGCTAGGACTCAGTTCTCTTAATGGGAACAGCGGTTTTAAGTAGCAGAATTACAAAGAAGGTTTGCATACCGTACATTTGTTTGTATACTGTAAAAGGCCCTTTAGTGGGCAGCTTAGGCCAGATCCTCCTCTATGCTGCACAGCTGAGCATGACTTCAGTGTTCACAGTCATAAAGAGCAGAGGACACGGGGCCAGCTGACAGGGAAGAGGGCAGGGGGAAGTGCGGTCTGCTCCCTCTTAAGGAGGGTCCCTGAAATTCCACATCTCCGCCACTTCCCACTCATCAGCCTGAAGTAACTCATGTGGCTGCACTTGGCTGCGTTGCAGGTAGGACACTGAATCTTTATTCTGGGTAGACATGTGCCCACTCCAGACTGTTCTCATGCCTCCCAATAGGAAACCAGATATTGGTAGATGGTCAATTCTCAGATTCCATTGCCTGGAACATGGTATGCGGGTTGAGTGATGAAACTAGAGGAACACTTAGGTATTCGTAATCTCGGCTGCTGTAAAGGAACAAAGTTGGACAAGCTGGGTGTTTGTCATATCTGAGAAGTTCCAGATCAAGCTGTCATCTCATTGTTTTCTAAGTGTGGGGAATATTATAAATTTTTCTCTGTTTTTGTCTTCATGTTTTCCTTCTCTCCCTCTCTCTCTTTCTCTGTGTGTACATGTGTGTATATGTGTGTATATGTGTGTGTGTTCAAATGTCCCCTTTTTGACAAAGGGGAGACCAGCCACACTGGACATGCACTCACCATGATGACAAGTTCTCAATGAATCAGACCCTATGTCCAAGTAAAGCCATATTTTGAGCTCCTGGAAATTCATATTCATAGAACTTGAAAGTGTTTGAGGTGTAGGCGGAGATAGCACGCACCATTCAGCACAGTCAAGCACAGCATGAATCCATGGCTACGTAGGTTTAGGGTTTTAACTCAGGACAGTTGACCTGCTGCCACACAGGTTCCTGGCATGGACACCACTGTTCATTATTACTCCTGAGATGCCTCTGTAGGCAGATCCAGCTGCCCCATCCTCTTAGTCAGAGGAGCAGTGTGCCTGTGGAGCCTAGGGGCTACTAAAGACCTACAGTTTTTACAGTGTCATTAGCTGTTCCAAGCCAGAGTCAAATCAGTCAAGTTTCAGGGTCCAAGCACTCCAGAAAAGTCCACAGAGCCTCTGTGCTCTGAGTCCTTTGCAGCAAGATGGCAGCCCCTGCCTTTGGTTTCATGCAACATCCCACTTGAAAGCAACAACCCAGGGATACAGGGCCTGGCTCGGAATCAGAGCCTGGCTCCTATCTGGGCCCTCCCTAGGCACCAGCCCTCTGTCGGAGCTTTATTCATTCTTTCCTGATGAGCTGAGTTCTGCCTGTGTCTTCCCCCAGTGTGTAAGCTCCTTTGAGTTCAGTCCAGATCATACTTCATTCATCTATGTAACTCCCACAGCTCTGGCTGGTAAAAGTTATCCTCATTAAGCCACCAAAGGGGAAAGGTTAATATTATTATCAGGAGGTTAGAGCTGGAAGCCTCACCCCCAAGCAGAGAGATGTGCATCATGAAAAGTTTCCTGTGGTTTCTGCTGGCCCCAAGTTCTGGGATTCTAGCCAGGTGGCAATTCTGCCCTCCCCTGGGGCCAAGTGTCAATAGCCTGTTGTGCTGGCTAGTTTTATGTCAACTTGACACAAACTAGAGTTATCTGAAAGGAGGGAACCTCAATTGAGAAAATGCTTTCATAAGATCCAGCTGGAAGGCATTTTCTTAATTAGTGATTGATGGGGGAGGGCTCAGCCCATTGTGGGTGGTGCATGCCCTGGGCCTGTGGTCCTGTGTTCTATAAGAAAGCAGACAGAGCCATGAAGAGCAAGCCAGGAAGCAGCACCCCTCCATGGCCTCTGCGTCAGCTCCAGCCTCCAGGTTCATGTCCTTGACTTCCTTTCCTCCAGCCTCCAGGTTCATGTCCTTGACCTCCTGTGGTCCTGTGGTCAGATGAGCCTCAGTACAGGAGGAGTCAGAAAGCTCAACTTTAGGATAGGACACAGTGGAAACGTTGCTTTGGAAAGCCTCCTCACCGAACTAGGCTGAGAAATGATGCATCTCCAGCTGCCTGGCCACCGCTGCTATCCTTGAGTGGAGTTGGTCGGGGGACTCCGTTGTAGCTGCTTTCTGGGTTGCAGGACCCAGCTCACCTGGTACAGTATGGCTTTCCGTGGCATTCCAGTGGCTTCGGAACATGCTTTTGGGACTATATCCACTTCCCTAATGTTGCCGCTGGAAGATTCCATCTGTCACATGCGGCAGTAATTCCTTCCTGTTTCCTGCCTTAGTCCTTGTGATTCAGATGACTGCTCAGGCAGGACAGCTGCTGGGAGGCAACAGAAACACATCAGTGCTTCATCAGGCTTGACACTCAGACTCCCAAGGGACTCCTTGACTTGGAAACTCAGAGACAAAAGTCACTTCGGCTTAGGGAAAAGCGGGCAGAGTGCAATGTCTCCGTCCATGCCAAAGGCAGGGCCCCTTGGTGAAGAATGAATGGCACACTCAAACAGAGTCTTTGGGTGGCCACTCACCTAGCTAAAAGCCTGCATTGTCACAGGCAGAGAAAGAGGAGACTGCACAAATGTCCTCTGCCAATTCTCATGGCTCTTCTTTGTTCATGGTCCCTCGGTGCAGGTGCAGGTAGACTTGACGCTACACAGAGACCTCCCTACAGAGGCGTAGGGAGAACCTCTGTCACGTGTGTGCGTCAGTCTGAGACATTAGCGCCTTCATCTCTGCCGTGATTTATTAAAATGAGGCGGCACATCCATCACCCGTCCCTTGGTGATCAGACTTTCCCCTGGCTGTTAATAGCAGACTGCTCTCAGGGCAGAATAATTGAGAGTGGCAGCCCTGATTGCATTGCTGTTGCACCAGCTGCACAGGAACCTAGATCTTAAATCCTTTGGGGATCTGTGGTCTGGGCACTTGTTCTGCCAAATCCCTGGGGCCCACCTTCAAGAGGCCTATTTAACACCAGGCTCTAGCCCGGGCGTATCTGTATCCTGACCTCTTGTTTCCGGTCCCCCCTTTCCTTTATCCAATTTTCATATCCACTTATCTACACACTAACTATATTTTTCTCACATTTTGAGAGTGTTTTTGTTCATTGTAGAGAAATTAGAAAATATAGATCATCAAGGGAAAAAAATGCTACTTTTAAGTCAACATGCCACCACCTGGAGAGAGTCCATCCATGAACTGTGAATCTATCCATCTATGAACACACTGGGATAACTCATCCCAAGTTTCATAGTGCACCTTATTGTTATTGAATTTATATTTGCTTTTGCTTTTTGAGACAGGGTCTCACTATGTAACCTAAGCTGGCCTTGAACTCATGGCTATTGTACTGCCGGAGGCTGCCATTGTGGGAAGGCAGTGTAACCCAGTGCCCAGGCCATGCATCCAGCTTTAACCTTGCACCCATTTTTACTTTTATATCATTCACTTACTGACTAGAAATGGCTTTTTTTTGTATATAAAACCTATTTTAGATCCCTTCTTGACCTTCCAACTGAGATGGAGTGTAACTAACATCTGTTCACATCAGTTTAATATATGGTACATCCTCTACCTGAAGACAATATAGTAAATGGACTCTTGGAGCTGAGGATGGAGTAGGTGCTGGTTCCACCCATCCCCACTTTGGCCTGGTATCGTAGTGTTTGCAGGAACGGTGCACTGGTTCTGAGGACTTGAAAACTTTGTGGTGGGCAAGGTAGCCCACGCTTTTAAGCTCAGTGCTCAGCAGTCAGAGGCCAGCAGAGGGCTGTGAGTTTGAAACAAACGTGGTCTACATATCAAGGGGAAAAAATGTTACTTTTGACCTGAAAAACAAACAAAAAGTTATTTTATAGTTATAACAATGCTGATCAAGGTATTTAACCAGGAACACAGCACTGGTCCCTTAGTTTATTTCCCATTTTTCACATTGGGAATCAATGTTACCGTGGATATTTGTGACTTCTTAGGACAAGTGCCTGAAAACGGAATGGCTAGGTGGATGTATTTTTATCTTTTTGGAGTTATGTATGTGTGTGTGTGTGTGTGTGTGTGCGCACATGTGGGTGCAAGTGCCCTCAGGGACCAGAAGGGGGCGTCAGCTCCTCTGAACTAGAATTACAGGCAGTTCTTTGCCTCTAGGTTGTACTGGGAGCCAAACCTGAGTCTTCTGCAAGAGAAGTACTGACTTTTTTTCCCTTAGCGTTGTTTCTTCTTCTTCTCCTTCCTCCTCCTCCCTCTTCTCGTTGCAGTATGCATTCTTAACTGCTGAGCTGTCCCTCCAGCCCCTGGATACATCTCAGACTTTGTACTGTGAAGACTTTTAGACAGACACAGCTTATGGGCTTGAGATACTGTTCAGCGGCAGAGGGCTTGCCTAATATCACGAGGCCCTGGGTTTGATCCCCTGGACCACATAAAGCAAGTCAAAACAGCGTACACACCTGGACACGTGCGGCCGAATATCACAGAGAACCCTCCTCTGCACATTCAGTGATGATTAGCTCTTGCACGTTTTTTCACTTTCTTTCCCATCTTCAATCCATTCCTTCAGTCTGTCTCAGGAGCAGAGCCAAGATGCCTTGCCAGCGAGAGTCATATCTCCTTTATCCTGCTCCACCCTTGAGGCAACGAGCACTAGATATTTGAAAATGGGAGAGAGGAAAATGGTGCATTATGAAAAAAAGAAAACGGTTACACCATGTCAGCATCATGCAGTGTGGTGTGTCCCTGTCTCCCTGACACACTGAGGCTCAGGACCGGCCACTTCTGCCCTGGGTTCCTTCACCCGGACCCCGACCACCTCTCTGCCCCTCTGTCTTTCTGTCTCTGAGCTGGTGTGTGCACTTAGAAGGCATTTCAGATCTTGCCAGCCCGCTGCAGGAAGTTCTTTGGCCAACATCCCTGACCATGCTTGTTAATCCCTAGGGCCTTTCCTTCCTTCCCTCCCCTCCTCTCTCTGCCCACCCCTTCTCCTTTTTCAGTTCCTTTCTGTAGAACTCACACTATGTAAGTGCGCTCTGCCCTTGAGCAACAGCCCCCTTTTTCATTTGGGAAGAACACCACTGTTACCCGTTCTAATTAGAAGTTACCTGGTTACGGATGAGTTGTTTTCATTGAATATTTGTATTTCCTCCTTTCTGAAGTGTCTTCTGTTAATTTTCCTATTGGGTGTTTGCTGTTTTTAAAATTGCCATTTATGTTATCCGATAGCGTCGTGCTTGCATCAGTGAATTGCTGGGTCTGCTTTTTCAGACTCAAATAACAAACAATTACCTTCATAGCAAAGAGTCATTGTATTTTCTAAAGCCAACAGCTTAGACTAGCAGTTCACAACTCACCATCAGACCAACAAGCAGGGCAGGCAGGCTGGAAGCACACAGATGCAAGGCTGAGTGTGGAACAGGAGCCTGCAAACACTGGGGATCCCAGCAGGGGAAAGAGTGACAACCCGTGCGGGCTAGTTTATGCCAACTTGACACCAGCTAGAGTCATCTGAAAAGAGGGAACCTCAGTTGAGAAAATGCCTCCATAAGACCTGGCTGTAAGGCATTTTCTTAATTAGTGATTGATGGGAGAGGACCCAGGCCACTGTGGGTGCTGCCATCCCTAGGCTGCTGGTAGGCTGCTGGTCCTGTTCTATAAGAAAGCAGGCTGAGCGAGCCACAAGGAGCAAGCCAGTAAGCAACGCCCCTCTGAGGCCTCTGCATCAGCTCCTGCCTCCGGGTTCCTGCCCCGCTTGAGTTCTCTATTCTGACTTTCTGCAGTGATAGATTACAGTGAGACAGCGTAAGCCAAACAGATCCTTTCCCCCCCAAATTGCTGTTTGGTCTCAGTGTTTTATCACAGCAATAGGAACCCTAAGTAAGATACACCCTCGGGTCACTCAGTCTCTTTCCCTCCTCTCATGGTTATACTTTGGCGTAGCTACGGCAGACAGCACAGATACTACTCCAGTTCCTTATATAAAAGAAATTATATATATATATATACATATATATATATATATATATTTTTTTTTTTTTTTCATATAAGATCTTGCAAGCCTAGATCTGGGAAGTTTCAGCCGCATCATTGATTCATGTGTTTATCTGTAGAAGGCAAACAATATCTTAAAATACGTCCAACATTAGTGAAAATGAAATAACCCCCCCCTTAATCTTTTTCAGCGTGAAGGCCCTGGACCTGGTGAATACGACTTGAAAGCACCTCCAATAGGTCCCATTACCTCTTGCTTTAGATCTAAGGTTCCCCGATTCTTGCCTGTTAATTCAGTGAGTATTCTGAGACACCTGCGGAGAGGTAGGTGTCAGGGTCCTACCTGTGTATGTGGCGGGCGGGGCAGGTGACGGAGGGACCTAGAGACGTCACTGCAAAGCACTGAACTGTATGCTGATGCAGGGACGTGTAAGTACCTGTGTCTGGAACTTCTGGCTTAGGGCCACCCTGGGCTCCAAGACTAGCTGTGTTAAATAGCCATGGGTGCTCCAACCTGGCTGTTTGAAGGGGACACTGTCAATGGACTGACACTGAGCAATGTGTAGGACCAGTTGCCAGTCACCCAGAACTGCCATTTTGAGTGTGTGCATGTGACTTCTGGGAGCCTAAGGAAGCAAAAGGCTGAAACAGAAAGACTGTTACTAAAGCAGATGGGACCATTACCAGGAAATACATGGAGCTTACCATTTTTGAGCTGGACATGGTGGTGCATAACTTTAATTCTCCTGGCACTTGGGAGGCAGTGGTAGTGGATCTCTGAGGAGAAGCCTGGTTGTGTGTGTGTGTGTGTGTGTGTGTGTGTGTGTGTATAAACACACACACACACACACACACACACACACACACACACAGAGGAGAGATAGCTTTATGCTTACGAGCACTGCACCCACATGGTGGTTCACAATTGTCTGTTACTTTGATTCAGGTCATCTGACACCCTCGTCTGACCACCTTGGGCACCAGGCATGCACACAGAAAGCAGAGACATAGATGCAGACAGATTTATAAAAGACTTTTTTGTTTTAGTTGAAGAAAGGTGTTTATTGGGGGAAACACCACATGTGACATGCACAAAAGACCTTCTGCAAAGCAGAGGGAGGACTCAGGAAGCTGAAATGCCCAATCTCTTTCTGAGGGCTGGATGTTAAGTCTCTGAAGAGTTTTTCTCCCCTATTTAAGGTTGGTCAGTTTGAAGTTAGACAAGACAGTTGATCAGCCCACAACTGTTGTGTGCTCTGGATCCAGACTTGAACTTGTTGAGCCAGGCCGTCAGCAGGGGCCTTCTGGAGGGAGGCAAAAGCCTCCAAAGCCTTAGTTTTAAGCAGCAAAGTTTTTGTCTCAGATCAGGAGGGTGAGGGAGAAGTCAGCCATCTTGGAAGTTCATCACCGTTGTTACCGAGGTCTGCCTACTTGGGGGTCTGTCTAACTCCCCGTCTCTCATTCCCCCCTCTCAGAGGTCACCCTAACTGCTGTTAGGGGCTGGGGGTGTCAACTGCCATTAACTGCTTTGAGCTGACAAAGAGTTGGTGAAATGGGCAGGTGTCAGAGTGCCTGGGGCAGGGTGTCCACCAAAAGGACAACAATAAAGCTTAAACCTACGGTGATGATCCAGAGCATAAGATAGCCATATTGGCTACATGGTGGTGGTGGTGCATGCTTTAATCCCAGAGGCAGAGGAGGCAGAGGCAGAGGCAGGTGGATCTCTGTGAGTTCAAGGCCAGCCTGATCTACAGAGTGAGTTCCAGGACAGCCTGAGTTACAACAGAGAGACCGTCTTGAAAAACCAGAAAAAAAAAAAGAAAAAAAGAAAAAGATAGCCATGTTGTGGTAGGGTGTATCTTTGGAACTTGTCATGCCAGGGAGGTGACATCTCAACAGGGTGCCTCCATCGCAGGTCTTACCTGAATCTGATGAACAGCCCCTGGCTCACAGGTGTAGCTGGAACCACAGCTTCCTTGTAGTCTGTAGTGTGTGTGCGTGTGTGTGTGTGTGTGCGCGCGTGCAGCTGTCCAGAGTTTGACCTGGGTGTGATGCATCCATGTATCTAATCCTGTGACCTGAACTGCTGTGGGAATGGCAGGATAACAGGATGTGGCCCCTCCCACAAAGGGTGAGCAAAGTTTTCATCGACATCTGGTGTTTTGACTAGTACCAAGTCTCCAGGGCAAAAGGCAGGGGTCCTCTTTGAGGCCCTGCTGATTAGGCAGTTCCTAAGTCTGAGAAGGGCTAAGGGGCAACAATGTGACCCAGGGAGATGAGTCTTCTGAATTAGCTTTTTTAGGTGTCTCTTTAGGAGATCATTAGCTTTTTTTTTTTTTTTTTGTCTTTCCAGAGGACTGGTGTCGCCACACATAATGTAGATTGTATTTAATTCCCAGGCTCCTGTTACACTGAGTTACTTCTGCCTTAAAGGCAGACACATTGTCGTTCTGGAGGCTCGTAGGTATCCCAAACCTAGGAATTATTTCAGAAAGTGGCACCTGAATCACCCCAGTGGCCTTTTCTGTTGTTTTACATGGGAAAACCTCTATTCTCCCTGTGGAAGTGTCTACCAAGACTGGGAGATGTTCGAAGTCAGGCCGCCAGGCATGGAGGAGAGTCTACTTGCCAGGTCTGTCTCTGGTACCTGGAGGCTGCAGGCACCCATTCGAGGGATGACTTTTTTGACATGTGTCGAATCTGTACTGCCTGTTAGAGTGTCCTCTCATGACTTGTCCTGTAACATCTCCTCCCCGCCCCACCTCAAAATAAGTGTGTTTTCCTGTCCCAGGTGATAACGTGTTGTAGGGACTCCAAGACTCTTTACTGTAGGGCCGTTGGCAACAACAGTTGGTCCTTGAATGGTAACACCACCCTCTAGGCTCCAGAGGGACTCTTTACGAAGGATGGGACACTAGGGGTGCCAGTGCAGCTCTTGGCCTCTGAATCGGCCATCCTATTTCCCTCCGCTATGGGGCCATCCCCTCCCTGATGCCCACAGCAGTGGATTACACAGCCACTTGGGTGGGTAAAAGGACCATATCCAGAAGCCTGGGGGTTGCTCGGGAATGTTTTACAGGGTCCCAGCTGCACCAGGGAGGCTTCTTGGCTGCCAAATAGCACCATGGCGTAGAGAACTAGGAAGACATTTGGAGTGTGTAAATATTAATTCTGTTTCTTTGGGACAGTTCTAGAGCCTGCATGAGAGCTATCAGCTCTGCTAAGGGAGCGCTTGAGTTTCTAGGTACTGGTCCTGACTCGGGGACCTCGAAGCCAGTGACTATTGTATAGCCTGCATATCAGATCCCCTATTTTACAAAATAACTTCCAGCTGTATAGAGGACCAAGTCAGGGTTTGCCAACGGTTGGTCTGAGAGATCGGGATAGGTTGCATAACTTCCATGAGGAGGACCTCCTCACGAGAGTGGACAGGCTCCTCTTCCTCTTCTGGTAGACGAGAAGTCTGTTACCAGCCAGAGGTTTCCCTTGGAATTTAGAATGTTTGCCATTTTGTGAGGTGTAAGGACCTTAAGGGGACAGCCGAGAGTAAACTTTTGGGCTTTCGGTTCAACGGCAGCAACTGCCCTTAGGCGCCCAGGCCAGCCTTTTGCCACCTGACCTGATTCTTTACTTAGGTAGCCTACAAGCTGAGGACAGGGGCCCATGAGCTGGGTGATCGCCCCAAAGCTGTGCCCTGTCTCTCAGTGATGGACAAGTGAAATGGGCTGAGCAGGTGACCTAAGGCCAGGGCTGTGGCCTTCAGAAGGTCAACTGCCGGGTAGCTGGCTGCACAGCTGGCGGAGGGACGATGGGGGCACTCAGTCAGTGTAATTACAGACAGATGGACAAGTGGCCGGAGGGTTTTCATACCGAAGTGGCTTCAGCACTATCCAAAACAGACATCTGACTCAGTCTAGAGGACAGAACTTTCTCAAGAAGACTGAGTGATGACACCCGAGCTCCCAGAAAACGGAGCAAATTACTAGAAAGTGCATTGTCCACTAAGTAGGGGCTGGTGTCAGGGGTTGCTGCTTTCTCTCAGAGGAAAGTTTCAAGGTCACCTGGTGACAATGAAATTAGGGCTGGAAGACCCTACTGAATGTTCTCAGGGTCACAACAGTCAGCCTTCTGCAGGGGTGACTTTGTGTATGTACCACCCCCGATCTCTTGTTCTGCGGCTGGCCAGGGCTGCACACTCATGTGGCACCCTCATTAATAGCGCTAATAAGGGCTTCCGCTTCCCTTGACGTGTGGCCAGGACTTGATTAGATTTCCAGGCTGCTCCTTTGCTTTTGGCCAAGCAAACATCCTGCCTTTAAAAGTGGCTTTTGTAGACAGCTGACGTCATCTACCAGGCTGACTGCTCTGTTCCGTGCTCAGGGTGAGGCCATTTCCACCCACTGCCTCCTCAAGAGAGAGAATGAACAGCAGGGAAGGGCAGGCATGGCCAGGAGAGAGAACATGGCCCGCAGTGGTGGAGCCAGCAGGCCGGCTGCTGGCTGGGCACAGTACAGTCTGACTTGGTCAGGTTCCAGTGAGCCTTTTGTCCCCCTAACAGGCAAATCGTGATGTACAAATTGGTGGCTTGGGGCCATCCTGGGTACTAGCACTAAGATTCAAACCCAGGCCTACTGGACTCTGAAATCCTTGTCATCATCGGTGTCCTCTTCCTCCTTCCTCATTCTGTGTGTGTGTGCGTGTGTGCATGTATGAGTGTGACGTGTGTGTGTGAAGTATGTATGTGTGTATGTGTTCATGGGTGCACACGTGCATGAGCATAGGCTAGAAGAATGCATTTGGTGTCTGTTAGGGTTTTTTTTTTTTTTGTTTGGCTGGAACAGAGATGGAAAAGTGGCCCAGGACCACACAGCTCTGACAGGAAGGTGCCCTGGCAGTTGGGAGCCCAGGGACCATATAGCTCTGAGGTGGGGAAGGTGTCCCCAATGTTGTAGCTCTGAAGGGAAATATCCCTGGCTGAGCTGTTCTTGCTTCTGGCCGAGCTGAGATGTCCACCCATCTCTTGATGGCTGCCTCCTCTTGGGAGGAAGGCAGTAGCTGAAGCTGTGCCCCGCCCCCCACTCTCTCAGTAGAGTCCAGAAGGCTGTTCTTCATATATTGTCCCTGAGGGGGCAGAGCCTCCCAGGGTGACCTGTGATTGGTGGGATTTTTTTGCCCATATTTGGCAAGTCCAGAGAGGGATACCGCCCCCCCCCACCCAACTTAAGGCCATTTGTGTTAGCTGGGGCCACTTCTGTGCTGCTCTACCAGGTTGGGGGACCCCACAGCTGGCTGTGAGTGGGGTCCCTGATAGTCCCATGGGGGAGCTTTCTTATGGGGAGTCTTAAGTTCCAGAGCTCCCTGGCCTTGCAGAACCAGACATCCCCAAAGGGGAAATGCTGGCTCCCCAGTTGTCCTTGGCATCATTTGAGGTTCATGGTGGGTACAAGGAGTGGTGGCCGGGGCCCCCAGGGTCTCCAGCAGGGTGACAAGAAAGGCAAGCAGCAGCCCCAACAGCAGTTGGCAGCTGGAGGGGCTAGGCTTGCTGGGGAAAGTCAGATTTGCTCCCCAGCAGAAACACAGATAGCTGTGAGGTGCTATTTTGGGCAGGGAGCAGGCAGCCAGCAGCCCAGTCCTCAACTCGGTCCGCCTGCTGCCATGGCTGCCTGCAGGATCCACTACAATGTAGTTCTCAGCTGGCCAAGGCACCTTGACAGTTTGACACCTGGAGGAGGGTTGGGCCTGGCAAGGGGGTGGGGCTTATGCGGAGCTCCCTCCATACTGAGGGGTCCCCAGAGTTCGGGCTGTGGATGCTGAGGGGAGCAGAGCCCAGGCCCTGTTCAGTAAGCATGGAGGGGTGTGTCAGGGTGGAGCACTCCACAGACGTGGGAGTCCCGCACTGTGGACTGTGTGGAAGGTGAAACCTTCCCAAAGGGGAGCCCTGGGCTGTGGGCTGTGTGTAGTGGGGCAGGGTCTTCCAAACAAGGGAGCCCTGTGCCGGAGACTGTGTAGGGAGCGGGGCCCTCCCAAAGGAGGAGACCCAGGATGCTGCAGACAGGGGAGGGGCAGGGCTCTCCAGAAGCGGAGCCCTGTGCTGCGGACTGCATGTTCAGAGCCCCAACAGTGTCCATTTCTATCATTTTCTACCCTATTCCTTTGAGGCAGAGTCTCTCCCTGTACGTAGAGCTCACAGTTTTTAGCTAAGAAGGCGGCCAGCTGCAAAGGTCCTTCTATCTCTGGAATCAAGATCATGATTGTCTTGTTCTGTGGGTGCTGGGACCCCAACTCAGGCCCTTTGGTTGCACAGCAAGTGCTTCTTGGAAGCTACTGAGCTTCCTTGGAAGCCCCTTTTGTCCTCATTTTCTTTAAGACAAGGTCTTACTGTATAGTCCAGTTTTGCCTTGAGCTCACGATCTTCCTGACTCCACCTACATGCCATGGTTACAAGTGTGCGCCACCACACCCAGAAAACCCCTCCCTTCGCCACTACACTGGGTCCCTTTCAAGGAGCCCAAGATAAAGACCCCATTGGCTTTCAAGAACGTGTGCGCGTCTTCAACACGGGGAAGCAATGGCCAAGAACTGAAGTCTCAGGCTGAGGCATTCGTGTCCGCGTGAAAGCAAGACTTTGAGTAAATGCTTGAGAAAATGTCTTCTTCCAGAATTTCAACAGAATGAGCGCACGGTACTTAGAGATGAGCACTCAGGCTGCAGAGACGGTTCAGGTCGGGAGCCCTTGCTGTGTCTATGGAGGACTCAGGCCGGGAGGCTCGCAACCACACCTACCTGCATGTACACACCCCGCCCCCGCTCACACTCGATTCAAGGAAATTAATTACGAGAGCTCATGGAGTCCACAGAGGGGCTGAGACACACCTCACTCTACCACACTGCCCCTGACAGGAATACGGGAAGCAATTCGGGCTTCTGACTCAGACCTGCAGTTGCAGAGCCCAGTCTCTCTAGCTCCTTGCTGCTAGACCAGGGGCAGTGGTCAGGAGGGTGGTGGTATCCTCCATGACAGGAACTGTTTGGGCCAGTGCCCCTGGGAGGAGGGCACTTTGACCTCACCCCCCAGCAGGTGCCAGTGGTCACTGGCTCTCCGGCTCTTGTCCCAGCCTCATGGTGACAGGGGCCTCTTCGGTTCCTAAGACACTCTCCTTGTCTCTCCCCACAGGGGACGGGTCAGCCACAGTTCACCCAGTGGCTGGACGCAGTAGCTCAGAATGACAATCTCATCAGGCCCCATTTTTTTTTTTTTTTTTGTCTGTTTCAGAAAACACCAGGCCCAGGAGCATACACGGCTTCAAGGCAGTTCCCTAAGCAGTCCCCAACCATCGCCAAAATGGGTAGAGAACACAGCCTCTTCTTCAACAACACAATAGGCTTTTAAAATAAAGTAATATTGGTGCCAAGCTACTTTGAGTTTTATCAAGTTCCTAATATTTAGAAAATGGCCTTGCCTGTTTCTTGCTGGGGTTGACCACAGAGCAAGGTCAGTTGTCTAGGTGACCATCCTGGAGGGTCCTTGTCTGAATAATCAGTGGCTTTGCTAAATCCAAGAGTGCAGCTGTCCCAGAGACTGGTCCGGGCTGTGCTTTGCAGCGCTGTTTATGGCCGATGTGTCCCGGCTCTGTGCTGCGTAGCCCTGGCTTCTACGGCTCCATCGCACTGATGCTGGAAGACCTCCAGAGGCCCCTGGAGACTTCTTTAGTTCAGTTGCATCGAGCCACAGGTAGAATTGGCAGGCTCCCCAAAGGTGGAACTTTCTCTTTGTCAGCTCCTGAAAAGAACATGACTCAACCATGCATACAGTCACACAGCAGATAACGTGGCCGGTGGTCAGCGACAGACGCATATATGGCAGTGGTTTCTGGAGAATACAAAAGATCAGAAAAACTTCTGCTGCCTAGTGACATTGTAGGGCAGGTAGTTCAGTTCTGTGGTGACAGCAAAGCCATCTCCCGGTCTGCTGTGTGCAAGTACGACACTGTTCTGTAGGACTGTTCCCCTAGCCAAACTGTCACCATCATCACCATCTGCAACCTCATGCTAAGGCTTGCTGACTGTTGATGTTTCCTCAGAAGGAGAGTCCCGATCATGGGATTCTCACCTGAGTATCTGTGGTAAGCGGTCCCCCTGGACGCTGGCTTGAAACACAAGGCATCCCACTTTTTAAAATCTGGCCTTAATGGACAGAACTCAGACTAAGGTCAGATAGCCCGAAGCTTCTCAGTTCTGGGAAAGCTGCCTGCTCAACTAACTAACCCATCCTTATTGCTTCTCCATTCCACGTTTCCATCCTTATAGATTACACAGGAAGCCCTAGAGAAATCTCACAGTACTTCCTTATTGCTCTGAGGCCCTTGACACTAGGATTTCTTAACTCACTGGACAGACCAGTCTGCCTGTCAGGTAGAATTACCAGATACCTCCTTGCGCATTCCCAGCTCTTCTCCCCACTTCGAACTATGTGTCCAATAAATCGAAGGCTTGATCAGATATCAGACTTGCCTTTCATTTCTCACGCTTCCTTGTTTTCCCCCAATCCTCACTCCCTCTCCTAGGGTTTTTGTTGCAGAACCCTACAGACCGGGACAAGTATCCAGCCATGCCTACGAGCCAGTTATGTGCAATTCTGTCCTAAGTGTACATGGCCTCGGGGAGAAGCTGTGGGCTATCCAGGCTGAGAAGGACTGGGGAGGAAGACCTTATCTATACAGCCATGGGGGAGCGAGCATCCATGCTGGCTGCAGACCTCCACTGTGCTCCTCTCTCTGCCCATAATGCCTCACCCATTGCTCTGCAAGTGAGGCCAATAAGCTCATTGTTTTCTCAGCATGAACTTTGGAATTGTACCTTAGCTTGTCACTGGGACCTTAGGAGCGGAAGGGTAGACGTTGTGTCTTCCTCAGGTAGGAATTTTAGCCATAGATACATTATAGCTATGTACAGAGCAAAATGCACACACTGAACTGGTGCACCCATGCGGAAACATCACACACATGCACACACACCGCAGCACACTGCGTCATACCCATAGCAACGCCAGGCATCTCGTGCCCGCTCCTCATTGCGTCACTCTCTTACACTTGATTTAATCTCTTTTTGTTCATCATGGCTCAAGAAGCATAAGCTATACCAACTAGACAGGTGCATATGTGTCATATGGCATCTAAGTTTATGTTTGCACACAATAGCAAAATCAAATAGTGAGTGTATACGTTCCCATTAAGGCACCGTGACTATGTCTCTGATTCCAAGTCAGTGGAAATCTTGAGTATGTACTATATGCCGGGTGCTGTGTTGGGGCTTGGAACAGACATGAAGGATCATGGGATTGAATTTGGCAGAGTAGTAAGGGAAACCAGGCCTGAGAAGGAGTCTAGGAATCTCAGGGAGCCGTGCCAAGAAGCTCTGGCAGATCCCTGGGGTCTGAGGCTCCGAGACTGTCCTCATGCAGGTGACAGCTCTATTGTGGAGGCCGACTCTAGTCTTTGAAAGATGCCAGGTCACTGTGCTGGTGCCCAGAAGAGGTCTGTGACCTGCCACATGTGTTCAGTGGTGGGAGAAGGCAGTAGTAAAGCCCCAACACATGAAAATGGGAAGGCTGGCTAACACCCCAGGGAACCAGGAGGTTGAGATGAGCAGGGAGGAAAGGGGAAGCCAGCTGGGGTAAGGACCTCCATGGGGGCAAAGGCCCAGGGCAGGGATAAACATTTGCTGGGAGAGGGAGCAGAGGAAGTGCGTCCCTGTGAAAGTGAAGGGGGAGAGGGCGTGGGAGGGGGCGCAGCTGTCAGAAGTCAGGACAGGAGCCTTGCACACCAGCAAGTCCTTTCCCATGTCCAGGAGGATCACCAGATAGGCCAATGAAAAGCAGCAGCAGCACTCAGAGAGTTTGGCAAATACTTAAAAAGTAAATAAAACTGAAAAATGCGTTTGCTTTGTAATATTTAAAAAGTGAAAAAGGCACATTCCCTCTCTGGATTAGAAGCCCTTATAACATACATGTACTACTTCTGTCTTCACCTGCAAACCCATCCTGGGCCTGTGGGATGTTTCTTGCCTGCTTTGATCAGAACATAGTGACAGGGCAGAGAGTCTCAAGTCTGTTTGTTATTTGTTTGGTCTTTTGAGACAGGGTTTCTCAGTGTAGCTCTGGCTGTCCTGGAACTCTGTAGACCAGGCTGGCCTCGAACTCAGAAACCCATCTGCCTCTGCCTCCTGAGTGCTGGGATTAAAGGCATGAGCCACCACTGCTCAGCGAGTCTCAAGTTTTATTTTCCAAATGGGCCAAAGTTCCTATGTGATAATTCCAAGGAGAGGAAAGAGGGGCTGGATAGACTTGGTTTGACATTGAGCTTGATAAAAAAAAGCAACAAAATCCCTCAGGAGACAGTGGCAGGTGGGTATCACAGTTCAGGCTAAGCTGTTCTAGAAAGTGAGTTCCAGGACAGCCAGGGCTACACTGAGGAGGAGGGGGAAAGGAGGAGGAGGAAGAGGAGGAGGAGGAGGAGGAGGAGGAGGAGGAAGGAAGAAGACCTCGAGCTTGGCTATGAGATCCCGACATTGACACTTAGCAGCTAAGAACACCTGTGTACCAAATGAAACATCTGAGAGGACTTCGGAAGCTTGAATCAAAGGAACAATAGACTCCCTGAATTGGTCTCTACCTCAACTTATCCCTTCTTAAATTTTGAGAGACTTTCTTCAGGGTCTTAAGTAATCTCGCCTCCCTTCCTCCATGAGCTGTGACACTGGCATCCCTACATCCCCGCTCTGGTTCCCCTGAGCATCTCTCTCCTCCCTAACTGCTCTGAGTTGGCTCTAACCAAAAGGAATATCTCTGGTTGGCTGCAAATGTCTCCTGCTATGTCCATCTGACGTTTCCTCCTCATTAAGCAGAGGATGTCAAAAGTAACAACACTGATGTGGACAGCCTCGTTTTCACTTTCCCATCCCTGTCCTGCTCCCTAGACCCAGAGGCACAACTCCTTCCACTCCAGTGGCTAGCTGGCAGTCATAAACAGTAAGGCTAAGGACCACAGGCTGCCTGGGTGACCAGCCATGTCTCCAGCCTCATCTGAAACATGCTAGATGTCACTTGTGGCAGTGTGTGTGTGTGTTTGTGTGTGTCTTAGCTTACCCAGTCATCTGTCAGTGGATGCTTGATTGCTTCCGTGGTTAGGCTTTTGTGAACAATGCTGCTATGGACATGAACGTATACATATTTCTCTTCAGGACTCAATTTTGAATTCTTTGGGGAATCCCAGTAGAATTGAGGATCATAGAGTAGCCCTGTTTTTGAGTGTTTGAGGAACCACCATACTGTTCCCCACAGTGGTGGAGCCATTCTATGTTTCCACCAAGAGTACCTAAGGTTTACAGTTAGGCATACCCTCACCAAAACAATTTCTGTTTTGGTAGCAGCCATCCTAACGGGTGTGCAGTGGTACCTTAAGAGTTGTGTTTTCCATTCCCCTCATCTTTAGTGATGTTGGACATCTTTTTGGGGGACTTATTAGTCATTAGTACATCTTGTGGAGAACTCTGGATAAGTCCTGCATCTGTTTTGAAAGCAGGCTATGTGATTCGGGTTATCAGTTTTAGGAGTCCCTGGACAGTGTGTTCCTCCCAGGCAGGTGGATTACCACTAACCCACATCCCCAGCGCCTGGACTGGAGTATCTTAACAGAAAGATACACAGTTTACAAATATTTTCTCCCATTCTACAAGTTTGTTTTTTTTTTAACATTGCTGATAATGTCTTCTACATAAGATTTTAAAATATTCATGAAAGTTTCTTTTTTCCTGTTGCCTGTGCCTTTGTTGCCACACCCAGGAAATCATCAGAATATTAAGTGTTCTAAAGCTTTCCCCCTGTGTTTTCTTCTAGGACTTTAATGTTTTAGGTCTTACATTTAGGTCTTTGATCTATTTTTACTTAATTTTTGAGTATGGTTTTAGGTAGGAATCCAACATCCATTTGCTATGGGTATCCATTTTCCCAGCCCTGTTTGTTAGAACATCTGCCTTTTCCCTATTGATCTTGGTTATCCTTGTCAAATTATTTGGCTGTATGTGTGAGGGTGTATTTCCAGGTAGGCTATCAATTCTAATCTACTGGCCTGTATCAGTAGATTAGCCTTTATGCCAGCAACTGGCTGTTTCAATTTCCACAGCTTTGTAGCAATTTCCAAACTGGAGCTGCATATTAGAAACCCTCCTCACGGGTGTGTGTGTGTGTGTCTTTACAGATTCTACTGCTGGGTAACTCTGGCAGGTTTTGGTGGGAGGTGTTTATTTTTCTGTTGTTATGATAGAATGCCCTGAACAAAGCGACTCAAGGAAGAAAGGACTTATCTTGGCTCACAGATGACATTCATCATGGCAAAGTCAAGGTGGCAGCTCGATGCATCTAGTCACATCTAGTCAGGAGCGGGGACAATGAGTTGATCTATGCAGGCTTATGCTCAGCTTGCTCCCTGTTTCTGTAGAACAGGTCCTAAACACCATTGGTATGGGTTTGTCCTCATCAACTAACACAAGGTAATCCTCTACAGGCATGCTCAGGGACCCATCTCTCAGGCGATTCTAGATTTTATAAAGTTGACAACACCAATCATCATACTGGATACTGTCTCAGCCAGTGTTCTATTGCCATGAAGAGACACCAAGACCAAAGCAACTCTTACAAAAGAAAGCATTTAGTTATGGGCTTGCTTACAGTTTCAGAGGCTTAGTTCATTATTGTCCTGGCAGGCAGCATGGCACAACCACCATCTGGGCTGGAATACAGGTAGTTTTAACCCTACAGCTTTAAGAATCAGGGTCCTGCTGGAAGAGGTTGTTTCCAGCTGTTGAGGATAAGTCTAACTTTTGCATCTATCTAAGGGCTGGGGAATAAGAAGGTATAGCATGGAAAGTGTCCCAGGGAAGCTGGTGCCTGGCATATCAGCGGGTGGTGGTAGTTCTTGGTAAGACAAGCAGGGGCCTGACCCCAGGCACTTCTTATGAGCCTGACCCTTGGCTGAGGTCCCCAGATCGTCTCGTTTTGGTTGGCCAAGGGCAGGGCTACAGTATGTGGAGCCTACCAAGAACAAGGGGATTGGACTCAGGGCCTGCCTGTCCCACTTTTTCCGTAGAGGAATTGGGTGGGGGTGGGGAGAACTGCCCTTGTATTTATCAATGGCACATATGTCTCCAAATAGATTCTCCAGGGCCAGGGCTTTAATAGTATACTAAGAACAACTTGGGGGAACATAAAGGCTTCTGACAACTGTCAGGTGTCCCAGGTGCCTCATTGGTAAAGATCCTAATGATAGCAGTACACATTTCTCAAGTAGTTTACAGACTAGGAGGTGCAACTTTATCAAAAAAATACAATGGATTTGGGTCTTGTGACACAGGCCTGTAATCTCAGCTACTCAGGAGGCTGAGGCAGTGTGCTTACAAGGTCCAGACTAGCCTAGGCAGCTTAGTTAAGACCTTGTCACAAAATATGAGGGGCTGAGGGTGCAGCCCAGTAGTGGAGTGCTTGTCTAGCATGTGCAAGGC
This sequence comes from Cricetomys ansorgei, assembly GCA_026225945.1. Classification (NCBI taxonomy): domain Eukaryota; kingdom Metazoa; phylum Chordata; class Mammalia; order Rodentia; family Nesomyidae; genus Cricetomys; species Cricetomys ansorgei. The sequence goes on from JAMJFZ010001264.1 coordinate 8,566,618, forward strand.
CCTACAGTAAAACTCCTTTATATATGGAGAGAGAGAGACCGAGAGGGAGAGACAGAGAGAGACAGAGAACAGCTAACGGGGCTCTGGGATCCTGGCTGCCAAGAAGCAATGCTGTAAAGAACACTTCTGCACGGATGCATAGGATGGACTTGTGGAAGGCTGGACAGAGGACTAGCTGGGAGCATGAGATCGAAGGGAAGACGGGAAGATATACACACAATCTCTTCACAGACTTACCTCAAACGGTTCAAAACCAAATGCGTGGTTTTGAGGAAGGCGGTGAATGACTGTTTGCCAGATTCTAAAGACGTATTTGAGAAAGGGAATGGCCAAGTGACAGAGAGGACGATGTCGATGTGCACCCGGTTAGGTCCCCTATGTGTATGTACGCCCAGTCTGTCTGCCAGGCTGTGGACCAGCACATGGACCCACAAAGGTCCACCAGTCAGCTGGACATCAGGCCTCTGGGGCCCCACAGCCCGACACAGTCTATTCTCCCAGCTGCCTGGCATCTTCTGAGCACCGTTAGTATTTGGGAAATCCACAGCCCCTTGAGTGACCTTTGCTTAAGAAACCACCACTCTGGTTTTAGAGGGACTGGGTGATGGGTGGCATGGAGCACTGTCAAGTCCCCTTCTGGCAGCCTTCCTGTTGACATGGTAGTGGTGGTGTGGCTTCTAGGTACTGAAGACCCCTGGACTGGTGTGGCCTTCCCCTGGACATCGTCAGGGAAGACTTCTATGGTGCCAGTGTATAGGAGCCCATTTTCCTTCTGCTGTGGCAGTTAAGCTGCTGCTTATGTCTCTGTCCCCAGGGCCTTTGAACTCTTCGTGTCTTTAGAGGGTGCCAGAGGACAGAGCACAGACCCTGTGTTCCCAGGCCGTTATATCCCAGGCAAGGGTAGGTAAGACATGATGATCTCTTTCTTGGGGACAGAGCACAACCAAGGTTGTGGACTATCAAAAGGGTGCTTAGCAGTTGACTGTGAGCCTAGTATCATGTAAGTGGCCAAGTGCTGGGCATGGAAGTGTTAGGCTTGTCAGCATCCCCTCAGACCTAGGAGGAGAGGCTCCTACCACTGCTCCACAGGTAATGAAGACAAAAAGGAAGGTGTGTCCTACTGTCTGTCTCTCTGGAGCCATCCATGCCGCACTCCTTAAACAGAAGGGGCCCAGCACTTCTTAGGAAGGACCGGCTGGTAAGCATCTCAGAAGGAACTAGAATTCTATTATATAAGCTGCTGTATCTTATGTCCTGAGGCCCATGGCTTCTGTCACAACTGACTGGATCAGGGCAATGCACAGCCCCAAGGGAAGCCAGTCTATAAGATGCCAGTGACCCATAAAGTAAGTGGGACCAAGTGGATCCTCTTATTGAAGAACCAACTGCTCTGTGGCATAGTGCTGGGGTCGGGGGGGAAGGGAGGCTGCAGAGAAGGGTGGAGCTAAGGCCAGCGTGGTGGTGTCCAGAGACCTGGGGCAGCAAAATGCCTGTTATAGATTCTCAAAATGTTTTTCTTACATAATCAAAACCCACAAAGCAGGCACTCTTCTATTATTTTATAGATGAGAAAACAGAGAGATTAAGCAACTTGCTCAAGGCCAAACAACCAGTGGAGGGTAGACAGAAGTGCCAGCTCAGCTGGTAATTACAGTGTCAGTGTCCTGCCTCTATCAGGACAGGGTAAAGGTCATGGCTGCTTTAGCCCCAGGTCTCTTTTGAAGTCCCTGACTTAGGGCTCCTGGGAGCGACTCTTGCCTGTTGCACTACCTTCAGTGAACCTCTCTTCTTTACAACTGGAAGCACTTGGTGACAGTTTCAGAAGCTCCCTGGCAGGGGACAGCAAGAACTTCCCAGGCACTCCCTAAACCCCAGGATCCTGGCTCAGCACTGTGGGGCTGGCCTCCACTGCTCAGGCAAAGGGAGAGGTCAGCAGGCGGGGTAAGCAAACAGAGACTTGTTTAGGAGGCTTCCCAAGGCCAAGAAATATTTGCATGGTGATGGCATTTGAGTCCCAGGTCGGGATGCGTGTACAACATTGAGCACTTGGCTCCCCAAAGAGAGCTGGAGTAGTAGCCTCTGAAATCCCATTCGCATTCGTGTCTGCAGATTAACACTGTAAATTCAGACACCCACAAATGTGTAAGGGGGAATGCCTTATTACGTGGTGAGTGGGTTAGAGGGACAGAGTGAGGGGACACAGGGTAGCCCCGAGTTTTGTCGCCAGACATATGCAGGCACAATGGGTTTCAAATGCAAGCTGGCTTTCTTGTTCTCTAATGAGGGTTTGTGAACATAGGGTCCCTGGACTGGAATGAGGGTGGGGTGGGGCAGGGCGGGGTGGTGTCAGAAAATACCCAGACTCAGTGAGTTTCCACTGCCTGACCCCACAATGTCTGACTAGTTCAGGTCAGCGTGGCAACACTTCCTTGAACAGAAACCTAAGCCTCTGCCTTCCTGCTGTTTCCTCTAGCCCAACGGTTCTCAACCTGTGGGTCTCAACCTCTCTGGAGGTCAAATGATCTTTTCACAGGGGTCACCTAGACCACCTGCATATCAGATATTTATATTATAATTCATAACAGTAGCAAGATTACAGTCATGAAGTAACAATGAAATTAATTTTATGGTTGGGGTCACCACAACACGAGGAACTGTATTAAAAGGTCACAGCACAAGGAAGGTTGAGAACCACTAGCCTAGCCTCTCTCCGAAACTGGCAGATACCACCATTGTGTCTACAACAGCCTTAAAGGGCAGAACAATGAGGGATCAGCTGTGTAACAAGTAATAGTTCAACTGTTAGTCCTAAAGTTTGTGTACTACCTGAGGAAGAGGTGGCAGCCTAGGAAGCTGGTCCTCAGAGCCGGGCACGGTGGGGCACACCTGTAACCCCAGCCCAAGTGGGGAACTAGGGATGTCGCTTAGTGGTAAAAGGCACATGCTCGCCATTCTTAAGGCCCTGGGTTCAATGTGCAACACCACCACTATTGAAGCGAGGAAAGACAAAAACCCTTGGGCTCCCCTAAGTGCCTTCCTCCCTAGCTACCAACGTCATGTTACACAGGCAAGATCCGGGACAGCAGAGGGCTCTGGACCAGACCTGCCCTGAGTTCTGGGAAAGGTCACATAATGCAGTCCTCAAGGTGCCGGGCCTGCCGCTCTGGAGGTGCAGGAGACAATCTCTTGGGGTCATGGTAAAACAGCTTTCCTGTGAACTTATATCTTTGGAAATTTTTGGTGTTAGGCAGCTTGTTTGTATGAGGTATGATTACCTCATATGCATTGATACGGGCTTCTCGTCGGACGGCCCACCCGGATGTGGCCCAATCACCCCAATCCTGGGGGTTACCTGGTGGGCAGGCTTATGCAAAGGACAGGCCACAGGCCAGGACCAGCCCTTGTCCAGAAGCCTCTGCCTCCTCTAACACCCACAGGCACTGGCAGTTTCACTGCTCACCCGACAAGGCTCTCCTGTAGGCATTCCAGGCCTTCTGGGAGGCCGGTTCTCTTTCCTCTCCTCCACCCTCCCAGGCTCCAGCTCCAGCCTTCTGGGCTTCTCCTCTGACACAGCTCTCCTCTCCAGGGCTGGCTCATTACTCTGTGCTGCCTGCCGGGTAAATCAACACACTGCTTCAGACAGTCCTGCTTTCCCTTCAAGGGTCTTTTGTTCAAATTCCAAAGTCGCTGTTGGGTACTAGCCCGGCCCCGGCCCCGCGTGGCCTCCAAAGAGGGTGCTTAGTCAGAGTGCATTTGATGTCTTTTCCGCTGTCAAGATTGACCACCATTTCTTCAAGGTATATCAGTAGCATCTGCTTTTTACTTTTTCTAACAGAATTCCATAAAAATATAGATCTCTAGCATACATATATATTTATATACACACATACACATAGAGACCAAGGAGTGAACACCCTTCCTCTGGCCTGGGGCTGTGGCCAGGAAACACCAGCTCTCTGGGGACACAAGGGGAAACGCAGTGCTAAGTCAGTACAGCATGGAGCTGGGCTCCAATGGCCTCCTTCCAAGGAAGCTGTGGCCAGCCACGGTAAACCAGGGCAGCCCTCAACTCCTTTCTACACATTTTAAAATGAGAGCAAGGGGAACCTGAGGGAGCATCCAACCAGAGTGCAGGAGCAGACAGAAAGGAGCTCTTGCTGGGCCTCGGGGTGGCTTCCCGAGGGAAAGTTCCATAAGCAGAGTGGCAGGCTGCAAGTCAACATCAAGGGACATCTGCCCAGCTGCCTGAACCCTGGCAAACAGAGCACCCGGGCACAGAAGGGCAAGGCATGTCAGGCTCCTCCTCCATCTCCACCCAGGCAAGGCCTGTGGGGAACCTGGGCAGGGAGCCTGCAAGGCCAAGCTGGGGCTTTGGGTCACTCAGCAAAGCCCAAGGTGAAGACTGGGCTGTGGGGGATGAGGTGTACTGGGGTGAGGCCTATAGCTCTCACTTTGATATCATTCACCCCAAGGGGCCTGCACTCCAGGGAAAGCCTTGAGGGAATATGCACTCAAGGTAGAAATGGCTCAGTGGGAACCCGTTTTGTATTCCAAGGCCTATCCTAGAGGCTGCTGGTGTAGGGCCCACGGAGCCTACTGGGGCATGTTTCCAGGGAGATGGGAGCTGAACAAAAAAGGAAGACTTTTTTGGGACCGTGTTTAGGAGGCCTAGCCTGACATGAACCCCAAAGGCACTTGGTGGCACAGAGAAAGAACAGGTAGCACTCAGGAAACCTCCCCACGGAGGCAACATGGGACATCAGCAGTGCTAATTCAGTCCGAGAGGAACACAGGAGCCCACTTTCCTCCCTGAGACTGGGACCTCAAGCTGTGGCTGTCCTGGGCAAGTCTTCAAGCTTGCACTGCCCTGAGATTGGGTAGGGGAAGTGCATCCGGGGTTCTCAAGCATGTCTGGCCACTGCTCTGCCAAGTTGCTTAGATTCAAGCCAGTTTGTCTCCCAAGGCGCCATGAAAAGCATCCAGAAGAATGTGGCCCAGGCAGACGGTAGCTGGCAGGTTCATCTCTATGGTACACCAACTCAAGATTGGTTCATCCAAAACCAGGAAATCCAGGGGGTCAGGGAAACTGAAGGTGGGGCTTGGAGTCAATACACACCTTTTATCTAAAGGGGCCCGTGCTCAGCAACACTACAGCGTCAGCCTCCAGGGGGCAAGGCATTTGCTTTGGATGCAAATCTTGTCCACCCAGCTTCAGCTTCAGATAGAGCTCAGGCCCAGCTGGCCCTGCAGGGGAGTGGGGGGCGGGGAGCACTGGCATGGCAGCCCGTGGAAGCAGCCACTAGGCATCTGTTCCCTGAGGCTCCACACCTGAACACAGCTGTCCCTCTCTGCCCCCTGCCTGTGTCAGCTACCCACATTGGGCAGCAGGTAGCTGCTGCCCAGGCTCATAGCTCTCTGGGGATGATGGAGAAGGGGAGCACAGGGCTGCTGGCCTCCAGCTCCAGGGCAGTGAGGAAGCAGTCGACGGCAGCCTCGTTCTGGCCTTGGTCCTGCAGCACCTCTCCCAGGCCCTGCCATGCTTCGTGGCAGGTGCTCTGCCTCTCTACAGCGTCCCGCAGCACCTTCTGGGCCAGACTCTTGTGGCCCAGTTGACTCAGCATCAGACCCTAGAAATGAAGCATAGGACAGGTTACCTAGGCTGGTCAGGGGGAGCCTGGCAACCAGGGCGAGAGCAGCAGTAGCTTGCTCCTGGCCACCAGCCAAAGAGGCCTCAGGCCACGCCCTGCCTCAGCCGTGTAGGAGTTCCTCTTATTTTCACGAGACAGGCCTTCAAGGCTAGACATGATTTTGAGTGGCCTCATGTGGGGGATTCCGGGCCCTCAGTTTGCTCTCCAACAAATGAGGGGAAAAAATCACCGGAAACTATCTTGGCATGGCTGTCTAGGACGACACAGCTGAAATAAGTCAGTGGATGCAAAGCTGCCCAAGAAAGCTCCAGCAGGAGCAAGCTGCCTGCAGCCCGGTGCTGCCTCTCACCCCAGGAGCACTTGAGAGCATGGGGCCTTCCAGTTTGTGACAAAGGGGAAGCTCCTCCGCCTGCATTGGCAGCCTTTCCTCTTGGGGGACTGCTGGGTCCTGAGACCTAAACACCCACTGAACCTACCCTGGCAGGTGAGGGGCACAGGAGAGAGAGATGGTCAGGGCGGAGAGCAGCTGCTGAGGGAATGAGTTAGAAGGGGTTCAGGGAAGGAAGACCCTGGATGCCCCTGTCAGGAGGCGGGAAGTATGGCCTTCAAGTTTAGCAAGCGAACTAGAGGCAGTGCCAGGAATTGTCACAAAGAGGGTAGGAAGTGAAACTGGCAGCCGCGAACATCCTCTTCCCCCACACTGGGGACAAAGGACACGGAGCACGGGGAAGCCCTCAGGTCCCAGAAAGGCTGCTCTGTACCATTCCACTGATCTCTTCGTCAGGCCTTGAAGGTATCTCAAGATGCTGAGAAGTATCAAGCCCCCTCCTTTGTTCCAAAGAGTGGAGGTAAATCTCCAACTGATTTCCTAGGTAGGCAGGAGACCAGAGTGGGGGCAGGGAGCACTCTTTGTGCTTGAAGCCCCCTCTCTGTAGCCCGCCCACTGACAGCCATGTACATTTTTGGCTGGATTATTTTCCTCCTCCCCAAGCTCCCTAGAGTTAGGCCTTTGGTTGCTATGGAGACTCACCAGGAAAGATGTACATGGCTAACTTCATAAAGTCCTAAGAGAGCTTGGAACATGATCAATTAGGCAAAAAAGATGGTGCTTAGGAAGACTAGGAAAGGCTCTGTCTCTAGAGGTGCTGGCTGGAGGTCCTGGGGCCAGAAACCAGGAAGGCAGAACTGGACTTCCATGTTGGTACCCTCGTATGACCCTGAGCATAGCCACACTTAAGGAACTCCTCAGCTCAGCAGCCTCCACTGAAGCTATAGAGCTGGGGGTGGGGGCAGGGCCCTGGATCTGACCAGATGCACACCAGCAGTGCTGCCTCAGAGTTGCAGAAGCAGGGCAGTGTCTGCCTTGCCAGCAATGCGCCAGGCCATGCTGCCCACATGGCCGGGGCAGGACCTTGAGGAGCTCACAATGGAACAGGGCCCTTAGGGTGGAGGGAAGGAAAGTTCTGATGGCTGCCAGACACTAAAATGAAGTACCCAAAATGGGAGGTCTGAAGCCTGTGAATGCTGCCCACTGGGAGTGACAGGGGCCACAGGTGGCCAGCAGGGCCTACCAGAGAGGGTGGGCCTACTTGCTTCTGTACTCTGAGCTTCCTTTCTGGTGCCTCCTTCCACAGGAAGTTTTACTGGCAAGAAGAGTCCCATTTTGATCTCTAGCTGGGCCTAGGTGCAAGCCTGTCACCCCAGTCATTTAGGGGACTGAGGTGGGAGGATCACAAGTTCAAGGCTAGCCTGGGAATGTAGTGAGACTATCCTTATGAAAATAAAACAGAGAGCTGGGGGTGTAGCTCAGTGGCACACAACTTGCCTAGCGTGTAGGAGGCCTTAAATCCAATCCCAGGATGACAAAGAGAAAAATAAGAAAATGTGTGGGTGTTTGGGAAGGAGCCAGCTGTGTCTGCAGGCTGAATGTGCGTCTCAGTAGAGGACAAAGCCCAGGGTTTTAGAAGCCAGAAGGCCTAGCTGGGATGAATTCCAGCTCTGCCATTGACATGTACTGTGACCCCCGAAAATGGTCACTGATCTCTGAACTGTGATTTCCTTATCTGTAAACTGGGGGATGGGAGAGTCTTTCTTCACAGGCTGTTGAGAATTCTGGAAGGATGGACTTGGAGAAGGCACAGCCAGACACACAGTAGGCAGCTAGCAAATGGCAGCCACAGGGATGTGGGGCAGGAAGAGGCAGCACTGCCCATTTCTTTAGAGGTTGGGAGACAGCAGAGTCCTCTGTTAGGAAGGGCTGTGCAGTGGGGCTGGCTCATGCCCCCCTGCCCCAACATGCTGACCTTATAGCCTGAAAGAAGACACCAGGCCAGGCTGGGGTCAGGCTCAGGCCTGGAGGCCCAGGGCCTGTAACAGGATCTGTGGCCACCTGCCCCTGACACCAGGAGCGTTTGTGTTTGGTAGCAACTCAGAGCTGTTTGCTGCTTGACAACTGGGTGGGACCCAACCCCAGGAGGATGCGAGGTCTCACCTGCTGTCCCCAGCCTGGCGCTGCCCCAGGGTCTACCAGTACCCTCTGGCACTTCATAGATCTCCAGGGGGATGGTGGGAACACAGAACCTCAGTCCTACCCACATGTCCCCACTGAGTCCTACCTCAACCCCCTACACCCATCCCTTATCTGCTGAGAGGAATCTAGGCCCGTGGAGAGGCCCTTAGCTTCTGACATTTCACTGTAGTGTCACGACTGGGCTGCCCATTCACAGGGATTTGGTAACAATGTGTAAGTTATCTGTGACCTTGGAACACTATAGCTGCAAGGCACACTTGGGCTGCAAACAGCCACCACTGGGGCTTCTGGGAGGACAGGCCTATGTTCAAAGTCCCCAGAAATTCCTATCTCTAGTCCTCCTCTCCCCAGCTCTCAAGAGCGGGCACCTGCCCACTCCTCCCTTAAGGGCTCTGGTTCCCAGTCCCCCCCCCAGAAGCCTTTCCTGAGGACAGCAAGCCTCGCAGGACCACCACCTCCAGATGGCGTTTGGTTACTGTGGGGTTCTTGTGTGCTCCAGGAGGAGAGTGACAGCAGCTCAACAGAAGAAGGTGGGAGGGATCTGGACACAGAACCAAAGACACCTGGCTCTGCCTTCAGGGTTTCCTGGGCTGGACTTGCTGCCTCAGAGGAGCAAGCCTGCGAGGGGCACCGGGCTGTCCGAGGGGCCTGTGCCTCGCTGAGGTCTGGTCCCCAGGTCAAATCTGGAGGCTGAGAGTTTTGGGGGCATTTCCCTGTTAGGTGGCAGCGTTTCTGTTGAGGTACAGGGTAGAATTGAGGCTACGGCTTGGCACGGAGAGGAAGGATCTCCCCAGCCTTTTCCTATGCTCTGTGACTTAACACTATCTCACCCCGTTAATTCAGCAACCCTGTGGAGTCTCCAAGAGCAGAGGCACAGCTGGAAGGCCAGGGGTATGTGTGGCTTTTCTGTCTTTTAGGGAGCCTACCCTGGGAAGCAGCACTTAGTGCTGGGCCAGCTGTGGGCCAAGTTGAGTGCTCCACCCCTGCCCTGAAGTATTTATAGAAGTTATTTGGGGAATTTTCTTTCTGAGCTCCAGGCACATTCCTGGGATGCAGTTACAGCCTTTCCAACTGGGATGCTGAGGAACCAGCAGGTCCTCTGAGCCCCAGGGCCTGTGTGGAGCAGCCACTGCTCTGGATGGCTCCTCTCCGGGCACTCTTGGGGAGACCTGTATGCTTCTAGGCCAGTGCTGGCTCCAGGTTCGCGAAAGTGTGTCACCTTCAACCTGTCCAACCAGACTGGGGACACACCCTTCAAGTCACACACCCCTTCCAGAACAAGGCTGCTAGAGTCACAGGCAGTTCTACTTCCCTGTTGGAGGCAAAGGGCACAAATCCTTCAGATCCACCTAGTGTCCAGTTGATATACCAATCCCAGGTCTCCTGAAGAGGCCCTGGCTGAGAAGGTACCCAGATACACTGGGAACCCAGCCCAGGAGGGGTCTTCTACAGTGGGCATCGCCCTTTTGTGGCCAAACCCACACCCATTCCTTTCTCTCCCTGGGTCTCTGGGATGCAGTGTGATGGTCAAGAGACACAGCTGGCCTCTCTGGCTGGGGTTATCTGTCTTCAAAGCAGTCTCTGGGCTAAGAGGCTGAAAGCACTGGACAGCCCAAAGGCAGATCACATCCAGTGACACTGTGGCTTACAGAGAACCGGGAAGTGGAAGCCTTTGCCAGCTCCACCTCTGGCCAAGGCTGGCCTTGACCTCCTCTGGGGGCTGGGCCCACTGAAGTCCTCAGGGGCAGAGCAGGAGGCTGAGCTTTAGTAGAGTAATGATGTCCATTTGAGGAACGGGTGGCTTATAGGACAAGGGGACCAAGGTTGTCTCCTCCAGACAGTCTTTCCCATTCCTTTGTTGATAAAATGGATTCTGGACATAATCAAGTGAGCTGTACTCAATTGTCAGCATGATCCAAACCTGTGCTCACCCAGGCAAGCTGGGGAAGGGGGGGCGCAGTGCGGAGGGGGGTTCTGAACCCTGGCCTGATGCTGGGATAGTAGCGCCTTGCACTACCACCTAGCAAAAACCCTGAGCTCTTCCCCACTTGTGTGCCATAAGGAATATGTCTCCAGGGCCAAGTGAAGGGGAACTCACAATCAAATCACTTCATCTAGGTCAAATGGCCAAGACGGTCCTATTGACTGAGCCTGTCTGCCAGACAGAAGCTTTGATTCATGGCTACCCAAGGTGCAGCCTCTACAGACTCTCTCCCCATCCTCCCCTGACTGTTGGCAAAAGGCAAGACTTCTAGTCTTCCTGTCCCCCACCACCCCAGTCACCTGCACCTCTCAAAGGTATCCAGTGCAGCTCAGCTAAGGAGCGGGTATGGAACAGCGCTGGCTCCTGAGACCCAGGGCACAGGCAGCAGAGGCAGATGGATGCGGGGACGAGGCCTGCCTGCTTTGTGTGCCATTGCTCTGCTCAACATCAGAGAACCTCCCGAAACCTCAGGGTACAAAGCTTTGCTTCTCAGCCTCTCAGGACACTTTTCCTCTGTAATGTCAGCAAACAGATGGGTGAACCAGCCTGGCAGGGTGACAGCCCAGAGTGCAGGGCCAGCAGAGCCTGTCACCACAGCGCCTCTTCAACAACCTCAGATCAGCTAGTGTAAGAGACTGCAAAACAAGGTCACAAGTCCCCCTCTTCCCTCTGCTTGGATGCTCTTGGAAGGCAGCCACTCCCCTTAGCTAAGGTCAGCATGGCCTTGCTCTGTGTTCACCTGTCCGAGAGGCAGGTGGGGCCTGTGTCCCGCACCTGTGCCTTGACCACCTTTCTGTGGGGAGCTAGGTGAGGAGTGGATCTGCCGCAATGAATTCTGGACTTGGCAAGGCGGCTCAGGGTTCTGCTTCCCTCTGCAAACTGAGAGGCTTCACCTCAAAGTGACAAATGCAAAGATAACCTCAGCCACTGACCCATGGCCTTAGACAATTACTTAACCTTGTTCTGACAGCAGCCCTACGTAATTGGCATAGGCACCCCCATTTTACAGGAAGGAACACTGAACCTCTGAAAGGCTAAAGGAAAACAGTGAGCAAGGTAAAGCAGACTTCAAGTGCAGGGTAGGTGGACTTGAGAGCCGTGTTGGACTTCAGGCCAGCAATCCCCGAGCTAGCTCCTAAACTGGGGCCTTAAAACATATTCTAGCTGGCCAGTGCTAGAAGCAATCCCAAAGGGAGCTCCGACCTCTCTGTCCCTGCCTGCCTCTGCCTCCTCAGCTCCCTACCTATCAAGTTTTCCTGGAACTACAAGTCAATTTGTGCCAAAGACCCTTAGCACACGATGTGATCCAACAGAAACCCACCTGGCAAAGGGTTGGGCTGGGCTCAGGCCGCTGCCACTACGGGACTGGTGACCAAAGCACCCTATGCTGACTCCTCTTCACAGCTTTCAGCTCACCCGAGCCCTAAGACACGCTTTGAAGTCACGAGGGCCAAAATTATCAATCCCCTTGACATAAGGAAAAAAAAAAATCTAGCCCAGCAAGGGGTATAGCGCCCAAGCTCTCTCATAACCCATGAAGGGCAAGGCTGGCCATCTCTGGTCTGTCACCCCTAGAATCTAGTACCACCGCTCCAGAACAGGAAGGTTAGGTGAGGAGGATATAGGTCTCTACAACCAGAGTCTACCGCTCTGGAGTCAGAGACTAGTCCTACGGGATGCCAGGAGCACCTGAGAGGCCCCACTCAGACCCAGTCCTCTGTGCTGTAGGTGGGAGGTGGCAAGGTTGGTGGGAGACGTGCAGGGATGTCTCTGAGGTCACAGCCACTTAGTGTGCTCCCCTAGTGTGGGTTCACACACTACAACGAGCCGGTCAATGATGAAGACCTGGTATGGTTCCGCACACTACAATGAGCAGGTCAAAGACAGAAAATAGTTGAAGCCACTCTGCTATCATGGAGGAAAGAGGTGACAACAGTGTTACCTCCTTGCTTTTCAGGGCATGTGAAGGAAGAGATAACCTTAGAAACTGCATCCCTGGGAATTAGACTGTGAGCCAAAGCTGGTACAGAGGGTTTCCCACTGTGGCTGGGGTCCCAAGGAGCAGAGGTTCTGGGAAAACCTGCAGCTCATTCCCCACTAGAGAGAAGGAATTTGTGCCTCTGGAGCCCATCCCTGGGGAAGCAGGGCAGGTGCTACCCCTAAATACCCTGCATGTCTATGAACACCCACTCAGGGCTGAGGGCCTCAGGATGTCTCTGGTAGACAGAGAAACACCTTCACTTCTTAGGCAAGCCAAGGGTGGGGGGAGTGGCCCATCCAAGGCTAGAGCTTGAGTCTTCTTTAGTGGACTGAAGGGCTGCAGAACACGCAATCTCTAAATATGCCACCTTGGCAAAAAAGGCTATTTTGAGCTAAAGGCAACTGAAAAGAAGCAGACGCAAGAAAAACTCTGCCGTCTGTTTGCCTAAAAGTAAATAAAGAAATTTACAAAGTCTTCTTTCATCTCTACCAGAGGGACAAAGTTGTTACAAAAAACAACTTCAGGTCCTTATGGGCCCCAGAATGTTCACAGCCTGTTCACTGATGAGTCTTTGTCCACCGTTAGTCCCATTTGTCTTCCCCAGATCTGCTATGCCTAGACATTCAAGGTCCTGTTCCTTTGTCTTGCCGCCTCTCTGAAATTATCTCCTGTGCTGAAGATTCTTTCTAGGTGGGAGCTGCAGACTACCTCTGAGGTCGGTTGGTTCCCCTGACCCGTTTATTCTCTACTGTTGGCTTCTGTCGTTCACAGTCTTCTGTTTGGTGGGGAGTGAGGGTGGGACAACTGGTAACAACCCAGAAAGATGGAGGGAAAATGGCTCTTTCCTTCAATATGCTGAGAAGCAGAGTCAAACTTCCAACACGGCCTCCTGAACAACCTCCCTGCTCAGGCACAGGAACCCCTCCTGGGACAGCTCGCTGACACGGCCAGTCTATTGGCCACTGTCTAGGCTCCTGCATTCCTTTTTTGTTGGAGGTGTCCAGTGCTTCTGAGAAGTTCTGTGTCGGAGATGTAGGGAAAGAGCCTGGGGTCCCCGCCAGCCCTCCCTGAAGAGCAATACTCCTGACAATGTTGGTAAAGACCCTGCTTCTCTCCTCATGCTCTGTGGGCAGACAGTCTTGGGCTCCTCAACCAGCTCCTTCTGCCAACACTCCAGCCGAGAGGGGTTGCAGGCAATGGAGGGCTGAGACTGCCTGGCAGACACTCCGACAAGCTGCTCCTATGATTTGATTTCCACAAAGAAACCACTGAGTGTGGCTGGCATAGGTGACACCCTCCAGGACCAGGTGGATCACGGATCACCTTGCTCTGGATTCTGCTGCATGCACTGTAGAGTTTTATTACTATTACTATTTTTCCTGGCACAGAACGGCCAAGGAGACAATGCCTTCTTGCCTGGTCTGGTGCAAGAATCCTAACTAGCATGGAGGGTAGAGTTAGAACCAGGAGGAGTTCCCCCATCATATCCAGGGAGGGTGGATGGCGTAACAGGGCAGCAGAGTACCTGTTCCTGTCTTAGAAAGGTTTGCAGCTTCCTGTTCCCAGTGAGCTTTCTTTTCCTGAGATTTGCCAACCCCACCCTATGACTGCAGGGTTAAGCCTGGCCCCTACATAGTACCCTAGGACTATCCCCACCCTCCTCTTTCCAGACTCCAGGAAGGGGGACTTCCCATGACTTCAGAAGAATTTTACAGCCCAGGCTTATATGTGGCTGAGGTCCCACAGGGATGGATGGCTCTTTTTTGTGCCTACTAAAGGTGTTGTCTTCATAAAGGTTCAACAGTGTCATAAAGCTAGACTTCTTCTCTAAGAGCCTTCCTTGGCAATGACTTCATGGTAGGAACCAGTAGCCCCCTATGTTCTTTTCTTTGGATAATTCTCTAAGGATGTATCTACTGTCGAATACACACAATGATGTCTCTCTTATCCTCTACGGATAGTTTCACAGTGAATTCTTGATGTAAATATCAAGCTGACTAACCAAGTATTTTTCGTTGTGCTACATCTCATTTAAAAAGACTCCAAGCTCCATGTGTGCTCAGAGGGAAGCAGTGCTATGACTGATTACTAATGTCTGTCAGTAGAGGGGGACTGGAGAATAGTCATCCGCATGCTGTCTTGTCTCCTTTCCTATTTCACTGTAGACTTTCATGTGCATTATCTCATTTGCTTAGAAAAACACTATAGTCTAGGCACAATTATCATCCGCTTATAAAAGAGGACATCAGGAAGACAGGAGTTCAGTCTTTTCCTAAGTCACTCAAGGAAACCACAGCCAGAGCCAGGAAGAGAGCCAGAGGTCCTGAGTTGCAGGCCAGCACAAGGAAGACATTGAGATGAAGGGAACGCTTGAGATCAACATGCTAAAACATTCACACGTCTTTAGGAAAATATGCTTAGTAAATCTTCTCCAGGCTTGCAATTTGCTATTCTTTATGCATATGTGTGGGATGCTGGCAGGAACAAAGCCTGTGGAAAGGGGATGGGCTGCCCACGCAGGAGCGACTGCCCCTCTGCTTGCTGGTAACTGAGAGTGGGCAGACCTGGCTCTGACTTGCTCCAATTTCATTAAATCAGCAAGGCACCCCAGGAAGAGAAAAGGGACCATTTCAGTAACATCTGCAGGGAGCTACTCCGGACTATTCGGTTACCATGGAAACCCATGGTTGGAAACTGCTTCAATTTCAAGAAAATGGTTACAAACAATAATAAGGATAAATGAAAAATGGTACGCTGCTACTTCAAAATTGTACATGTTATTGGATTTTGTTGGGTTGGGGCTGAGACTGCAGGCTCACATCAGTGAATAATGAATGCCAGCCTAGTCCTCCTCAGTAATCAAGTTTTCTGGACACGACCTCTAGTGAGGCATTAGCCAGCAAAGCTCATGTCTGAAATGCAGGAGGAAGAGGATGTGCCTTGTAAAAAACCAGGCACTAGGTGACCTGACAGGAGGGAACTACGGGAAGGGACAGGGCTGTGTGGTGTTGTAGCCTGCTATTTCTTTAGCTAAGGCTCAAAATCCACAAAACCTAAGAAACCTGGCATCAGGATTGAGACCAAGCAGGGAATCTTTGCTTGGTTCTGTTTTCAAGGACTAGAGGGGTTAGAAAGGGTATAAAGACGTGCCCTCGCCCTGGAGTCAGGTCCCCATTCTCTCAAGAAATCTCCAAGTGTACGCCTAAACTCTTTAAACCTAATTCCTATGGCTTCTTGTCAGAGATAAATAAGACCACTTCTGGCAGCAGAAGCCCTCTGATCATATAGAACGATTCCAATCTGGGGTTTCCCATGTACTAGATGTTAGGAATACTCAACAACCATTCTCAAAGTAAGGGGCATCTAAGTAGGACCCAGACCTCACAGGGTCCTAAACGACCCTTCAGAGACTGCTCTGCAAGTGGGCTTACTTTTACGCTACTCCTCCGTCTGTCCTGACTCCCATTCTCCAGAAGCAGCTAAGAAAAGCAGAGGGGAAGGTGTCTGTTGAGTGTCACTCATCAGAGGAGAAATACAGTAACGCTTCCAGACCACAGGCTCTTTACCGAGTGGATAAGCAAAAAGCAAGGTTCAGAGACAGTGGCTGACCCAAGATCGCCCAAGGTGGAGGGTAGCGAGGACAGGGTGAGTACTTCTCAGCTACTAACTTCCCAGCCTGTGCGTGTGCCACTGTGCCCTTGGCCCTCAAGTCCTGGGTCCGTCTCCTAGAACTGGGCTATGATGAACCCTTTTACAACCCAGGGGCCAATGTACACTCACACGAAACCTGACATGGCTCACCCTCGAGAACCTTGAGTCCCCCCAGAGAGACAGAGCTCCCCTGGAATGGAAGAGGCAGTCCAGTGATTGGGGAGGGCCTGAAGACCCCCATATAAGGCATTTTGGGAATTACCTAGAATCTGGATTAGTTCCCATGGTAATGCTCTAACAAGCGGCCACAGAATCTTTGGGAGTAGATCACATACAGAACTTCACAGCAACATGGAAGCCACAAAAAAAAAAAAAAAAAAAAAAAAAAAAAAAAAAAAAAGCCAACCAACCCTACTAGATTTTTTTTTTTCAA
Source organism: Cricetomys ansorgei (assembly GCA_026225945.1). Classification (NCBI taxonomy): domain Eukaryota; kingdom Metazoa; phylum Chordata; class Mammalia; order Rodentia; family Nesomyidae; genus Cricetomys; species Cricetomys ansorgei. The sequence continues at coordinate 8,582,845 of JAMJFZ010001264.1, forward strand.
CAGTGCAGACTCTGATGGGAGGGACAGCTCAAACCTACAAGATGAGTACAGATGTCTCTCTCAGCAGGGCTGGCAGGAAGCTGCCTCCTAGAGATTCCTGGAAGCAGCAGCAACAGCAAGGTGCTGGCGTGGAGGGGGAGGGGGATGGGAAGGGAGGTGACTTACCAGGCTGTGCATGATGCACACGCCATCCGGGTTCACGGTGAGTGCCTCCTTGTACAGCTGCTTGGCCTCCTCTAAGTTGCCCTTCACCTCAGCCAGCCGACCTCGCATGTAGAGCACCGAGTGGGAGGTGGGGAAGAGGCCAGCGGCCTCCTGGATGCAGAAACCTGCTTCCTTGAGGTGTCTCTGCTCCATGAAGAGCTCAGCTGTGAAAACAGAGGCCGAGGGCAGTGTAAGTGGTGGGAAGTCAAAGGCAGTGGCCCCAGCTCACGTCCCTGAGCCAAGAAAGCTGAAGCTAAGGCACAGAGTCACCACACAGGGCTACCTTATGAAGTATAAGGTCAACACTGGGTCGTGGACTCTAGTCACCAAGCTGGGTGGGTACTTCACACAAACTGCTTCAGCCCATGCACAGAAACCTTGGAAAAAGTACTTTCCCCAGCCCACTTTAGAAACCTGGAACCTGCAGAGACAGAGAGTAACTGATGGAGTCAGGGTTTGTGTCAGTCTGTCTGACACCGGCAGTCGGGAATAGTGTGGCCCAAGGCTGAATTCTTGCCTGCATGTCTTGGACACGTGTGTCTGTCTGTCTGTCTGTCTGTTCATTCATTGCTTGGCTGGGCAGATAACAGGATGGAAACAGACCAGGTGACTCTCCTGGAGGTTCTCAGTCTTGAAGTACATCAGCTGAGGGGCTCACTAGGCCTTGGCATGCTCGGGACAAGGTGGGAGTATGCTTGGAGCCCAAGAGGGAACCAAGTACTGTGAGATCTGGGGCCTCCAATGAGGCCCACAAAGCTCAAACCAAGTGAGACCAGCGACAAGGCACTCCTATAAGGAGGCTGACTGAGCCAACCCAGCCTTACAACTGAGCCAGCCCAACCTTACAAGCTGTCTTCTCCAGGTAGTCATGGAGGGAGGTATGTGTAATTAGGATCTTCACTATAGACAGCTAAGCCGAGGAGAGGAGGTCCTGGCTCCTTCCCCTCTTAGAGAAAGGACAACTGCAGGACAGACTCTCTCTAAAGCTGTCTCTCACACACCTTTTGGCCAGCAGGCAGCGTCCGATCCTTCTGAGACACAGATCCACAGAAACGGTGTGTGCAGTTTCTCCCATTTCCAGGCAGCCCACAGAACTGCGCATTTCAGCCCCACACTGCACAGGCGCCCGCCCACCACAGATACTTTTAGAAACGCTGCTTGCTGGCCCACTCTGCCTTTCTTTCCAAGCAGCCCCCAGGGCTGGCTGCCCCTCCCGGAGCCGGTGCCTATGCGGAAGTCACAGAAAGGATGGCAACACAGATGGGGAGTGCGGGAGGCCAGCAGAGTCTGGCTTGCGGTTCTGCCAAGAGCTTTTCCTAGCACGGGCTGAGCACTGAGGTTATGCCAGTTCAGAGCATGTCTGGGGTGGGGAAGGGAACAGACATTTCCAATGGAAACTCCCAGAAAGAGGTGGACAGACCTGACTCAGGCATCCCCTCTGCCTGTCCCAGTAAGCTTTGGGAAGAAAGCCTAGCGAAGGCCTTGACTGTAGCACATGGCAGAAGGGTTTTTGGTATGAATGCTACCTAAAGTTCATTGTGTAATCCAAGCAGTTTACCTCATCCCGAAGTATTACAGAGGGCTTTTAGACTTTTTTTTCCCCACCCTAATGGTGATAAGAAGCTGGGATAATCTGAGAAAGAAAATCAGAGGACCCAAAGCTAGGACTCTCATGCTCTGGTTAGAGTCAGGCAGACTCCTTAGAGACAGAGTAACACCAGGAGATGGGGTCTTTAAGCCAGGGCCTCACAGGGCAAAGTGAGCCAGTGGTCGGGGTTTGGCTATCTCCCTGTCAGCTTCCTTTTGCAAGTCTCCTGTTTAACTACTGCTGGGGCTGTGAACAGGCTGTCTTCATAACTGAGTGTATAATGTGCGACTACTGAACACTGACTGTACGTCCAGTCCACCCATAAGAAAAGAGAACAGGGAAGCGGCAGTGTCAGCTGAGCCACTGAAACACTTGAGCATTCCAGGACAGTGCCTCAGTGGTGTGGGCAAGGAAGGTTTTCCTAGAGGAGTCCACGTTTGAGCAGGCAGAGAGGAGGGCAGGCCAACCTGCAGCCAGGCTCCACTGTGGCCACACCCGCTGGGTACAGCGGAGAGATGAATGCAGAGTAAGGGTCGGTGCGGGTGGATGCCCACACCACGCACACGCCAGGTCCTGTGGCGGCGTTCTCTGTGGACAGGCGCTCTGAGCACCCAGGGTCGGATTCAAGGCCAAAACTTCATTGGCAGTCTCAGCCAGGCTCCGCCCGCTCGGCCCTGTCATGGCTCATTAGGCTGTTTACAGCTTGCTGCCCTGTCCCCCCAGCCCTCAGGAGACTGTCCCTGGTCCCTGCCTTGGGTACTCCTTAGTGTGTTCACATCAACAGATTTCAATTAGAGATCGTGCTGGGGGGCCCTGGGCTTTCTGAGGCCCTGGGCCTAGTCCAAAGGCCACACACCAAGGAATATTCCTTGAGAAGTGGGCCATTCTGCTCTCTGATGGGTCTCTTTACCACTTAGGCAGGAAGCCAGGTGACACAGGTTTCCTGAGGGCTCTGGACACACTGTGAACACTTCCCCCCCAAGTCCAGCTTCCAGGGCAAGGTTTTGAACTTGAAACCAGCCACACAGGTTCTGGAAGCTTCGGTGTACCGTGTCTTCATAACCCCAATGTCCCTGGGCAGGTGCCTCCAGCTACTGCTTGCTATTTTACCAAACATGGTACTCTCAGCCAGCCTGCCGGCCGGCCAGCCAACTACAACTGCAGCTGGAGCCTGGTGGCATGGTGCCCACCACTGCCTGGATCCTCTTCCTCCGGGCCTGGCTGCCAGGCCCGCCATGTCCACACCCATGTGCTCCCTGGCCAGGGTTGGATTAGTACTCACTGTTACTCATATAGCTTTATGTTGGATAGCAAACCTTCGTTCTTACCCTTGTCAAAGCACATCCCTTCCAGAGCTCCTTTCCTCTTTTCCTTTCTTCCTCCCTTCTTTCCTGTCTCATCCTCCTCCCTGACTACCTCTCCACCTCCTCTTCAGCTGTTTCTGGTTTTCTTTCTCTAGGCTCCCAGGTTCCCTCACTACCCTTCCCCCTTCCCTCTGCGCTTTTCTCTCCACAGGGTACAAATGGAAAACATCTGCTCCCTGGAGCTTTGCAAGAGTCCCTTCTATTATTCTTCTCAGAGACACTCTGGTCTAACCCTGCAGCCAGAGCTGGTTCTAGCAGCCCTGCCACTCCTGCCAAAACCAGGACTAGCCCCCAGGCTGGGGGCTAAGTTCACTCTCAGAGGCCCATTTCCACACTCCTGTGCAATGGTGTGTGTGTGTATGTGTGTGTGTGTGTATGTGTGTGTCTTGTCCTTAGGTTGGTCCCCAGGGGAGACTCTGCCAAGTGTTAGAAAAGGGATGGGAGAGAAAGGGACTAGGCTCTAATCCCCTGGCTGGCCTTGACCCCACCCCCAACCGAGAACAGTTTTATCCATCTAAAAGAGGTCCCAAGAAGCAGACCCTCAGGAGGGGTGGATGTACAGAACGAAGGAAGAGAGAAAAGGAGTGTGGGAGCAGGGTAGAGAAAGGGCAGAGGGTCACAGAGACTCCAGAGCAGAGCATGCCCCTCTAGCACTGAGTCCAACAGAGCACTGCAGGGCCTGCGGGGCAGTGTGGGCCCAGGACCCGTTAGTCCTGACTGTAGGGAGGAGGGAGAGGAAAGAAGGAAATGCTAGAACAAGTGAAGAGGTCCTCAAGGCAGGAGGAAGCAGGCAGGGTAGGAGCCTGGCAAAGAGCCAAGGAGATGGCCAGAGAAGGGGAAGGTAGGGGAAGGCTGCAGGAGCCAGGTGGCTTTGTGGCCCCTTTCTATCCTCTGCTCTCAGCCTGGCCCTGCCCTGAGAGGCAGGGTCCCTCCTAAGAACTCTGTTGTAACTTTACAGTAAACATCAATTCAGACCCACGCTCGAGAATGGCTTCCACTTGCAGGATAAAAGCCCATAAAGGACTCAGATAGCACCAACGACTGGGGATTGGCAACTAGATCAGCTTCCTACAAACTCAGAGAGACCTCAGAGCTGCCCAGGAGTCTTTGACCCTCCAGGACAGGGGGAGTCTCCTGTGTCCGTATCCTCTCTCTGGCACACTGTAAGCTCACAGAGATGGTACCAGTAGTGCGGAAAGGTAGGTGTGTGCGCGCATGTGTGTGTAATGCCTGTGTGTGTTGCTCTTCTGGTAAAGACCTCTCCACAGTGAAGATTCCGGAACACCCATGGGTCTGGTAGCAGCACTCCCATTCTTACAGACCCACTGCCCAGGAGGTGAGACCCCTGTCACTGGCCTTAGTGCAAACCCTCTCTGATGTAGGGGAGCTGGAGGGAGAGAGGAAGGAAGGGAAGGGTACGTGTTTATAATGACATACCCAAATTTCATTCCAGGTTTCTGAAAGGTCTTTCATTGTCCTTGGAGTTACTACTGGCACATGCCACAACTCCAGTATAAGGCAATGCATCTGAGAAACCAAGTGGCTTCAGAAATAACCATGTGCAAATCCAAGACACATCAGTAAAACCAAAGGCCCAGGAAGCTGTAGGGCAAGGGGACATGGGTACAGACCTGGTGACCCCCAGCATGGGTGTGGCTTTCTGGTTTGCCTCTCAGAAGGCTGGTTTTGTTCCACATGTGAAGCGAGCAGGAGCATCTTATGCCTTCAAGTCCTTCAACACTCCCTTTCTCACTGTGTGACCCACCCCCAAACCCCAAGGAATCCTGAGACGCTAAGTGAGGCAATATTTGCTTTATTACAATGCTATCACGGCTGGGCTTTCTGTGAATTCTGGTTCAATCCCTTCAGCCTTCTGAGTGCAGAAATTAAAGGCGTGTGCCATCATCGCCTGGCTTCTGCTGAAGACATTTTATTCTCCTGTTCATTCTTATTCTTGATTTTCTTTTCCCTATAATCCACCACACCACTGTTGTAGTTTATTTGTTTCCTGCACCGTTGGGAAAAAGGCTGTCTAGGCCTTGATTTGTATCGTCTGCAGGTACAGGTGTTGGCTTTATGTAAAAGATGCTTGATTGTTCATGATCTTCACATGCTATCAGTAGAGGAGTTCCTGAAATACCTGAACTCAGACTCTCGGAGTTCCACTGTCCAGAATGGCGCTTGCCATGACAGGTGGTTCCCTCTGCTGAGGTCTGGCAGGCTTTGCACCTCTGAAAATGCCTTGCTGTTTTCTTTGCTGAGCCACACAGCAGCCTAACTGCCACAGCAGCCTCCATGTCACTAGCCCTCTGGACTATATACCCATGCAGCCGCTCCTCACCTCAAACCTCTCACATTACTGCCACGAAGAATTTCTTGGGTTAGAGGCAGCCATTCTCCTCACTGGGCAAAGAAGGGAACCCACAGCCAGCTAGACAAGGCAAGCAGAAACCTCAGAGGAAGGTGGGTGGTTTTGTTCTTCTGGAACATGCCTCTCCACCCTGAAGATGCTGGGCACCAGGACAAGATCCCAGTATCCGAGTTCTTAGTGCAAACCTTCTCTAAGGCTAGGATGGGGGAACTCGAGAGGAGAGGGAGGCGAGAAAGTGAGCTGGGAAATAGCTGGAACTATAGAACTCAAGAGTATGACTATGTAGGCTTCATCAGAAATCTCCACCTCCCTACCTTCAGCCTCAAGGACGAGGTGGGCTCTGGGCATCAGATGGCTTCAGCCATATAGATAAGCATCACTGGGATTGGATTGGTTCTTCAGCTGAATCAGGGGACACTCACCAGCCTGGAGCCATATCTGTTCCAATGTGGTCCACAGCTGCATGGGGCCCTGCTTCAGAACGGAGGTTGTTATGGTCAGCTCTGACATGGCCTCCTCCAGCCTTGAGGCTGCGATAGACGATGCCCGTCGAGAGCCTGCAGAACGAGAGGGCACAAGGCTGAGCAGAAGTCAGGACGCCACATGCTGCCGGCCTAGGAGCACTCAATGCCTACCACATGGCAGACAAGTGCCATGTCAGGGCAGGGCAGCTGCCAAAACAGCAGCTCACAGAGCCACTGGGGTCTCCTGCTCACTCTCCTCCTCAGCTGGGCAGTGAGCTTTTTTAAGGGGCAATTTGGTAAAAAAATCCCACCGAGAATCCATCCCTAGGGAAAACAATCATAAATGTCAGCAAAGATGTTCATTTGATGTTTGCCTTAAAACAGAAAATTACCCACATATTCGACAATAGGGGCTGATTAAAGGTAAGTGACAGTCTAATCATGCGAGGCTCTGAGGACATGGCAACATGCTCACGTGGCACCAATATGTAAAGGTATTCACACTCTGCAGGTGAATGCAGAACAGCTCAGCAAAGAACACAAGAACACAGATCACACTGAAACAACTAAATATGGGCATGCATGAAGACAAGTCCCAAGTGCCTTTCCTTAGCTGGTAAACTGAGGAATGCTTTTTTTTCCCCTTCTTTTGTGATTTGGACCTTCTGTTCTCATGGGACACACTGTTTTACGTATGTTAAGACCCTATCCATTTGAAGCTGTGAAGCAAGAGAACAGCTCAAGGCTGACCTATGCCCTCAGAGACACTTCCTGCTGTGCTTGTGGATGGTGTGGGCCCTGCTCAGGATATATAAGCTGTTGACATTTAAAATTCTCATGCAGGTGAAACATGAGTACTTTCTCTTTCTCAGAGGCAATAAAAGCTCCAATAAACTCAGAAGGCTTCCGGACAAACCACAGATGACTTTGGTTTATGAGACAAGAACATGTGAAGCCCTAATATCTGGATGCAATTCTTCTCCCTTTAATTGAGAGGGAGCCGCCACCACCCCGCCCACCGCCATGCCCTTCCTTGGGGATGGCCGGTTCCCAAAGCAGCCAAGCACTCTTGCGATGTGTTTCTGGAGTCAAGTGCTGGGTTTGGCTAGGTAAATCCATCCCGTCTCTTTAGCAATAAGGCATAGCTTGACTCGTGTCCCCAGCAGTGGGCGGGGGTGGGGGGGGAGCAGTTTTGGGGGGCTGGAGAGATGGCTCAGCAGTTAAGAGCACTGGCTGCTCTTCCGGAGGACCTGGATTCAATTCCCAACACCCACATGGCAGCTCACAATTGTCTGTAACTCCAGTTCCAGGGGATCTAACACCCTCACACCAATGCACATAAAACTTAAAAAAACTAAATAGATTTTTAAAAAAGATCATTTTTATCAAGTCCGACTGCACTCATACTTCCACCCGACTAATTTCTCTCGTGTCTTTGAGGAAGGTGCCCTGCTTGAAGCAGGTCCCTGGCTTAGAAGATGTACATGTATAATTCCTGAACTCGTTTGAATTTCACGAGCTCTGGGTTTCAGGATGAGTGAAGAGTCAACCTTGAGCTTCCAAATGAAATGTGCCCATTGCCTTCTGTTTGGCCCCCAGGTCAGACACTGGGCAGATTCTGGTCTCTGGCTTTGTCTAAGGGGCAGCAGTCTCTGCCAGGCCAGCTTTCTGTCCCAGTCTCCTCCCTCTTCACTCTGTTAGGAGGCAAGGACCTTCTTCGCTTGCTCACAATGGGTGGCCACCACCCATCTGGGGCCCAACTGCCAGCCCCACCTAGAGCCAAGATCAATCCTGATCTTACCAGAGTCTGCGTCGTGGGCGTCCGGCAGAGTCAGGTGAATGCCATTCTGCTTCTTCACTGTGAGGCCTTCAAAGCTGCCATCCTTCTCCAGGCCTCTGAAAGGCAAAGGAGGGCAGGGCTCCATGATGCAGAGGACGGGCGTCCCCAGGGCCATCAGGGAACATGAGGGAACCCATCTCAGCGCCAAGCCAGAATGGCAGGGACGGACAGAGACAAGAAGGTGGACAAACCGACCAGAATGGGTCCCGCACCACACAGGCTGACAAAGAAGCCCTCCACGGTGTCTGTGCCATCTTTGAAGGCCAGGCCTCTACCTCCGGGCACAGAGACTGCTGGCTGGCTTCTATCTAAGGACAGCCTGGTTGAAGGCCCAGTTGAAGGCCGCACTCTGTAATGGGTTCCGCAGACTGCCAGACTAGCTGAGAGTCGGAAGGATGCAAATGGCAGACAGACACACATGGTGGTCTTCCACCCCACTGGGAGGCTTTTTCTTTTCTCAGAGCAAGAGGTGGGGGAGCCAGGAAGGAATCTCTGCTCAGAAAGGCAGTAGCTATTACACTTTCAGCCAGCCTCTTCCCACTGCCAAGGAAGCTGATGGTACCCGGTGTGGACTAGAGAAACTCAGGAAAGCCACTACAGAAAAGGTGGCCAGAAGGCATGTTCCCTTTGGAGACACACCAAGATGCTGGCTCTACAGATGATGGCACTGCAGTCCTAGGCATCTTTGTTGTCCTAATTCAGGTTCACACTGGCCCTCACTTGGTTTTTCAGCCATCTTGAATATGCTTCAAAGAAAACCATCTGTCCAAACAGGGCAGATCCGGAATGGTTCCTTTCCTTTGCCTCTGTGGTGACTTGAATAAGAATGGGCACCATACAGTCATATGTTTGAATGCTAGTCACCAGGGAGTGGCACTATTTGAAATAATTAGAAGGATTAGGAGACGTGGCCTTGCTGGAGAAAGTGTGTCACTGGTGGTAGGTAGGCTTTGAGGCTTCAAGTCCAGTCTCCCTCTCCCTCTCCCTCTTCCTCTCCCTCTCTCTCTGCCTGTGGATCAGGACATAGCTCTCCACTACTTCTCCAGCATCACGCCTGCCTGCTGCCACGCTCCGTACCACTGTCAGATGGACTAAGCCTCTGAAACTGTAAACAAGCTCCAGTTAAATGCTTTCTCATAAGATTGCCTTGGTCTTGGTCTCTCTTCACAGCAATAGAACAGGAACTAAGACCTTTTTCCTAATTCTGGGAAGCACCTGAGTGGGGAGCCGATGAGCCAGGATATGAGGCTGAAACGATGGTCCTTCTCCTTCTTGCCTGACTTTTCTCATGATCCTTTTCTTTTGAAAATAAGCATGACATCCAGCTCCCAAGGCTACTGACTGACACCCGCAGAGGAGCCTGGTTTAGTGCTCACTTCCCATCCAGGCACCCATCATACTTCTTCTCTTTTCCCATGAGAGATCCTCTTCTAAGGCATTAAAACAGCCTGTGCTGGGGGGCTGTGCTACTTAGTTTAACCCTGTACCAGGTGGGGGACAGGCCAACAAAGCAAGTCATCAAGACTAGTACCGACAGGGCTCAGTGGCTGCTGGGTGGCAGTAGCTTCACGAAGGAGGGACTGGGCCAGCAGGGTGGTTTGAGCAGAACACAGTGGTGTTGGACGGGAATGGTGCAGGCTGGCTAGGTTGGGCGGGTAGAACAGACCCTCAGGCTGTGGATTTTGGTCTTAGTTTATGATTGCCCCAAATTAGATTTTACAAGCACTGGATTCTGGTTTATGGTTCTGAGTTTCAAAGAAAAACCCTTCCTGTCTCTTGAGGCAGCCAGGAAGGACTGGATCCAGGCTTGTGGGCCAAGTAGTGACCTGGCCGAGTCCTGCTGTATGTTGGGGTGAGAGAGCTGTGGCAGTTTCCTCAAGAGGTGCGCTGCACCATCAACTTCCCCAGCCTCTCAGGACAGAAATGGGATGTGTGTGGTGACTTGGGACATCGGGTCAAGTACACCTCCCTCTGCCAGCTCCACAGAGTGCTGCTCTGAATCAAAGCTACAGTTCTGTGGGGTCTCATCTAGACTGAGCACATGGATGTCCAGCCACCTGTCAACCAGATAAGGAGCAGCCAGCTCCAAGGCAACTACTGTGCAAATGGAGCCAGGCTCTGTACCTGCTGGAGCTACTACAGCCAGAGAGCTAGAAAGCAAAGGCCTCTGAACACAAATCCCTCTATATCAGAAGGTCCTTAGGCTCACAGTGCCAAACCGTCACGGAGTGTTTCTACTCCCTATGTGAAAAATCCATCACCCACAGCTTTCTGGAAGTTTCTACCCTAGTCCTGCCCTGCTCCAGAATCTCCTAGGCCCAGGAGATTTGGCTTGCAAAGGGAGGGCTGATTCTGTCTGAGGTTTTTCACTACATCCTATTTCCCTGGGGCCCCTCTGACTTCACTAGGAAAGAGGTTCCTCTGTGTAAATATCTGATATGCAGATGGTCTTAGACAACCCCTTGAAAGGGTTGATCAACCCCTAAAGGGGTCACGATCCACAGGTTGAGAACTGCTGCTCTAAGGAGTATCAAGGTCTTCTAGGTTCCCGGAGTCCCTGTGCATATGCTCTACGGTCTGGGTTCAAGTCCCAGTACTGTCCCTCAACAGGTAAGTGATTGGTGACTTAGATAAAGGCTCTGAGTCACAGCCTCTTTACCAGGCTGAGAATAAAATCTGATAATGCGGACAGTGGCTGGTATATTACATAAAGCAAGAAACCTAGGACCTGACTCAGATGCTCATGATGGTTTTTCTACTTTCTTACCACCCCAGGCTCAATCTTCTAACCACCAGGTCTTTGGGTGTATTATAGAAGACTATTATGGGATTAAAACTGAACCATGAGCAGGGAGGTGGTGGCATGCCTTTAATCCCAGCACTCAGGAGGTGGAGGCAGAGGCAGGCAGATCTCTGTGAGTTTGAGGCCAGGCTAGTCTACAGAGTGAGTTCCAGAACAGCCAGAGTTACAACAGAGAAACCCTGTCTTGGGGGGAAAACCAAAACAAAAACTGAACCATGAATATGAAACTGGACACCGAATGCCACATCTCCATCCAAACCACCAACCACAGTTTATTGGTAACGTGGCCTTTCAGGCAACTGTTAGCCTGGCAACTACCACCTGCCAACTCTGTCCTCTTCCCTGGGGCAACCCGAAAGGCAACAATAGCCACTTACCCCAGCTGAGAGAAGTTGTAGAGGGTCTGCCACAGGCGTAGCATTTGCTTGCAGGTCACGAGGGCTTCCTCCGGGCCCTTCAGCACCTGCTCCAGCTTCACTTTGGTGAACATCAGACTGTGGGGAAGGGGAGCCGCAGTCATCAGGCTCTGGTGAGGCTTTCCTCCAAGGCTGGGGCCGGGGGGATTCCGCCCATCCCCCTCACCTCCCCAAGCACAGAAGGCACAGCCTCTGACCATCAGACACTAGCTTTTCTCTGTGCTTAGTTTCTCCCCCATCTTTGTAGTCAGTGAGATCCCTTTCAGGTGGCCAGCACTTGTCCTGCCTCACTGTACCATGTGTTCATCATGCACATTGCCCACCTCTTACAGCAGTCCACTGTGACTCCCAAGCCCTGCCTGGTGTGCCATGCCCCTTTACAAGCTTGGCTAAGCAACACCTTGAGTCCTAACAATGCACAACTAGGATTTACACTTCCGTGCCCTACAAGGCACAGGATCGAGGCTCAGTGAGAAAGCAGCCCTTTATCTTCTGCGTATGGGTGTTCCGCATTGCGTATGTGTCTGTGCACCCCATTCCTGCAGTCAGAAAGCAATCTGACTCACCAACCACTCTGAACAGCATTTCTGATCAGCAAAGGCCAAAGCATTTAACCTAGATCATTAGCACTCTTGTTCACTAAGGACTAGGGAGGGCCAGACAGCCATGAAAATATCAGTGTACCGGTGTTTTGAGAACAGCAATACTAATGTACACCAGATACCTGGACAGCCTTTGCAGAATGGCTGAGGCACTGAGACCCATACAAGGCTGTGGCCTAGTTCTCAGAGTGGTTAGCAAGCAGTGAGGCCCTTTGATCCACTGCACTGATGCTGAACAAATAACAGGACCACTAGGCAATAGGCTTGATCAGTGTGCAGAAGCATGGCCCATGTGGCCACATAGGCCTGCTTCAGGAAAGCTGAACTGGGCTGTGAGCCCCACCTGAGGTGCTCAGGTTGCAGCCTGACCCAAGGAGGCCCATCCTTACTTTTCTCTGCACTGAGACCTGGGCCTCCATGGGCTTTTCACCTCTTTTTAGACTATGACTTGGTAGAGACTAATGGGGAAGGTTGAATTTACCCTAGTCCACCTCTACTCCCAAGGGCTGGGAAGACAGGTGTGTACCACAATGCCCTTGTGAACCAACTTCCGAAAAGAAACTGCATCTGGCTGTGAACTCGGGGAGGAGTCTGTCTGCAGAGACTGATTGGCTGACTAGAATTTCAATACTGTGGGAGATTGGAATGTTGCAGGTCCAGAGGCTAATTACCTTAATCTTAGGCTAAGTCCTGGCCCTTCAGAACAACCATTCCTTGCCCACCTCTATGTCAGAACTATCATCTCATGACAGCAGACAGAACTTTTTTGAATCTATTGACTTAGGAGGCAACTATCTTCATCCACCCGTCAGACTAAGGCTGACAGCGTCTTGAGCCTATAGGAAAGCTTCCCCATCTCAATGTGCCCGCCTCTCTGATGAACCCAGTGTATTCTAAACTTGGCCTGATTTATGACTTTCTCTGTTCTGTAAAACTACACAAACTTCCTGAAACTGCTTCCACGCTGGAACACGGAATTTGGGGAAACCGAATCTGCGTTCCCAGTCCACGGTCACTTAGCTCCGGAATAAACTATCTCTTATTCCCTTTAAGGTGAGAGCTGTGGTTTTTACGTCAATGCCCTGTTTTATATGGTGCTAGGGACTGAACCCCAAAGCTCTCTACCAACGTTTTGGTTTCCGTTTGGCTTGGCTTTTAAGACAGGCTCTAGCTTTGGCACCCCGGCACACCTGGAACTCTCTGTGGTGACTAGGCCAGCCTTGAAGCTGTGGATGAACCTCTTGCCTCTGGGATTATAGACATGTACCACCATGGCCAGATCAACCTAGACTTTAAATCCCATTTTTTGGAGACCCTTCTGCACGCAATCTTTCTTGATTAGCTCTTGGCTCATCCTCTGCCTATGAGGTCCTGAGGGCAGAGACTGGGCTGATCAGGGCCTAGCTCTGAGTGGGTAGCTGCAGGAGAGAATGGATCCTGCGGCCCCACCTCTCCTTTCCCAGATTCCCAGAGCCCAGTATGCTAATGCAGCATACTGCTTTCGGGAATATGAGGTGGAAGACAATTTCTGCCTAAGGTAACAATTAGAGTGCTATAAATGTCAAACTGCACCAAATGCTGTGTTTTTGGATCCAACTCAAGAGCAAGGGGAGGAACAGAGAAGGGGTCTCGCTGGAGCTGGTGTCTGATGACAAGGTGGGTGGGGGACAGTGGGAGTAGGAGTGAGGAAGGGTGAAGGGACTTGGGCGGGGCAGGAAGACAATAGCATTTAGAGCCAAGGGTGTTGGGGGGGGGGTTCGGTCTAAGTCAACCCTTCCCCTTGGTAGCCAGAGGAGCAGAGTTCTAGGGCTACACCAGTTCCCAGGGCAGACCAGCCCTCATCTTTCTGGGCCTTTTCACAGACAACCTTCTTGGCCTGAGCCCTCCTTTCCCACTGCTGCCACTGAGTCACACCACGGTTCCTGCATTAGAGCTAGGACGGGTTCCTGGCAGACTGGCCAGAGGTATCATGTGCCTGGGACAGAAAGGGTGAAAGCTGAGCTGAGCTGGCGGAACAGCCTCCCTCTACCAACACGGGCTGTATCCTCCTGGTGGCCGACATTCCACTAGCATGAATGACCTGGAGTGGAATTTCTCAACCCAGCCACATCCTCTCTGGGTTGGCTAAGAGTTCCAACAGTCACGCTTGGGTGTGAGCCTCAGGCTGAGGGTCCTGAGGTTCCAGAGAGGCTCCTGAGGAGACTTCCTGGGCTGGTCATTGAGCACTGTCAGAGTGATCTTACAACAGAACTTGCCCTGCCTAATGTCCACACCATCAGGTCCACATACCTCAGGGTGGCCTCAGGGCCTTCCGGTTGGGCTCCACCTCCCATTCCCACCTCTTCCCCATGACCCAGGGCAGATCACTTTGGTTGGAGCATCTCCTTGAGATTTTCCCCTGCTTTGTTTACTGCAATGGCCTCTGCTGGGACTCACCCTTCTCCCTGTCACATCTGGCCAACTCCTGAACAGACGTCACCCTCCAACTTCTTCTGTGTCTCCATGGGGGATGTATTCACCCCCTTTCCAGTATAAGCCTTCACAGCATCTGAAAGTGTACTGTTGGTCTGTCTCGAACTCAGACTTAATGGAGGTGAAAGGGACTCACAAAGTCAGGTCTGTAAACAACCTGGGCCAGCCCTTCTCGCTGAGACATGCGTATCTAGCCCATAGAGTTCACCAATTCGTTTCCTGCCCAGCTATGCAAGCCCTTGGCATGCCACTATAACTGGTTGGAGTCACAGCCCTAGCCTCATCAGAATCCTGCCTTTCCAGGGGGCTTCTGGGGCACAAGTAAGGCAGACTGGCTCTCCCCCACCTTCAGGTCCATCGTGTGTCATGTAGATGAGTCTAAAATGCCTGAAAAAATGATTGTAAGACTTTTGAGAAAAAAAAATCCCTAGGCCCTAGATGCTCATGTGTTCAGTTAGTATTTAATTACATCCCATGTCTCTCTTGCTTAAAAGCTTAATAACGAAGATAGATAAGTGCATATAAAGCATTGTTGAGCAGATATTCCAGGAACCAGTCCTGGTGGGAAATTCGCCACTTATCATAGTGTCCTGTGGCTTATGCCCACCAGCCAGGAAGTTTCATCAGTCACTCCTGTCCCCCAGCGGCAGTGTGCCTTGCTTCTCCAGCTCCTGGCTTGGCACTTAGCATACTTAACATGGGAGTCTGGTCGCTTGACTTCTCATGGCTGCGGTGTGGCAGGGACTCAACAGCAGGCAGGCAACACACTGGCTAATTCCATTCCAAACTGCTCACAGACAAGATCTTACCTTACAGGACAGGCTCCAAGGGAGAGCCACGTGCTCTAGGTATGGTGTGTGGGATGGAGGTGTGGTATGTGGGTGTCTGGCTCTCTCTGACTGGGATTGGCGGGGGCGGGGGCAGGAGGGGGTCTTCATCTTAGGTCAAAGGAAAAAGGGAACTGAAATGTTTCTGTAAGACTGGAATACCGGAATCTATCAGACACCCTGACAAAGGAACCAGTTATTTCAGAACCAGGATGGTCAACTTTGATCACATCAGTGTCCTTAAACTGCACCATGAATACTGGCCTGGGACACAGAAACTTGAATCAAAGTCCCACCTCTGTTGAGCATGTCACAAGTTTCATACCTGTAAAATAGGGGGAAATCACCTACTCACATACCCCCATGAGGCTGAACCTGATGAACTATGAGCAGCAGCTGAGAAACTCCAGGGAAGCACACAGCTGTCTGCAGCCTGGCCTGCCTGATGTTCAGGGCAGGCCTCCTGCTTTGAAGCTGCAACCCTGTCATAGCCCAGAACACATTTCTAGGTCAGCTGCCTCTGAAGGCTCTGAAGAGTGCCTGAGCTTCCTGGCCTGCCCAGTAGGTTCTGAAGCCCCTGTGATGACTGGGAAAGCATCCTCCTCAGTTGTGACAACCCTCTCGCAAGCATCTGGTCCTAGAAGGGAGTTACAGTGCAGACAGAAGCCCACTGAGCTCAGCTCTCTTGAGAATGTCCGGGCTCAGGCTCCCTCACATACGCCTTACCTGTTTACCTCATGTACTGAGAAAAGGTGAGGAGTCACCCTGGCCCTGGCTCACTTCCTGCCAAATGGGATTCCCCAGGGTACTTCACTCTTTCCAACTCATTTTGTGTTCTCTACAAGTGCCCCAGCCCCTCAGAACGGGCCTGTGCACCTGCAAAGCAGAGACAGCCAAGGGATGACGCTGGCTGCCCGAGCCTGTGCGTGGCTCCCCTTGAGAACGGTTAGCTGTTATTCTCAGACATGTCTTCCTGCCAGGCCCGAGTTCATCTAGGGTGAGGCCAGGCTCTTATCTTCCAGTGCCTTTTTTCATACCCAACAAACAAACCTGTGCCAAAGCACCAAGGAAGGTAGCCGAGTCAGAAGGATTCCTCAAGGTCTAGAAAGCTGTGAGTGTCCCCAGGGCAGGAGCAATTTGAAGGCAGCAAGGCTGCAGGAAGCTTCCAGAAGATTCCATTCTTTCTGTCCCCATTGGTCCCCACAGTGCTCTTGAGGCTCTGGGAGGCTTTTCTTGCTCTCCCTGGCTCCTTGAAGGGTGGCAGCAAGTGAGGCAAGTGTACAGAAGGGGACACTATCTCTTTAAAGGACAGTAATTAGCAATTCTAGCTGATGGCCTGCTGCAGTTTTAATGAAGAGTTCTATTTTTATAGAAAACACATAATTGAGTGAAAAAGCAGGCTAGGCTCCAGTGAGGTGGTCACACCTCTGTAAACTCTAACTCCTCAGGCCAGAGCCTGCACGCACGCAGCTTGGAATCCATGTGAAGGGTTCCCCAGCTTCCCCCCAGGCCTGACTCAGAAAGCTGAGCTGACTCCGATGACTCAAACATCCCTGCTTCTAGCCATGGAGCCTGAGCTAAGACACCTGAACTCAGGCCGCATCCACGCCCTCACCTGTGAAATGGGAATGCAACACTTCCTTATCACTCCCGGGGCTGCTGGGAGGAGGGCAGGGATGGACTGGCAATGCCCCGAGGGTCTCAGCGCGTCAGAGGAGCCAGCCGTCAGCAGGCCTAGGTTTTAGTCCCCATTCTGCTCCTTACCAGGAATTTAATCTTGATTGATATGATATCTAACTTTGCCAGTAACTTCTTCCTGTGAGAGTTACAAGGTCAAATCATGGTGGGTGTCGAGGGATCTGCCCATAATACAAGCATTCAGGAGGTGGAGGCAGAGATTCAAGGTGAGCCTTGAACTACTAGGCTATATGAGATCTTGCTTTATTAAAAACAACACCAACAGCCAGGCAGTGTTAGTGCACACTTTTAATTGTAGCACTCATGAGGCAGAAGCACTCTGTGAGTTCGAGGCCAGCCTGGTCTACAGAGTGAGTTCCAGGACAGCCAGAGTTACAACAGAGAAACCCTGTCTCAAAAATCCAAACATCAACAAAACCAACACCAAGAAAAAGTCAAACCAAAACAATTAAGCGGGGTTGGGCTATGAGACACCCAGATTCTCCACGTTCCTCCCCTTCTTTGCCTTCTACCCACAAATCCCTGTCCTGCCAGTCTGAGGGTCTCCTGGGTACCCTTGTACTCATCCTCCACCCCCCGCTGGGGTAGTAGACAGAGGAAAAGCCACAGTATTTGCCATAGAGTGGTCTCAAACTCAAATAATGCACAGGGAAAAGGTCTGCACCAAGTCCCCAGCGGAGTAGTACAGAGTCTCTGGGGACCAGTGAATTTGGATGCCAGAGAGGTCAGGAGGGGAACCAGGGAAGCTGAATAGCAGAATAAAGGTCTGGAGTGGGCACAGAGGTCCCCATCCCATGACAAGAAGACAGAATGGGCCAGGAGATGGGGAGGAGTGGCACTTCCCACCCACAGCCAGTCCTCTTGGTCCCCATCCAGTCTGTAACCACCTGGCTCTTGCAAGGAGACCCTGGCCTTGTCCAGGATGCCAGGGTCACGCTAAGTGATGCAGGGCTCCCTACATCCTCCAAATTCCACTGCTCTGGGAAAGACTCCACGAGGACAAGGGGCTGCTTACACATGCACCCTTTGAGGGTGCGATTTCTATAGGGATTCTAACAGGAATGGCCTCCCTGAAAGAAGGAGTCTGAGTTTTATTACTATCCCCCAGACTAATCTTTAACACACAAGGAATCCCTTTTAGCAGCTCTTCTTAGCCCGAAAGCTAATGATTTTTCCCTGGTGTGGAGGATTGCTGTGGACCATGTTTCCTAATCCTCGAAGGCTCACAATGATCCTGCATCCCTTAATGAATTTAACTCGATCCCACTTTGAAGCTAAAAAGCAACAGCCTGAAAGCTTCAGCTCCAGTCCTTCCAAGGCCCTGCTCCTGGTGAGGAGCCTGCAGATCTGGCACACTCACCCAGCTATTCCCATCTCTGTAAAGTGCTGACTGCTGGCTGACGCTGCCAGCCCCAACCACCTTAACTTCCTTCTACCACAGGCCACCTCCAAATTTCTAATAACCTCACCAGACTTGAATATGAAGCACACAACGGAGGGACTTTTCCTTGCCATTTCGAGTAGACTATCCAGAAAAACTTAGGTAGGACAAGGGTAGGTGTTGGCCTGCTATAGCCTTAGTCTCCCTATCTATCATCGCCATCCAGGGTGCTAACACGCAAGGACCTGATGCCTTCCCTGTGAAGAGGCAGGCCAGCCCTGCTCTGTGGGCAAACTACAAGACAGGGCTCTATTCTACAGTCCTCTCAAGCCACACAACAGCGAGAGCACAGAGGTGCTCACAGGACAGCCAAAAGCTGAAGAAGGGAAATGCTGAATGTCAACCCAGCTCAGCCAAGGAGGAGCTGACCTTTGAGAAGGATCTGATGGTGCCAGTGATTATGCCTGGCTTAGCACTTCCTCGGCCACATGGCCAGCGAGCCCTGGCTGCTGTCCCCACACACTGTGGCAGCCAAGCATGTTTAATGAACCCAGCAAAGTGATAAACTATGTTTGTGTTAATAACTTTGATTCCAACCCCCTCCTCGAGTGATGGTATTTTAAGCATCCTTTTGATGTGCCACAAGTCCTTAATAAGAACAATCAAATAAACACACTGGGTTTAAGGCAGAAATGTTAACAGAAGTCCCCGGACTCTGCTCCCTTCTGCTTGCTGGATTGCACCACCAGAAATATGTCACATGCAACCTGAAAACTAGGTGAGGGGGGCCAGGTAGCTCAGAGAAATGCCCTGGAGGTTCAACTTTAGGCTTGACTGGATCTAGCTACAGTCTGACTCCAACTAATACCTAGTTATATCACCTCAAACATTTTCCAAAACAGCCCTGGTTTCCTGGGGCAGATGGCTGCAGTCGTTCATTTGTTTATCTGGGGCGAGCAGCAGCTTGTGGAAAGGGCCATATTGTTCCTGCACTGGCAAGCGCCTCTGGGGCTCCCACACACTTTCCCTCAAGACTTCCCAAGACTCCTGGGACTAGGGGCTGGGCCAGCAGAGGCTCTCAGAAGTGCCTATTCTGCCAGATACAGGGTGGGTAGGTGGCCCTGCCCCCTGTAAAGCAGGGAAGAAAACACATTTACTTCTGTGTCACCTTAGGTATACCCTGGGCCCTCAAAGTCAGCCTGGTAGGCTGCCAGGGCTGGGTGGGGGAAATGACTGACAGTTTGGTTATTGGAAAGCTCCCATCATTAGCCTGGGAACTTTGTTTGGTTTCTATGGTGACCTTCACTACAAGGGCCTGACTAAAGCTGAAAAGAATGTGTTACCTAAAACCATCTCCTGACAGTGCTCAGGGCTTCAAGAAGTATACTCATCAGTGGTCCCTTCCTGTCCATCCCATATCCCTGTCCCTCCTGGTCAGGCTCCCCAGCTTCCTCTTCAGTGAGAACAAAGGACCAGCAAAGACAACTCTGGGCCTGCTCAAATTCTTACATTCCCCACAGTAAGCCTGTGGACCTTCTGGCCTTGGGCCTCCTGGCCAGCTGGAACATGTGTCCAGGGCTTAGTCAGAAGCCTGTGGGATTTCAGGAAGCTGCTGGGGGTATCTGGTTCCCACCATGCCAGGTTCACACTGTCCCTGAGGAGGCATCAGTCTCTGCCTCATCACGTTTCTGCCTTTTTAAACCTGAGCCCCACTAACCAAAGGCCATCCTGCAGCACGGCAATCCGCCCTTCCATGTCCTTCCTAATCCCTGGGTCAGGAGGGTTTTCAGAAGCTGGACTCTATGAAGGCCGGGTTCTGCTGTGCGTGCCCACACGGTGCCTGGTGGGAGCAGCGATCTTTCTGCAATGGACGCCACAAAAGCTGGGTTCTGCTTTGCATGCTGAGCTGGTGCCTGTGTGAGAACAGTGACCTCTGACCTTTTCCCCAGAGCTGCTTAGCCCAGCCTCACTCAAACCCCTTCCCTTCAGCTCCTGGCTCACTCTACACATCCAGTCCCAGGTGTCAATGGGTCTATCTGTGGTGTTCCCTCCACAAAGTGGCCCTTGCCTTCTTCAGTCTGTCTCACACTACACTCCAGACGCAGAAGAGGCACGAACAAGTTGCTGTAGGTGTTGTGGGGAAGTGACAGACGTGACTCAAGGACCGTGACCTAAGTAGCTCTCACACTAGGATAAACTCAAGTAATGGGGGTTCATTCACGTGTCAGCTTCCTCCTTTGCTTACGCCTCTCCTTTGGCAGGCAAAGCAGGTACGTCTACACTGACCTGCTAGCCCCTTTCCTCCATGGGGGATAAGTCTTCAGTCTGCAGCACTGATGACTTTGTAGAAACAAAAAGCTTCTAGAAGGCTTGGCTACCATCAGAGCCACTGCAAGGTGCTTGGTGGGGAATAACACACATCACGGGCCTGTAAGTGTCCTCTGAGAATAGACTCTGTTAGGGACAATGAGATCAAGCCAACGGGGGTTGGTCTGTGTTATTTTGCTGAGTGATATTTACTGGACTGGTTGTTTAATTAGCTGTTAGCAACAGCTGGAGCCACACATGGCTTGTTCTTAGCACGGGGAACAGCTGGAGAAGCAGGACACACAGTCAAAGAGCAATGACATTTTTCAGTGATCCCTGACCCGTAACGGACTCAGTGACACTTCCTGCTAATCCATGGGTTTTTGTACTCCGGGGTTTCATCTGAGGGGACTAGTATTGTCTTATCTGCAAAGGGACATGGTCATTCAATAGAACTGGGATGTATGTGTATAAATTTTTTCTATAAGACGTTTTTCTCACATTCTGGTGGCCTGAATCCCATGAATTCCTGTTCTGGTTAGTTCTGTAGCTTTTTAGGGCCAGCTTAGATCAAAGCAGAGTTCTTGAGTCTGGGAGCTGATGGGCTCATAATAAAGATTGACTTCACTTCATCTGACCCCTCTAATTGAACAGACTGTGGAGAATTCTCCTCAGGGCAGAATACACTCATTTCCTGGTGCTCTGTATGATAGGGTCTTATACCCTAGAGCTCCTGCTGTCCCTCTGTGCAGTGTGATGTCTCTGTAGTGAGCAGATCCACGGCATAGGCTGCCCCCTTAAGGCCCTGCTTGCAGAAGCAGAGACATTATTTCCCAGGCAGCTCCCATACAAGCATGAAGGCAGGAGGTGGAAGAAGAAAACACCAGGGAGTGGGCACAGTTAGGCTGTACAACAGCCAACACCTCCCACTCACCCACACACCTCTCTGGGGGCTTGGACCCTCTAAGAACCTGCTGAACGCTGTCTCACTGCTTGCATGCAGAAAAAGCTCTCATTCATGTACACCCATGGGGTTCCTCCTGGAGGGTTGGGGGTGGAGTGGTGAGCGCCAAGCCCAAAGTCAAAACCTCTCCATCTACCTGTGAGGACACTCAGAAAGAATAGGGCATGTCCCTGGGAGAGGAAGATGTGGGAGTGTAGCTGTGTAGAATAGTGGGGGTTCACTCACACAAGGGAGTGAGGGGGCTGCCAACCAGCCCCAGACCAGGAAGATGGGAAGGAAGCCACAGCGAGGAGGCATCTTCCTGGGGCGGTCCAGGGAGCAAAGGAGCAGATCCCACTAGGCCCCAGTATATCTCACACAGCTTGGCATTCAATCAAACTTTCAACAAGGAAATTAGCCTCCCAAGGCAGGCCAAGAAGGCACACTGGGCTAGTAGAACATTCAGCTCTGAAGCCATGAGGAAATGCTGAGAAGCAAAGTGGGAGACCCAGGCATGGAAGGGTGTGGCCTTGTTCCTCTCTGCTTCACATATGGGTGTCAGTGGATTGATTTTGGAAAGGAATTGCTGCTAAAACATTTAATATACACCCGCAGGCACCTTGTTTCTTCAGCGTTACTACTCGGTCCGGGCAGAGGACAGGAAGCTCCTTCCCTCCCCACGCTAGTGTTCTAAGCTCTTTTCCCTGAGCATTTCTCTTTCACTTGGCCCAAGTGACAGAGCAAATATACACACGTGGAGAGGCACACACAGATACATGCAGGCACACAGAGACCCACACGTCGGCACGCGTGCCAGCAGCAGTGAGTTAGGACCGGTACAGCTGTGGAGAGTAGAGGCCTCTTCTTTTCTGGTTTCGTTTCTTACTATATATAAAAATCCTAAGGCTGGGAAGACGACTCAGTGGGCAAAGGCACTTGCCGAAGGCTGACGACCTGAGATCTATCCCCAGGATTCACATGATTGGAGGGGAGAACCGACTACTTCAAGTTGTCCTCTGACCTCCACACATGTGCCGTTGCACGCGTGTGCCATCCCAGATAGATGTAATTTTTAAAAATTAAAACATTTCCACCTGGGACTGCTGTATTATACCTGGGGTTCCTGTTGTCCACACCTGCTTTATCTGTGTTACAGAATTTCTGAATGCTGTGTCTTATAAAGTGAATAATCATTTCTCCAAGGCTGAATCAAGGCTCAGAATCGGGGCTATCCCTCAACGCAAGGATGGATTATCAAAGTGGACACACACTCTACTATACCTGGCTACGAACAGCTGGGATCCGCTGGGGGTATGTGTGGGGAGGACCAGAAAGGATCAGCAATTGGGCTGGGAGTGGTTTATACTGCAGACAGTAGACAGTTTGAGCAAGGAGAAGCAGGGAGAGGCTCAGGGATCATCAAAACATGACCCACCCTCCAGATCCCTCACATAGCCATGATGTGGTTTTCTCCTTTGGCTAGCTCTGGTGTCCTGGTATCCTGATTTGATGGTAGTAGGTTCTTTGTGGTAGGTAGGGAAGGAGATTTAATCCTGCCCTACCTGCTACTGCCCTGCCTCAGTGCAATGTGAACCCTGTTCTGGGAAGCAGGGCATGTGATTGGTCCAGTAAACATGAAGATAACTATTCCCCCAGCTTCCAGTAAAGGATACAGCTGGGGGCTCCTTGGCCTTCTGCCAGCCCAGCTAGTTTTAGAATTCCATCCTTGGCTGGCTGTGTCAGGGGTCATGATTAAGTCGAATGCCTTACCAAGTGGTACCTTCAGGACTAGAGGACTAGGCTGGGTGGAAGCACTATGCTGCACACATGCGATCTACCAATTCCCCCCTCTGGGCCCACAACCTCTGTGGGGACCCAGGAGTGCCACAGGGTCACTAGTCCCCACCAAGCATCCTCTGTGTCTCCCACTACAGTACCTTGTCATTCCCACACCGTCCTGTCCCTCTGCTCAGGAAGTGTCTATGCAATGAACACTTAAGCTCTGTGTCCTGGCTCACCATGTGACAAGCTGAGGTGTGCACAGACAGCCATACACCAACCAAGCCAGCCCACCACCCAGCAGTGACCCCAGGAGACTCACTTGAAATTCTCAGGATACTCAGTGATGGCCATATTGATGACATCCAGAGCGTGCTGGTGATGCTTCTGGGCAGAGAAGAGCAGTGCTAGCAAGTGGAGAGCATTGGCATCGTCCCTGCACAGCGTCAGGGCCTCCTGAAGCTGCACCATGGCGTTGGAGATCTGCCAGGAGAGACTGCCATGTTTAGGGACCTCACCCCAGGCTCAGATTCCGGCTTAGCTCAACTCAAGTGAGCCCGGGGCACTAGAACCAAGGTATTAAAACATCTCCCATCAGACAGCCTGACAAGGAATTTGGATAGACAAAGGTGATCATTTTGAACAGGAGGAGAGGGATAGGCTCCCTACCACATGGAGAAGCGCTATCCCGGAGCTGACAAGGGTCAACAGAGAGGAGGAAGGTAAGGAAAAGATGGTGCTCCAGGTAGGTGGTACACCGTGAGCAAAGGCAGGAAGGCAGCAGAGATGAACGGGAGAAGAGAGGGAGAGTGCCCTGTAATGTGTGCAGTGTGGGGCCGAGCTAGACGTTAGGCTTGATTTTTGTACTTTGTGTTTTTCAACTCAATGATTTTTGTTTGTTTGTTTTTGTTTTGTTTTGTTTTTCGAGACAGGGTTTCTCTGTGGTAACTCTGACTGTCCTGAAATTCACTCTGGAGACCAGGCTGGCCTTGAACTCACAGAAATCGCCTGCCTCTGCCTCCCAAGTGCTAGGATTAAAGGCGGGCGCCACCACCGCCAACTCAATGATTATTAAATGTGGTTCTATAGTAAGATTAGATAGGGAGGATGAGGCCAGGTCACACAGGGTCAAGAAAGCCACTTGTGAAGGGTCTAGGAAGCTACTACAGGTGGTTCTAGGGTGAAGCAAAGCCTTTCCTTCAGGTGGGGCAGGCCTGCTGCCACATAGGGTCCCAGCATTTACAGCTTGGGTTTGCCTATTTCTCTGGTGCAGAGTGACAGAGGGCCTGCAGGCCAGCAAGGAAGAAGGCACACCCTTGGTCCTGCTGCCTCCTGCCTCGCCGAACCCCTGCTCCTGACTGGGCCTGGGGAAAATCTGATAGTCTCCACTACTGAAGAGGCTGTATTTAGCAGAGCATGGCTCCAGATGGACGACAGGATCGCCCTGCACACTGCTCTCCTCTATCCAGTTCTACCCTACCTTCACCCATCTTCTGCTTGGCCTCAGAGGTCAGTAAGCTCAGTGAGCTCTCAACCTCACACGGCCTGGCCTGCAAACCCTTGGCAGGGTCTGGAAAGTTTCCACAAGTATTAAGGAGTGAAAGAAATTCTGGCAGTCACCAAGGTAAACACACTCCTTCATAGGAAGCTGGGTTGCCCTGGGTTACCCCTTCGCTATCTCCTCCTTCTCCAGCAAAGGCATGCAAGACAGTCTTGCTCCCAGCTCGCCTGGGGCTACCTGCCACCTGCTACTTGAATCAAAAGAGCATGCTCTTTGGGGACTATTGAGATGTTAGAAAAGCAACAACTTATTTGTGAATTTGAAAGAGCTGGGTCTCTTATTCTTGGGCGCTCCTGCTTCCCAGAATTCCACTTCCTACAGCTTAGGCATATACCTTACCTGAGATAGATTAAACTGGTCAGGATGTACAGCTGGACATGCTTTTATACCTTCTAACCCTTTGTCTGCTCAAGCATCCCCATCCAGAGAGGCTGACATCTCAGCGCTAGTTAGCGCATGCTGCGAGGCCCACGCAGCCTCTTAAGGCTGCACTGGGTGAGTGAGGGGATCCAGGTAGGCCAACCTCTCCTTAAGACGAAGGTTCACAGTGCAGAAGCATCCAGCCTATCATCTCCTTCCTCAGACTTCTGGCATTCCAACTTGGCACAGTTCCCCAGAATGCACGAGGCTTCTCCTCCCTGCCACCTCAGTAAATGGCACCTTATCACAAGGCCCTGCTTCTGTTGAAATGCACATCCATTCCTGTGCCTTCCCCTCAGCCACCTAACCCTAGTGGGTGTGGAGGCTGTGACTGCAACAGGCAGGAAGGAGGAAGGTTAGGAAGGCCTGTTTAAATAACACACGAGCTACAAAGCCCAGCATAGCCCCAGCTCTTCTGTTACTCTGTCTGTGCATGCCACCGCAGGGGAATCACCTCGTAGGACACTGATGGAGAAATACCCCTCCTACTCAAATCCTCTCCGGGCAGGAGCTTTGGCTCCTGGGGAGGGTGGAATGTGCACCCCAGCTCTCCCAAGGCTCTGCTGGCACCTGGGGCAAGGAAGAAACCACTCTCTCTGGTCTGTAATCCTCTGCAGGAGGGTATGGAAACGGTCAGGCGGGCCTCCTGTGGTTGCTCTGATGTCGAGGTATGAGACACGTCCTGCAGGGCACCAGCTCAGTGGATTGTCCAAAGTCCATGTTTCCCACTTAAGTCTCCAAAGACCCCACAACAAACAACTGCAGGATTCTTCCTGTTAGTCCGAGGGCATGTGCTCAGGGGCAGCTGTATTAGTTCTGGTGACTCTGTCCACCAGGGCTCTCTGATCAGTTTTGTTTTTTTTTTTTTTTTTTCTTAAAGGCAGGGCTAGAGATAGAACCCGGGGCCCCTCCTATCTGTGTACGTGCTCTACCATTGACCTATACGAAGTCTTTAAGAGTCTTGCTACTTAGCAAACCTAAGGCACCAGCCTCTCACGTTCCCTGTGCTGCTTTGCATTCCCAGTGTGCCAGCCCCATCACATGGCCCCCTTCTGGACTCTAAGCATGCCACGGGCATTAACTACAAGGCCCAAAATTGGGCCAAGGAGAGTATGAATAAGAAGCTAAGATCAGTGAGGCTATCGCCTTAGCTCATCTGTGACTCTCCAAGGCTGCTCCTGCCCAGTGATTCACCAGAACAGACCCCATTTTCCTGGGAGGGGTATCCAGATCCTCAGACATCACTGCTCAGGGCAGCCAGCCATGCTCTAGGCAAAAGAGCCAGAAGGAAGGGTCACAGAGACCCAATCGGTGAGGATATTAGCTGGAGTTCACCCAATGTCCTCAAGCTTCTGAGACTTTCTAGACCCCAAGGAAAATGAGCAGCAGGTTCCACCGGCCTGACAAGCACTGTCTTTGGAAGATGGGTGCTACTTATCAAAGACGGGTGAATAACTGGAGAGATTAAAAAACGTATCACCAAAGGTTTATCATTAATGTAATTGGCCAGAATGCTAAAAACAGAGCAGTCTCAGGTAACTTTCCATCTTTTTCCAGAAGTTAAGTGATGCTCCTACAGGAGGGGCATAGGGTGAGCAGGGCCTAGGCCAGGCCTGGGACTCAGGGTCGTGGATATATGGCAGAGGTGGCGGAACGATGAATGAGTCACAGGGGAGGAGGTGGTGTGAGAGGAAGAGAGAAGGAGCAGAAGGTGGAGAAAACAGCTGAGATAGAAGGACTCAGAGATGGAGACAGAACTCAGACTGACAAGTCAGGCTGGACAGGCACCGCCTGCGCTAAGAGTCCAGGTGTAAGGGAAGAAGGAAGAGCTTGCAGTAGCCAGGGCTACCACGCAGTGAGAAGTCAGGAAAATGTAGGCTCCGGGGGAAGGTGAGGAGACTGAAAGGCAGAGCTCCACTGCCCTCAGGTCAGAGGGAACAGTTAGCCGACATACTCAAAGGAGTGGTGATGAGACCAGCCTCCTGGCCGGGATCAAGGTACCCAGGGCCCTATCTCCAAATGGGCCAGGAGCTTCTTAACAGGGACCAGTCACACTTTCCCCAGGTTGAGGGTAGGGGCAGAACACAAGCAAATGATGCTGTGGTCACTTCCCCATGCTCAGGAGGCTGCAATATTCTAAGTCAGGGCATAGAATAGCCCTTTCTCGTGTGCCCACCATAGTGGGCAGCGGTGTAACAACATTGACAAAATCCTCACTAGACCCTCACACAAAGATGCTCACATGAAGGACAAGGACACAGAGGGATGGACAGTTGCATGGTGGTCAGAACCCCATGGATCTGAGGATTAGGAACTATGACAACACACCTGTCTGATGAGAGCCAGCTGCAGGGAGACATAGAAGATGATCTGGGGGTCATCAGGTGCCAGTTCCTGGGCTCTGTAGGGAAGACAGAGTCAAAAGTTAGTTACTGTCAGTAGAGCAGCATGCCAGCCTTGTGCTGGGTACTGTGGGCAATATGGTGGGGGATTCGGCAAGCCCTTCTCAGATGCCAGATGATGGCTCAGACAGAAGTCCACACGCAGCTCACAGTGGAGGACACTGGCTCAAGGAGGGTCTGACACAGTTGAGGTAACAGACCTCAAAGAAAGTGGGATGGAGGAAGAGAGTGTCCCATCTGTGAATGGCAATCTGGCTGTTTCTCCGTGAGCCTCTGGCAGCCTGACTACAGCTCTCCTACAAAAGGGCATGCACTGGCACACTGGGAGGGGGAATGGGGGTCTGAACTGCCAATCTTCTGGACAAGAAGTCTCGAGAACACAGCACTGGCTGCTGGAACGGGGCGGGGGTGGGGAGGGGAACGGGGACGGGACCCAGGTGTTACTCAGGGCTGGAATATCTTGATTTTTTGGTTGGGGAACAACTTGATCCAGAGGGAGGCTGGTGTCATGCTCCAATCAAAGTGGTACAAGGAGTCCTAGCCAGGTCCTCCCTAGTAATATCCCTTATCCCTTCAGTGTGGAAGCTTAGTGGGACCGCATGAGCCAGGACAGTGGAGGAAGATTCAGGTGGGCTGAGTCTGAGCAACATGGGGCCTGAGGGAAGGGCTTTTTTGCCTCCTTCTCTCCCTGATTCCAGGAAATCCCTGCAAAGCTGTGGGTGGGAGGTTCCTGCAGCTCTGGTGTGGTCAGGCAGGGGCTAGAAGGACACCAGCATCACTTCTGAGACCCTGCTACCTGCAGGACACTATACATGATGCTTCTTTCCCTGCTTTCTGTTTAGTGTCACAACCACCATGGAAGCCTGAGCCCCTGGAGCAAGGGTTGGGCCTGGCAGCTGTAGTAACCCAGCTCTGAACTGACCACAGGGCTCCCCAGTGCTGAGGGCAAAGTCACCTAACCACAACAACCAACCCTGGCCTGCTGGGTGACCTGTTGGCATTTTGGTTTCCTCATCCATAAAAGGGAGATAGGCCCAGGTGCCTGCAAGACTGATGTATGTGGGAAGTCCTAGTGACTGCCAAATGATCAGGTGCCTGTGTGAGGTCCTGGTCCCTGAGGGATGACAGTTGCCTGCAGGAAGCACTGGTCCCTATGGGATGTCAGAGAGCCTGTGGGATGCCCCAGTACTTGCAAGATACCAGGGAGCCTGCTCAGTGCCCGGGTATGGGTGGTGAGGCAAAACTTCAGGTTGAACTCTGTCATGCCTCATCTTGTACTTGTATGGGCCAGGTCAAAGTTCACAATCAGAGCAGTCTTCTGCCTCCAAAGACCATGGTGAAGTACATGATCCATACTCCTGCCACAAGCTTGACTTAATTTTCTTTTTCTTTTTTTTTTTTTTTCTTTCTTTTTTTTTTTTTGAGGGCATGGGGGTGGGATGGTGGAGCAGGGAGGATTAGGAGAAGGTGACATTGAGATACATTGTAGGAAACTCAAATTATTAATAAAAGTATTATATAAAAAAATAGCCATCATGATCAATGATAGAATTTAAAAAAAAAAAAAAAGGAGACAGAAACATCCATTCCAGAGGGTGAAACCTCATTGTGGGACCCTCCATTTTACCACCATGCATGCAAAGAAGCAGAAGGTTAGGTAGGAGTCTCCTCACCGCTCCAGTGTCTGTAGTGCCTTGCGGTGCAATTCATCTTGCTTGGACTTCAGGGTGGCTGCAGGAGACACGACAGATTGAGGGGTCACTAAAAGTGCAAACCTCTCCCTGGCCCATCTCCAGGGCACAGGAGCTTTTCAAGAAAGAGCCTGTCAGGGTCCTGTTTGCAAACCTCAAAGTCCAGTGACAGGGTTTGAGGTTCAGATGACTTGTAACAGAAGCAAGCAGATGGTAGCCAAGGATTGGTGACCACCTTATAGCCGAAGCAAGGGTACAAAGCCTGAATATCCAGGCAGAAGATAGCCAGTACAAATGTCCTATATGGCTTCAATGGTCCACTGAGGATACGCACAGGGTCAGCACTATGGGACACTGGCAAAGTCTGGGTGGGGGTCATCATTCCCTCCCCTTCAGACTTCAAAAGTAGGTATCTGCCCGCTCAATGGGGAGGCCCTGGGCTGAACTAGAAAGGCTGGGAATAAGATACCAGGCCTGAGGCATGAAGGAGAAGAATCTTTTGAAACTCCTGTAGGTACTTTGTACTGTGTCATGTATAAGGAGGGATTTCAAAGACCCCAGAGGCTTGCTGCGGAGCTGAGGGGAAAGGCAGGCCTGTGAGAAGCAGAAGGAAGCCACAGTAGGGTGGAGGGCTGCTGGCACTGCAGACAGGAAGCACCAGGAATACACAGAGGGTGACTGAGCTGGGCAGGACCTTACATGAAGGCAGACCTGAGTCCATGAGGAGGAATGGCACATTGGTGGTTGTCTGAGCAAGAGTGGAAACTCTTGGAACTGAGGGACATGGGTGTGTGTGTGTGTGTGTGTGTGCGCGCTCTCGTGTCTGTGGGGAGTAGCAAGGAGGTCTCACTAGTAGGACGAGATGCCTTGGAGGCCTAGGAACCCTAAAGCAACACCTACAGGCAGACTGTTCTGGGGCCTGGCACTCACCGTCTGTGGCCTGCAGGCTGTAGGAGAGACCCAGTGCCAGGTAGCCTTTAGGCAGGAACTCTCCGGCTTCCTCTCCAAGGCCAATCACCACCATGGCAAAGTGTTCCGCCTCTTCCAGCTGCAAAGAGGAGAGGTAGTGGTCACCGGGGTGGGCTTTGCATACCTGAGCAGGAAAGGCAACACACTCACCAACCCAGGACAGTTCAGCCCCAAGTACAAACAGAATAATTGTTAGCACTGGAACTGGAAGCAATGTGACTTATCCAGACCATACAACTATTGAGCAGAAGAGCCAGTTGTTTGCTCTACCAGGAAGAGCCTCCTGGACTTGTTCCCCCTTCAAGGAGGCAGTGCTCAAGGTCACAGGTGCCAGCTCTTCCAGAGAGACACTTGACCTGTCTTGGGAGAACCAACTCCCCAGAGCCTGCTATACCGAGAGCATGAACTCAAAACAGGCCAGTATGTGTGGCTCCCTCCTCACACAGTCTCTGTAGGGCCTGCTCAGCAGAGAGGGGAGCCAGGGCTGGTGCTGGGCCTTGTTGAACATGGCCAGCCCTGCAGAGCAGGCAGGCTGCCACACAAGCTAGTCTGGAGCTCCCTCCCTCCCTCCCTTCCTGAGCATGGAGCCAGGGAGCTTGAACATCAAGGGAAAAAGGCCCTGGGCTGTTTTTGTCCTGGGAGCAGGGGGATTGTTCCAGTTGGAAAAGGCCCAACTGGCAGGGGCCGTGTGGGCACACATCGTCACACACAACACAGGACACAAGGAGAAAGCACAAGAGGCAGAGTTTATGGACGTTTTGTGGCATTCATAGCAGTGACACTGGTTGGTGTGTAGGCTGGGGCTAAGGCTGTGCCTGTTCTCATGTGTCTCCACCAACCCTTCCCCACAGGTTCCTACTGCTGTGTGCCCAGCAGAGCAGTGCAGTGTATGTATCACCCAGAACATCAGCCTCCAGAGGACCCAGGGATGCTTCCTTTAACACCTCCCTCCCACTTTCACACCATCAGACAGACAGCCATGTCCCATCTACAGGTAGCCAGCCAGAGAACCAGAGGCGAGATTCACACTCATATTGGCTTCTGGCAGTCCCCAACCTTACTCATATCCCGACTTAACTTGTTTCCCCAGTAGGAATAGCTCTGACTGCTGGTCACAGCTGGGGAGGGTGCACAGGTAAAGTATCTTTCCCTGTAGGAGAACTGCCTGAAACAGAGGCTGTTGGCCATGGAGAAATGAATGGGATGAGTCTCCAGTTTGGACACAGCTATGATGAGCTATGTGCAAAAAAGAAAGCAAACAAAACTCCCTAAAACCAGAAGGAGCAGAGTACCCATTGTGCAAATGAGACAAGTCATGAGACCCATGAATGCACCATGTTCCTACTGGGCCAACACTATTTTGAGTTCTGTTGCCACCCACAAAGCAGGCTTTCTGCATGTGGATTCACCGCAGTAATTATAAAAATAGTATTAATTCCAAGTAAGTTAATGTACAATGCAATAATTACACATGGTATTAATAGACATGGGTGCTTTAGCTAGCAAATGGGGAGAATGCTGTCACAGCAAAAATGAGAACTAAATAAAAACAAAACATTGTATCACTGTCTCTCTCCCTCTAAGCAGGTGCGGCAATCTGAAAGCCTTAGAATTTGGCTCTGCCACCTTGGTTCTGAGGTGCTAGGACCCCAACCAGGCTCATACCCAGCTCTCCTCACAGAGATAGGGCAGTGTGGGGACAAGGACGTAGCACCACACACACGGCCTGGGCTCCAGCCCTTGCGGGCCTCAGTTCCCTCTTCTGTAATGGAATAACAGTCTCTCCCTCAGAGGGCTGCTGGGAGGACTGGTGTGATGGTGTGGTGAAGGCGTGGTGTGCTTGACTAATAATTTTCAAAGATTAATGCAGTGATTATATGCAATGTATGTGTGTAAGTATATATTAATCACACATCTTCTCACTGAAAAATTTGCAAGCGGCATCAAAGGACCTTTGGAATCCAAAGAGAGGACACTAGTGACTGTCTGCCTTTTGTCTCTGGGCCTGGCTGTTCTCAACACAGAAAAGCATGGTTAGACAGAACAAGCAGGCACTCGGTCCCGCCCAGTCTGCTGCGCAGGCTCATGCTCTCCAACCATGCTCCTCCAAGGTCGAGGGTACACATATAACCAAAGACCCCCCATTATCACGCTCACCCCCCTTGCAGAGGAGATAATAAATCAGAATGGTTTCCAGCCTGTCCCCTTAGGCTCTCTTCCGTTTTTTTCTTTTAAGTGTTCTATTCCACAACCCAGAGTCTTGATCCATGATCTGAAAACGCTGTTTCAATCTGTTGTTCTTAGTTGCCCACCACTATTTCTACCAACTACCCCTGCCAGCCCCTTCCTGCTGAGACTCAGGTCTAGACTCCAGACACTTCCTCCCATGGCCTCAAATCTTAGCAGCCAGTGGGCTTCTGGAGGCTGCAGTTTCTGCCACCAGCTCAGCTTGTGGTGTGAGGTCCTCTTTCTTGTCAAAATCCATCTAGAGGAGGGGCTCCCATGTCATCTCCTCCCTGACCCTCACCATGATACTGTCTGTGATAATACACACCCCCTCAGAGCATGATGTTGCCACGGCCATGTGAGGAAGGTCCTTCCTGCTTCTGTATTTCTAAATGGCCAGAGGCCTGCCAGCCATGCCTAAGCATCACAGCAGGAGATTGTGAGGCATAGGGAGCTTGTGTGACACCGCCCCCTACTCCACCATAGTCAGTGTAAGTAGAACTATGACCCCAGCCCAGGCAGGTCTGATCAGTTCATGGCTGCCCTCTGCACTTCTCAGTTTTCCCCTCTCTGGCACTTGGAAAAAAACGATGCTCTGCACAGGGTAACCCTTCGGTGGTTTAGTTTTGCTCTTCATAAGTAAGGAAACACTCTGTGCTTTCCCAAGTTCCTCTATCTCTGAGGGTTTCCCAATTTGGTTTCTGCACAGCGGACTTAGAGCTGAGCTGGCACACTTGCTGGGGCTCAGGACGGCCTTCCATCCGTGGACAGTGTCACTCACCTGCACCGAGCAAAGAGGGTCCCGCCTCAGATCCTACCCTAGCTTGCTCTCTTCTCAGGGACTGGAAAGAGTTCCTTTATGAGATTGCAGGACTCTGATTAGAGACCGCCGGTTTCTTCCTAGCCCCTTCCCACAGGGCCTAGAGCTGCTCTGTGGAAAAATATGCCTTTTTTTTTTCTTTAGGGAGTAATAGGCACTTCTAAATTCCACTAGATGGTGGCAAGAGAGATGGTGGTGTTCTTCCCTACCTTGTGAACAATCTATCTCCCTGAATTTGAAAAATGAAAGCAAAGGCATATCTTTTCTGAGTGCTTACTATTTTGAAGATGCTGTAAAAATTAATGGCAACCATCTGTCATGCACCACACAGAGACACACTATGTCCCGAGGCTCACAGCCACCTTAATAGCGGCCTGCCCGTTCCCGGATAACAGATGAGGAAACCGAGGCACAGAGAGCACAGATCACTCTCTCAAAGTCACATAAGCTAGTGAGCGGGTAGACTAAAGGCCTTGCACCCTAGCTATTCTCCGCAGCCTATGCTCTTTCCATTACCCATGCTGCTCCTCAGGGGATGCGGACCCCAGGAGAGACACATTACAGGCCTCTGCACAGTGAGCTCCTCTACATCCCACTTCACATCTTCTGCTGTCTGTGTGGCATACGATATACAAGTGCGCCTTGTCCTCTCCAGCTCCCGAAAGGTTTCCAAGTTTTAAAATTAAATCAATTTTAAATAACCGTGTTTGGAGGAACACAACAAAGTATCTACAGCTTCTGTTCTATCTGCTCACCAAACCTGCCCTGCCGCCAGAGCGCCAGACACGGGAAGCGGCGAAGGTACTTAATTGGACAAAAGGCTCACATTAAGCAAAGGGCATAGTGAGGAAACCAAGTTCCTAGAGGGCAGGGGTCTAGACACTCACTGGTACCACCCGCTGGCCTCAGGAGAGGACACCCCAGTTCTGTCCTGGAGAAGCACAGAGGGCGGTACCATAGTGCACGCCTTGTCAGGAGAGATTACAAACCAGACTTTAAGGGGTCCAAGAGTAGGGCTGGACGATGGCTCAGCAGTTAGGAGCTGCTTGCTCTTTAGAGGATCTGGGTAGACTGCCAGCACCCACACGGCAGCTCACGACCTACTGTAACTCCAGTCTAAGAGGATCTGACTCCCTCTTCTGGCCTTTGTAAGGCATTGCACACACATGGCACATAAGACATACATGCAGGGAAAATTCTTAGTCACATAAAATAAAAACAAAGGAAAAAAAAATTAAAAAAAAAAAAAAAAGAGAGAGGAAGAGAGGTCCGGGGAGGCACTCAGGTTAAGAAGGTTGCCAGCAGCTCACCCTCACCCCTGCTCACCTCAAGCCCTGTTCACACACGTGCCAACGTCCCCGCCAAAGTCTGACCAGTCAACACTCAAAGCTATTCTCAGCCCCTGGTACTGGCTGGCCTTTTCGCCTTTTCTGATGACAAGCCTGATGTTCAAGCTTCCTTTTGGGCTTTTCTATTTATGTTGTCATTGATTACTTTGCCCCTAACTCATCTGATTTCAATTTGGACTGATTTGATCCTAATTTTATTACCATGTAATCTGAATGCACATAATCACTGTAATTATGCTGCGGAGGGAAACAGCTCCTCCATGGTGGGAAGACCTAAATTTAGGGCTTCCTGGCAAGGGCACCATCGGCTGGGTGGACTCACAGCTCCTTGGAGCTGGCAGCTTGGGGGAGCACATATGCCCTCCCCAACCCTGCTCCCAGAGACATGGGTATTTTGGGCTTCATCTAAGGGACGAGCCTGAGGTTCCCTCTCAGGAGCCCCGGAATAAAAAGGAGTCTGAGCTGGGGGGTGGGTAACTCAGCCCTCTGCACCTTCAGCTCCCAGCACCCATTGCTGCGGGGGCTTGGCCTGGGACTCTACAGCCTGCAACGTGCAGCTGAATGCCACCTACATCAGAGTGGGTGCTTACCTTGGCTGTGGAATGCAGAGAAAGGAATGGGGGCTACTTAGCCTGCTGGAGAGGATACGTGGGGTATAAGATGACAAGTGAGAGGGATGAGGAACTTGTCTGTGTCATTCAGAGCACAGAAAAGCGACCCTCCTTGACAGGGAGAAGCTAATTGGGACCAAAGAAAGACAAGATTATCTGGATATGAGTTAGAGAGAATATTACTGTAGCACTCCCTGGGGCCCAAGGCACTGGGTCTGAGTCCCTCAGAAGCTTGGGGCTCAAAGCTCCAGGCCCTGTGTTCTCATTGCTTCAAGCTACTGATCTTTTGGGGGCATCTTTACAGACTCCTTCTAACAGCCACCTCAGTAGAGTGGGAAGCAGATGGCAGGACCTAGGAGTGAAGTCTAGGGGTGCAGATAAAAACAAAGGGGCTGCCAGGAATCCATCTTTGTTTTGTCTCAGGCTAGAGTTGACTATGACTCCTCCCCTTCTCTATTAGCTGTGAAGTCATCTGAAGCCTCTCTTCTAATCGGCTGGTTAGGGTAACTCTCAGGTCTTGCCTACCATCCCTACAATTTTCCATCTGTTTGACTCTCTGGAAACCATATGTCAAAGCTGAACCACCGATCGGATACCATCCCAACTGGGGCTGTGCTGTCAAGATCAAGGTTGGTGGGTTCTCCGCACACTTTCTTTTGTTGTGAACACCCCCATCTCATTCCCACTTGCTGGAGTCCTCCCCAGGAGGTTATCAATATGGGCCCTGTCGGTTCTATCCCCACAGCTCACTCACCCAGCGCAGGGACCCAATGCAGACCTTGGCAGCCATCAGGGGCACTGTGGGGTTCGAGGGCTGCAACTTCATGCACTCACGTAGCAGCGACACAGCGTAGGCTGACTGCAGAGGCAAGATTAGGGAACACAATCACTGGCCACACTAGGTCTCCATGGTCTGGGTGTCTGGGGTGCCTTATGCCTTCAGGGGCAATTCTCCCAACAGTCCTTGTTCCATACCCTATTCCTTCTAGGAACCAGGAAAAGAGCCTACTGGGAGGAGTCCAGGTGATGCTCCCTGCAGGCAAGTCCTCCTTGAGCCTTGTTTCCCTCCTTTGGAGAATCTACAACCCTCACCCTCTGGTGATGAAACAACTGCTAACATGGTAACAGACAGGAACTTTGCAAAAAGAATTCAGACAAGAGCCATAGAGATTTAAGAAACAGACAGGGGTTCTAAACCTGTACTCAAGAGCTGGTGACAAGATTGGACAGATGTACAAAGGCTAAGAAGGCGAGTGGGAAGGTAGGAGGGCCAGAGAAAACCCCCGGCCAGGAAGCTGAGGCCCCACAGGGCTCCAGAACTCAATCGGGATGTGCTGCGGCTGGGGGAGGGTCAGAAGGGAAGGGCATCTGGACCCAGACAGTCACCCATTCCAACAGGAATGACAAAAATCCAGATTTTTATCATGTGCCAGGCATTTTTCTAAGTCAAGGGCTGCCAAAACATAGCCCACAGGCTGAGTCTAGCCCATTGCCTGCTTTCTAAAATAAGGCTTAATTGGAACGCAGTCATGTCTCTTCGTCTATATACTGTCTGTGGCTGCTGCGTGTCAGCACACTGGAGCGGAGTAGCTGAGGTAGGCTGGCTGCTAACAGTCAGTTGACAGTGACTACTCTCTGACCCTCTGTAGCACGGTCGCTAGCTCCTCTATTACAGAACTACATTTTTACAACATTCCTAGAAGACAGGCAGCTTTACTATGGAGAAAAGAGAGAAGGAGAGCTGTCAAGTAGCCTGTTCAAAGCGACATACAGTGACCAAGTAAGGGTTTGAGCACAGCATGGGCCCTAACTCTTAACCACTACCCTAGTGGCCTCTGTGGTAATGACCTTGACCAAAGGGAGCTGGTTTCTCTGAGGGGGAGGAAGGGAGAGAGAGAAGGTGAGAGAGAGAGAGAGTGTGTGTGTGTGTGTGTGTGTGTGTGTGTGTGTGTTTGTGTTTTCAGTCCTCCATGGTCTGGAAACTTTTGCTTTCTCCATCTAACACTTTCTGAGGGAAACTCAATAGTAACTGCACTGTCATGTAAGTCCCTAACCACCTGTGACTCTCAGGTATGTGTGTGACTAGGACAATTACTATGTTCTGAACTTCTCACTTTAACTTAACCTCCTTCCCTAGCAACTCTGGGGTGCCACTAGGGAAAGGAGGGTTCTGGCATGCTCATCTGCCTGTAGTAGGGCATGACTGGAATGTGTAAACCTCCCACCCCCAGATTACCTCTCTGCTCCCCACCATCTATTGAAGAACTTTCTTCCATCTAGTGTTACGGATTTCCTTGGGTTCTGACTGAGCTATGGTTTGCATACATTTGAGTGTGTTCTCCAAGAATTCATATGCTAGAGGCTTCATCCTCAGAGTGGTTAGCCCTGAGTAGTAGAACCATAAAGAGATGTGGTCTAATGGGAGCTGATTAGGTCACTGGACATGTGCCCTAAAAGGACTGGATATTGTTCTCATTGTTCTTGCAAGGGATTGATATAAAATGAACAAGGCTTGTTCTTCCCCGTCTGGCTTCCTGTCTTGCTATACAATTTCTCCCATTTGCACACAGTCCTGCCATATATTCCACCTCAAGGTCCTCACCAGAACCAAGCCAATGTTGGTTTGGTTCTGCCCTGTTCCAAAACTATGAGGTAACTAAGCTTCTTTTCATTATACATTCTTCAGCCTCAGTTGTTTTATTGAGAGTAACAGAAAACAGACCAATGAGGCTAACTGTAGGTATCTTCATCCAGGGCCTACTCTGGGCTTAGTACTGGACTGGCGTGGTGGAGTCTGATGAGAAGGTAGTTGAGATCCCTAAGGAGACACAGGAAGCAGGGCAGCAAGGAAGACAAATGCCCAAATCCCCTATCATCCTAAGGACACAAGAGGATAGCACACGCACAAGAAAGGCCAGAAACAACCGGCCTAAAGGGAGGGCCCAGTGTGGATGGAAAGGAGGCTGTGTGAGAGCTGCAGGCCCCTCCTCCTCAAAGACCCTCTCCTGGGAATGCTACGGGACCTCACCTCTGCCCCTCCATCCGATCCGCACACCCCAGCAAGCCTCAGGTTTCTCCCCAGCCTCTCTTGGGCCACTGACCTTTGCATCTTAGAAACGCAGGATTCTCTAGTCCTGACCCTCCATAGTCCGCCTATTCCTTTCAACCCCACCCCCATGTAGACCAAAAAAATGATGCTATTTAAGGAGGCAACTGAGGACCCAGCAGTAGAAGCAGCAGGCTTCTTTTTTTTCCCCCGTCATGCTGGTTACCTAGCAACGCAGCCAATGCAACTGCTGCATGGAGACCAAGAGAGGGAGCGACCTAAATCATGTCACAGAACTCATCCATTATTCCTGTGGGGTGAAACAGGCATATTTATATCTGCCCAGCAGTACCTTCTGGAAGGTGAATCCAGAACCTGGATTCCCACCTTAGACTCAGCAAAGGCAAACTCTGGCCGCTCCTTTGAGGTCTGTCAGAACAGTCAGGCAAATGGTTTTGGCAGGCAGGATTCCCAGGGGTTGGGGGAATGCCTTCCAGAACAATCTCCCGGTGCACTGAGTACATGAGGGTGAGAGGGAGTGGAGCCCAATGTCTGCAGCCTGTGTAGCCTCACATATAACAAATTCACTGACGACAGCAACGCCCTATGCCTACCTTGCTGGATCATAAATAGCCAGAGTAGGGAACAGCTTCCCAGAGGCTGGAAGGATGCCAGGCTGTCTGGACCTCTTTGGGTTCCAGCTTCTCTATAAGGAGGTGGAAGACCCTTCAAGACCTAGACAACTGGGTTGCCTTTTCCTGAGGCTGGGCCTCTAGGGACTCCCTAGAAATTAAAGCTAACTTACACAGACAGCCCCCTCCTGTAGGGGGTGTTGTGGAAGTTTATTTTTAGTGATGTACAAAATAATTGTTTCATGCACTGTGGGTGAGGGACTCTCTTAGGTCTTGGCGTTTTGTATTGTCTGCAGGTGTTGGATTTCTATGGAGGATGTTTGATTGCTTATGATCTGCAGCTGAGTAGTTCCAAATCAATAAAAACACCTGAGCTCAGATGCTCAGGGGTTCCACTCTCAAGGATGGTGCTGGCCATGATGGTGACCTCTGCTGAGGTCTGGCAGAGTTTGCACCTATGAGACTACTTC
This sequence comes from Cricetomys ansorgei, assembly GCA_026225945.1. Lineage (NCBI taxonomy): Eukaryota > Metazoa > Chordata > Mammalia > Rodentia > Nesomyidae > Cricetomys > Cricetomys ansorgei. The sequence continues at coordinate 8,622,101 of JAMJFZ010001264.1, forward strand.
CTTGTCTCCTTACTGAGCCATCACAGCAGCATACAACTACAATGTTTCCTGTTTGGGAGAGGCAGGAAGCTACTCAATGACGTCTGTACAGGATTCATATCCGCTCCAGCCACATCTCCCCAGCCCACCGTTACTACCTAGGCAGGCTGGTGCCTTCAAGTCCTACCCCACCCTCTCCTGGTTCATCTTTTTGGCTCCTCCCCTTGGTTAACATTGATCCCTCTGCCTGGAGTTCTGCTATCCTCCCCCTGGACTCTCCACTTATCTGATCCTGTCTGTTCCTTAGGAGTCTGCTCTAATCCTGCAGGGCCAGTCTGTATTCTGAATTCTCCCAGAGCTCTGACAACACCCTGCTGAGCAGAGCCAGTAAGTCATCCATGACTTCAAGGTGCTCCAGGAGGTGGCTGGGAAAACAGATGCCCAGGGGAGGATGCCCAAGGGCTCCCTATTGACCTCAGCTGTGCTCTGCAGCCTCCTCCTGCTCAGAGTCTGACAAGACTACAGTACCTGGTCTTCATCCCCCCACCCCCCCCTTACTGCAGAGGCCCAGGGCTGGCTGGCACCCCTCCATCCTGGAGGCGGTGCTGGCACACTGGGAGGGCCCTCCTCAGAGACGGCTGTGGGGCTAGAAATGGAATGTGGCACAGATGGGCCAGGGGGCGAGGGATTCCCTCAGTCCCATGAAAGGGCCCTGGGTATTTACAGCTCTTGGAACCAGCAAGCTTATGCCTCCTTGCTTCCTGCATTCATAGCATCCTCAGCCCCAGCTCCCTCGGCCCCCAGCTCTGGAAAGGTTTTCATGTCGCTGCTTAAAATAGAGGCTTACGTAAGTGTAGTTCTGATCTGAGCAAAAATCAAGGGTGTGGGAGCAGGGGCCGGGCAGATGGAGGTGGATGCCTAGCTGGGTGCTACATGCTCTGGGCAACACTCACCTTCTGCTGCCCCCACCCAGGTAGCTCTAACTACATCCAACACAGTTCCCTCTACAGATTCCCTTGTGGGTGGTTGCTGCTCCACTCCACCTTACAGCTCTCCCTTCTAGGTAAGTTCTCAACTCGCAGGCAGGCCAATTTGGGGCAGGAACCATGTTCCCCTCTCCTAGAGCCACACCAGCACAAGTGTTGTGCTACACTTGTGGTGGACCATCGGCAGAAAGAAGCAGCCAAACCCATATCCTCGCACAGTCGCACTAACCATCACTAGCACATGAATATAGGGCCTTCCCCGTCCTCATAGTCTGGCCAATACTGGGTTCACCACAGTGCCCAACCAACACAAACTTCTCCAAAACTAACTCCCAGGAAACCTGTTCTTCACCTCCGGGAGGGACCAGAGGTCCCTCAGAACCCAGAGAGGATGTTTAGCCCCCACCCCACAGCCCTGGGCCTTACCTTCCCACAAGCCACCATGGAGAGGGCCACTTGATACCAAAGGTGAAATTCTCCAAATGCACACTTCATGGCTCGCTCTAGGCACTGGGGAGGAAGAAGTGATCAGCACGGCCCCACCAGCGGTCCTCCTGCCCACTCCCTTACCGGGCAGCCACTACCCAAGTCACTGCCTTCAGAGCCACGGGCCAGCTTGGCTCCTGTTGGAATCCCAGGGGTAATCCAGTGCCTGCAGTAGCACGCTGGGTAATTCTGCACAACAGTTGTCTTGCCCCCTATAGCCCTGGGTTCTCACCTCCGTAATAATGAATGATTTCATAGGGCCATTTTAACATGCAAATAAAACAAGACTTAGACACACACCCAATAAAGATAACTAGTGTTTATTATCATGGGATGTGGTAGGACTCTCGGCGTTTTACATGTGTCAACTCATTTATTCTTTCTAACCACCCTGAGGTGAGATCTCTAGTTACCCCCATTTCATAGAAAATGAGTCTGTGAATGAGGCTAGAGCGACTCGCCAAGGTCACAAGGCCAGGTAGAGCCTCAGAAGTGGCGAGTGAGGGAGGACAAATCACCTTCGTGAATTACCTAGCTCCCGGAAGTGGGATGGACTGGGTGGTGGCCCTACCTCGGAAAGCATGACGTACTGGCCACGCCTGCCCAGTGTGATGCTCAGGAGATCATAGATGGCCGAAGCATTCTGCAAACTCACTTTCCGGTCCTCCTCCTGCTCGGGTGCCCGACTCAGCACCACGTCCCGAGTTGCCTGTGGACGGAATGTGGTTTGGGAAAGATGGTGGGGACAGAAGATAAGCAAGTACCTAGCCCTACAGGGCCACTCACTAGCACACTTCGCTGCTGCCATAAGCCAGGTAACTGACCACTCTCTCAGATATGGCCTCCCCCACCCCCACAAAGCATTCTCCGAAGACAGAAAGCCCTTGGTGGGTTAAGGTCATCCTAAGGCTCAAGGTCCTGGTATTCATTTTGAACTCTGAAATATTGCAAACCCACAGAGAAGTTGCAAGCACAGTGCTATGCTAAGGCCTTTCATCTGAATGTATTTGGCACCCAGCTTTGCTTCAAACATGGTATTATTATCATTAATGTCCTCTCTCATTAACGTTCACTCTTCCTTCTTCCAGGATCTAAGAGTAGCTCATCAGTCACAATAGTTGTGAAGCCCTTGGAGCAACAAAAGGGCAGGGGCACCCTGGGGTCTGAAGTGACTCTCATATACTCCTATGGCTGTGTGTGGCAAAGTTGAGCTCTGGCCCCACACTCTAGCTGATGACTCCCAGCATCCTCCTCTTTGACCGTTCTCCTGCCAAAGGGGTCTTTGTCTAGCCTTTCCTTCCCTGTCTGAGTCTGCTCTGCTCCCCACAGGCTCTCAACGAAGGACTGGCCTGCTAGACAGAAAAAAGCTGCTGACCCTGAAACCTTAGTATCCCAACAGATCCAAGGCTCACTCTGCCCACCAGTCCTTCTCACTGCCTCCTTCTGCACAGAGCCACCCTCTCTTCCGCAGGCAAGGGGCTGAAGCTCCTACGGGCCCAGTGGCTGAGGGACAGAAACCCTATTACTTGTAGGCCCTGGGCTGAAATGTGCTCCCCTAGAGGCTCCTAGAAGCTAACACGTCTCCAGCCCTGAAGAACTAACACCCTTAGGGGTATCTGAGGTAGGAAGACAGACTGGTGGTCATCGAGCTGGAAGGCTGTTCCTTCAACCACAATGGTGATCTGTGTTCTTCCTCCTCAAGGAACACAGATGAGCCCAGAAGAGGATGCCTGGGAGTCGGTACCAGGAATGCTAGGAAATCCTCAGAAAGATCAATGCTAGAGCCAACCTGGTAAACCTAGCCAGGAACTCCAAACAGTGAGGGAAGGGAAAGTGCCAAGAAATCCTTCTCCCTCCTGGTGAAACCCACCCACACAACCATGTGGGAACACAACCTGTGTTCCATCCCCAGCTATAAACCCTCACTACTCCACCTCCAGCAGCTCTTAGCTCCAGGCACGCAGTGGGGACTGTTGGTGAGTGGGCTCCTCTGGACAGCAGTGGGAAAGGGAATGAGGGGATGAAGAACAGAGAGAGACTCAGGAGGAGGCTACAGGACACATCGGCACATGCCTACTGGAATCTAGAATTTTGGTGGGAAGAAATCAGGATGGAAGGGATAGGCCAGGTGCTCTGTAAGAGTAGCTTCTCTGGACAGGGAGGGAGTCTTGCTGAGCACATTCAAGAACAGGGGAATCCACCCTGCACAGAAGCCACATTTGAGGGGGGGCGGTGTCATGAAGAGTGTACTGTCACTGCTGCCCTGGTATTTAAACTCCTTTTCTCTGGGCACCCTCCTGCCTGACTTCTCAGCAGCCACACAGCACTCCCTGCTGTTTCCTATCTTCAAGGCTCTGTGTCAGCCTGCTGGCAACTCAGCATCATCTGGCCAGCTCAGATGGCTGCTTCCTGTAGACGATCCACCTCTCCGCCTCACTGGTCCATGCCAGGGCCTGGCAGCCACAGCCGGCTCATCACTCCTTGTGGCAAGGCATGCCATTTCTAGACTGAGCTCCCCGAACACAGAACTTTATGAATCCACCTGTGTGGAATGAGCAAAACCCTGAGAAGATGGCTCTGGGCTGGCACAGAAGCTCCTTCTTTGTCTATCCTGGACCCTGCCTCTCTCAAGAGGACAGGCCTCTGGGTGTGTCTGGTGGCAGGGAGGGGTGGAACTGGGTGTTATTAGGGCAGATGAAACATAAGACAGGGGAGTCCTCCAGATGACCTGGCCCCTCAAAAGGCAGACAGCAGTGAGGGCAAGCTCTTAGGGGTGCTTAGAGTTTTTGTGCCAAGAGGGGAATATGTTCCCGCAGGACAGCCAGAAGCAAAGGTCTGCCTTGGGCAGGGTTACAAAAAAACATGCTGGGCTAGTGTTGGTTGCTGGGCAGTGCCTTTGTATGTAACCACGGCAACGGGGTTGGGTGGAGAAACTGGAGCAGAAAAAAAGGAAGTCCTGGGGCCGGCTAGTGAGCCACAAAGGAGCATAAATTCATGTGTGGTTCAGGAGCCAGAACAAACCTCAGAGGCAGGGGAACCACCACCAGGCTTGCAGTTCCTCCCCAGAGGCCCCCAGCCTGCCCCATCCCTCTTCCCCGGGCCCACTGCCCCTAGCCACACAGGCCCACAGGCTTCATAAGCAACCTGTCCAGAGTTAGTCTCAGCCACATTCTTTCCCTTTCCTATGTACATACATGGCCTCAGATTTCTGGGTTCACTAGGAAGACTTCAGATCACTGCAGTACTATGAGTGCACTTGTCTTCCCACCCATTGCTCTCTGCTGCTCTCCAGATAAAGGTGAATATTCTTCCTGGGCCTTTCCCTGCGCATCCTGCCTACTAGACTATGGCATTCACTGTTGGGCTCCTACACCTAGTCTTGGGCTCCTGCCATGGGATGCTCTGCTCTTATTTAAGTTAGCATCCCCGGGCAGGGCTCCCAGAGGCGTCTATTCCTCACCTTTGTCCCTATGGTGGTTCTCCCAGGATAACCTCTCCCCGACTAGAGCTTTCAGGTTGCCAAGAGACCAGTCACACGCCTATGATCCAACAGCTCTGCATCTCATCAGGACCCACTACTGCTCTTTGGACAAATGTCCCTGAGACAAATGTAGAAATCCTCATTTCCTCAGGCAGGCACAACTCTTGTTGAGGCACCCTCCCTAGGTATAGGCCTTGCATCACCTTCTCAGGAAGGAAATTCTCACACCCATCAACTTATCTGGCCTAGGAACCTAGACAGCAGTGGAACAAGTGTGACCCTTCCACATGAGGGCTCCTGCCCCTGAAGATGAGCATCTGAGAGCCAGTCCAGGCCCTGAGACTTTCCTGAGCACCAGGCCCATCGCCCTCACAGTTCTTAATTTCTCCTAGGTGCAGGGCTCAGCCGCCAAACCCTGTCCTCTTAATCCTGGATACAGACAGACTTCCCACTTAAGCGGGGAATGGAACACTTTCTAAGTGGCGTCTGATCATTCCCCAGCTCTCTTGCCTACTCTCATCCTATTTGGCAGAAGACTAAGGGAGGCCGAGTTAACTGACCAATACACACAGAGAGCAGAGACCCAACTGAAACCTAGGCATTCTGCTTTCTCCCCAGCCACTTCCCTGATTCCAGGTTCCTCTGGGAGGATGTCCAATAGTCTTGACCAATACTATCAAAGGCCTTGGGCTGGCTTTGCTGAAGGAACCAAATCAAAATGCACTGGGTCTCCCCAGTGAATCTTGGGTGCTTTCTGCAGAGATCAGGCTCCTAAAGGAACATACCCAAAGCCCTGCTCACAGAGACAGCCTTTCCATCAAGCAAGTAAGCCCCAGGGCCTGCTGCTGACACCCCAACAATCACCCCAGAAAGAAGCATCTAGGAAGCATCTATGCCCGGTGATCTCCCACCTCCCCGAAGGACACTGTGGTGTGTGGCTCCTGCTGGTGTCCCCCACTGGCAAACATAATTACCGCCAGCCCGTAAGCTGCCAGTCCACAGAGCCAAGAGCTACCATGCGCTGTGACAGGTTTCATCTACCCGGCGACACAGTTCCTGTGGCAGATGTCACAGTCTTCCTGTCACAGCCTCTGAACCACGGGCTCTGAGCTGGCAGCCTTCTGCATAGCCGCGCGTTAGAGCAAATCAGGTGCCAAGAGCTAGGACACTGTCATCCTCTGAGTCCCAAATAGAACCACGCCTAGGAAGCCCTTTTCTTTAAAACAACAAGCTGACACCCTCGGTCTCCCAATAGGATTAAAACCTACATGTTTTCAAAGGCAACTAAATCAGAACCAAGCCTTTTTATTCTCCAGGACAAAAACATGCACTGAACAACCCAAAGGGACAACTTTGTGCTCATTTTTCTTACTTAATCCACCTAAACCCCTTCCGCGGAGGCCTTGTTAACTCCATTTTACAGATGAGAGAACAGGTTCACAAAGAAAAAAATCATGTTTAGCTATAAATGACAAGTCCAAGAGCCACACAGCCAGCTGCCTGGTACCAGACACAGCACAAAGGTAGTTTGCTACGATGCAGGGTCCCAGTCCCCAGAGACATCTCCAACCTCGCACGCTTGTTCTGTATCAGGCCTCTGTGCCTTCCGAGTTCTGAGAGGCCACACCAGCAACAAATTCCTTCTGGCTCAGCAAAACCAGAACCGAGGATTCAGCTGGCCTTAGCACCCACTGTACTAGGTAGGAGCGCACTGGGGATAAGGACTTCAAAGTCCGTTATTTTATACATGCTGCTGAGCATGGTCCAGCACCGCACAGCTGCTCAAAGATGCTAAGTGAGAGTGTTGAGGGGGTGAATAACTGTTGGACGGACAGTGGGTGAGTGGGTGGACACGATGGTGGAAAATAGATACGCTAATGGCAGAGACTGGTGGGTCGACTGGTAGATGTAGAGATATTCATGAGTGGAATCGGAAATGCTCTTTTAACCCTAGAGATACAAACCTAGGACCGAAACACAAATCTTCAATCAGTTATAACTCAAATCCCATGTGTTTCTGGGAAAACACTGGTGATTTCTATTTATCTCTTGGAAGACACATTCCCTCAACTGATTGCACAGGTTAGCACAGGACAAAAGCCACACCCTGGCACCAGACACACCCTTAGACCCCATTCAACTACTCTCTGAGTTGTGAACCATAGAAGTGGGGCTGCAGCACCCAGAAACCCACAAACACCCTCTGTGGGGTGGCTGTTCTGGACATTCTGGAAGTAAGGAGCCATGGCGACAGGGACTGTGGGCTGGCCCTGCAGGAGTGGCTTTTACTGCAGTCTAAGACATACAGCAAAGTCACAGGCAAGGCTGCCAGCAGCTGCTCTGGAGGTTTTTCAACAGCCCGTCATCTACAGCCAAAACCAGCCAGCACCAAAGAAATGAGGAAAACCCCTCAAGTGCACAGAGACCCTGCCAAAAGCTCACGGAACCACAGGGTTGAACTGGGGTGGTAAGAGCAAGAGATGACAGAACCCACAGTTCAGTTCACCTTCTGACTGTAACAAATCCAACTAGGGGGATCAGCAAGATGGCTTGGTAAAGTGAAGGCATCTCAGGAGAGACCTGACTTCCAAGTTGTCCTCTGACCTTTATAATCACACTACGGTGTGTACATGTCCACATACGCAAAATTGAAATAAATAAGTTAATCAAAAGAACGCGCTGAGCATGGTGGTACATGCTTTTAATCCCAGCAGGCAGAGGCAAGTGGATCTCAGTGAGTTCAGTGCCCGCCTGGTCTACATAGAGAGTTCCAAGCCAGCCAAAGCCTCATAGTGAAAGCCTGTGTTGAAACAAAACAAAATGAAAAGAATGTAACTGGAGGAAAGGAGGGTATAAAAGAAAGTCAGAGATGGTTCAGTGGTTAAGAACATTGCCTGCTCTTCCGGAGGACCCAGGTTCAATTCCCAGCACCCAACGGCAGCTCACAGCTGTCTGTAACTCCAGTTCCAGGGGACCTGACACCCTCACACAGACATCCATGCAGGCAAAACACCAATTTACATAAAATAAAATATTTTTTTTAAAAATAGAGAGAAAGACAGGTTTGATCTGAGAAACTGCTCCGAGCCACAAAGGTCAGATCTATACTGAAGGGAGAAAGGTTTCTGTAAGTGTGATACTCCACAGTCAACTCTCCTTTCTAAATCCCTCACTTCCAAATGTCTGATGGGGTTGGTACGGGCAAGAGGAAACAAACCAGCCAACCCAAGGAGGTGCCTTCTCCTAGCAACAATGCAGCTCTACAAGCATGCTACAAGGAGTTTCCTAGGGCCCTACGTGGCTAGCATGGAGCCCTGCATCTCCTATACAGGTCAGCAGGCTACTCTCAAGGCAAAAGAAAAGAGCTGCTTGGAGAAAGGTCCATAATCAGGAAAATCCACAGGCTCCAGTGTGGGCCACATTCTATTAACAGGCGAATCTCTACTTTGAGATTTAGGGTAGCTGGGGTCTCTGGGTCAGTGGTGTCAATAACCTTAAAGAAAAGTCATCTGAGCTATGGCCCTGGCACTCTCATCCAAAATAAGCCAGAAAAATTGGTTTGTGGGGGAGTATGTGACAAGAACAACTGAAGAGAGAAGGGGCTAGCCAGGTGTAGTGGCACAGCCTTTAATCCCAGCATTCAGGAGGCAGAGACAGGAGTTGCCTCTGAGTGTAAGGCCAGCCTGGTCAGCAGAGTGAGTTCCAGGACAGCCAGAGTGACATAGTGAGACCCTGTCTCAACAAAACAAAAACAACACACACACAGGGTAGGCTGCTTATTTTAGCTCACAGTTCCAGGTTACAGTTCATTATAGGTTACATACAATTCACAGCATCAGGAGCATGAGGAGACTGGTCACATCACAGTCAGGAACAGAGACTAATGAATGCACAATGCTTGTCTGTGCTCAGCTCGTTTCCTTCACTCTTACAGTTCTGAATCCCGTGCCCAGGAAATGATGCCATCCACAAGGAGTAGGTCTTCCCACCCCAACTAATACAATCAAGATCACTCCCCAACACACACTCCCACAGGCCAGTCTGATCCAGACAACCTCTCCTTGAGATCCCTTTCCCAGGAGACTCTAGATTCTGTCAAGTTGTCAATTAAAGCCAAGGGCCTCGGTCTCTGCTGAGGAGAAGACAACAACCAGTCTGGCACATCCCTGCTAACAGATTCCCAAGACCTCACTGGTCCTTGAATGGATGAGAAAAAATAAGGATCAGAGCAGGTAATGGGGCACAGCCATGACTGAGAAAGCCAGGAGCTTTGGCTCTGGGTTTTGTGCTTATAGAAACTAGTTAGTGAGATGGATGTGGTTCTTATCATAAAAACAAACCTTATTATTATGTGACCTTGACCAAGATATAGATTCACCCTGCGCCTTCCCTTACTTTTCTCATCTGTAAAATAGGAACACAACAGTATTATTCTGAACTACATGAAACCACCGACAATCCTGTCTTTTCCGTCTTTTTTTTTTTTTTTTTTTTTGAGACAGGCTTTCAGGTAGCCCAAACCTCTTTTTTTTTTTTAAAAGCTGAGAATGGCCCTAAACTTCTGATCCTCCTGCCCCTCCTAAGCCCACCTTCTGAATGCAGAGATTATAGGCATAAGCCAGGTTTCATGTCATGTTGGGGAACACACCGGGCTTTACGCATGAAGACAAGTATTCTAACAGTGGGCAGCCCAACCCTGAAGCTTGTTTTTGTAAGCCATAAGTAATTGAAAATATGATTTCAAGGTAATTTCATATGGTTCAACATAATGCTACCTAGTGGCATAGCCACCTGGGTCCCTAGCAAAGAAAGGGCCTTGTTTTTACGTCTTGTTGTCTACACGTAAGTTACACGGCCCCTCAGCACTCAAGGTGACCGGTGCGCCTCTCCAGAGACAGGTGATCCCAGTGTAGTCTCACGGGAGGGTACAGATGATGCAGTGGCTAGGAGGAGGGCCCCGACAGTTCTACATCAAGATTCTAAAATTTAAATCTGAGATTCAGTCCATGTTTGGACGAAAGAGCCGTTTCCAGTTCCCCAACGAGCAGATCCGACACTTGGTACTTCTGTCTGTCTCCAAATCTGGCTAAGCATCGAGGTGTCCCTCCCCCTGGAACAACACTCACCCACTGCACAAGCATGTGCCCAGAATGACTTTTTGACGACACCTGCTCAGTTGGTACCCTGGCTCCAAATGCTCTTTGCCCAGCAATGTTCAGATCTAGAATGGCCTGGCCTGGCTGAGGAAGGGCAGTCTCTAGGCCCTCCGTCCAGTATCCCTCCTCATGTCTACTTACCAGGACACCTGCGCAGCCAGAGGTGACCCACCCAAGTGCCCTGGACAAGCCTGACATCATCCACACAGACAGCCAAAGAAACACTCTTTACTGATTGCTGAGAGGCCCAGCTCAAGGTGTCTTGGGTTCTTAACCTCTATTTCTCAGATACATCATCTTAAGAGACCCATTTCTCAGCCTGGCAGTCCCAGCGCAGCAGCTCTGATGGGCTTCAGAGCGGAAGGACTTGGACCCCAATGTGAGGACATACCTCCTTATTCCTGGCTTCTATAATCCATGTTCTTCCTTTCTGGAACTTCCCTTGGAGCAGGAGATCCATCCGTCATCTCACACCTCCAGAGCTACCTGACCACACCATGCTCTCTTTCGAGGAGCCTCCAAAGCACCCCGAAAACACTGCCTAGTACTGCGGTCACCATGGCACGCATGCACACACTCTCTCACATATGTATCTGCCCAGGGGGGGAAATGGGTCCCTTTGCCTTATTTTTCCATAGTCCAAAAACAGGAAGAGCCTGGATACTGGAATCATTGACTATGTTATTACCACCACACCTAAGATGTGTCCATGAGGGCAGGGACTTGCTTCCATTTTGCTTACTGCTTCATCTCTGGCTTCTAGAACAGGGTCAGGCACAAGGCAGACGATCAATAGTTGTTGCAAGAGCGTGAATGGCATCCATACTTACCTCTGAGTTTCCATCATCTTCTAAAGAGGAAACTGCAGCTCAAAAAGACTGAATGATTTGCCCCTGGCCTTCAGCTAATGAGTGAAGTGCCGTGGCCCCAATCCAGGTCTTGTGCCTCCAAGATGCATACTCCTTCAGCTCCCTACCTTTTCTCCTGTAGCAGTCATAGCACGAGGCACGAGGCTGCTCAATGCAGACTGCTGACCTGTGATGATCACTTTTTGTAATCCCAGGAGAGGTTCACATGCACTCAGTCTCTACCCACCTGGGGATAGGCACCAGGTCTTTCAGCATAGCCAAGCAGAGCTAGTCTAGCCAAACCAAGACTGATGAACCACACTTGCAGTGTGTGTGTGTGTGTGTGTGTGTGCGCGCGCGCGCTCGCGCACACAAGAGAGAGAGAGAAAGAGAGGGAGGGAGAGAGGGTGGAAGAAGGTAGGAAGCTCACACCTTCAGGGCATCCCTGGGAGGCAGAGCTTGACTAAGCCATGGGTAGCCTGCGCCTATCCCAAACTCTCCATAACCCAACCCCCTGGGGTCAGTGGTGCCTGGGGCTTACCATGGACTCACTGATGAGCAGCAGCAAGAGGGCCTCCTCTATGTTGTCTTTTGGGCAGTAGAGGCTGGAAAACACAAGGGCATCCCTGGCTGCAGCCTAGCCCACACCAACGGCACCTCTGGCCCCCAAGCAGTCCCTGTGCCCCAAGTCAGCGTCAGCCTGGTAAGGTGACCCTCTCCTGCATAATTCACAGGCACCGAATACCACATGCAGCTTTTCACAAGCCCCAGAGTTCTGAACCCGAAAGGCTGCTACTATCCTGCAGAAGGAATGGCTGGTCCGTCCACAGCCTGCGGTGAGGCATGGGGAGAAAGCAAGAGTCCCTGCTGATGACTACAGACTCCACCTTCAACTGGCACATCAAAGGGGTATGTCAGAAGACAGGCAACCTCCAAATGCATGGCTTCCAGGAACCATGAAAAATTCTCCCCCAAGCCCACCAGAGACCATATTTCCTGAGTCTCTAGAATGTCTGCCTGGTCCCGTGCAAGGTGGAGGCTGGGAGAGCAAGGTACACATCCTGTATACATTGTGAGATGAGTGTGTTCAACTGGCAGGGGGGCACTCACTTGTCTCCTTCATAGAGGTGAGGTTTCCGAAGGGTCTGAGTGATGAAAGAATTCTCCTCCTTGCTCATGAACTCCGGCAGAGGGTGGGACAGGGGGCTCCAGTAACAGTCCTCACTCAGGGAATGCAGCAAGACCCCCGCCAGGTGCTTGGCTGCCATCTGGCAGAGAGGGAGACTCAGGCTGCAGTCAAACTTCTTCAGCTTGCCTAAGTGGCCCTCTGCTTCCCAACTAGCAAATCTGCCCACTGCCGTGCTGTGCTGGGCTGCTAGAGGCCCCGCAAGTCCATTCCCAAGAAGTCCCTCACTTCTCAGCCCCTCTGGCACCAGAGCTCCCACCTCTCCCATGGCCTCGCACAGCTCTTCCCCAGGATTCCTCTTCTCTCCTCCCCGTTTGGCTCTACCCACTTAGGACACTGCCATCCTTCTCAGAGGTGGGAGAAGGCAGGAGGCCATGAGTTCAGGAGGCTTTTTACCAGACACCTTCTAGAGACTTGACAGTTGACCCAAAAATCTAGGGAGAGACTCAGCTGTGGCTCTAATTTTGGAGGGACAAAGGTCTAAGAACACAGACCTGAGTTGGGACATGAGAGTCAATGGCATTAAGATCATGAAGAAACAAGCAAGCCACACCTCATTAGGACAGTTTTGCTCATGCAAAGGATGGCAGTAGATTTCAACTCTGTTTTAATGCTAGGAGTCATCTTCAGTGCCCTGATGAAGAAGATGAGATGAAGAGGCTGCTTCCCAGACTTGGTGGGAAAGTATGCTGGGATCAATTAACAATGTCTGCTGAGAGCAGAGGCGGGTGGGCATAGGCATGCATGCAACATCTCTAGGTCAGGGGCCTCCTGCTAGGATTTGTGTTGTCTCCCACGCAAACTGATCTCCACATAAACCAGCCACAGTCAACAGCCACATTACCACTTTGAAGTTCTGCGTTGCTTTGGTCTCCACGGTCCTCAGAATCTCCCGGAGCTCCCTCATGCCTTTCACAATGTTCCTGGAGGACAGCAAAAACGGGATCATCACTAGCTGACCACCACAGATACCTAACAGGCGGCCTATCTGCTTAAGTTTTCTTTGAACACCTTCAGTCAGCGGAATGAAAGCCAGAGCTGTAACCCAGGACTCCCGAGGCTGATATGCTGAGGAAGGAGCCACTAGCAACTTAGGTTTCTGATTTATAACCAATAGGACACCAAGACTGAGTACTGCAAACAAGATGTCACCTTGGCCCAAGTGCCTTGGGCTATGTTGGACTTTCTGGCTTCTTCATTTTAACCTACTACAACTGATTCATGTTAAAATCCACCCTCATTTCTTGGTCCCTACCAGAGCCTGCCTTACCTTGGGCCTGATGATCATACCGGTCAGGCCTACTCTCTTAGGGCTGTTACAGTATAACCCATAATGAGAAATATGCCTCACATTACAACACAGTATTGGATATAAAAAAACTAGGTTCTTGCAGCCAACATCTACATGTAGCCGATCTGTCATATTCCATTCCATTCCTTTGCCTACTCTGTCTTTTAAAAATGCTCGCTGCAGCCTACCTGGTCCATTTTGCAACCCAAGTAAGTTGTGTCCTGAAGTTTGAAAAGGGTCTCATGGTCCTTGGAGGTGTCTAGCTAACACACAGAAACTATATGGTACCTCCCCCTCCGAGGCTGGGTCCTTTGGTGGAAAGGACCCAGTGGGGGTCCTTAGCATGACCATTTGGAGCAGTCTGTCCTCCCGTCCCATATCTCAGCTCCCACCACTCAAGCAAGTGTTTGCTGGATGACTAGTTCTCAAAGTCAAGTCTCAGAACATGCTCCCCTACTGCCTCAGTCTTTCTCCCATCACCATTCCATTCCATGACCCCCTTTTTCCTCCCCACAGCACTGTATACCTATTAATGTTCCTCTTCTGAAGCACACACTAACCCACAAGGTCACTTTCCATGGCTGGGAATGACCCAGGCTGTGGCCTCTTGAGGGCAAGAACCGTGTCTTAAGTGCCCCTGAAGCTCAGCCCCATTGTAGCTCCTTCTATGAAGCGTGTGCTCAGGAGACGTCCAAGGGTGTCCGAGGGTGACTCTGATCATCTGATCAGAAGGAACCTTGGACAATATCAGACAAGGGAAAGCAGAGGCTGCCAGGCCAGCACAGGAGTGACCAAGCTGCAGCTGGCAACCAGGAAAGCCACTGGGGTCTTCCCTAAGTCTCAGGTCCCCAGGGCCTTTGTAGCCTGGGAGGTACAATAGGACGGGATTGTGCAGATCAAGTCCTTTGCCTTCAGGGAAGCTTAGGAAGCTAAAAATATACAAACTCCCAAGGTTATAAATGTAGACCTTTGTTTGTAAGCCTGAGAATGTAAAGAAAGGCCTGGACTAAGGTCAGTCAGGACTTTCCCTAACCTGCCCAGCACACAGAAGGAATGGTCATTAAGCAGGTTGGGGAACCTCGGCCTCCTGTAGATGGGTCAAGCCCAGGAGTTGCTACCTCTGTCCTGTGCCAGGGAAGCAAAGCGTATCTCTGTGGCCCACTGTCTCATGTGCAAAGTATGGGCTTATGCTCAGCTCAGTGTCTCCAGACTCCTTGGTGACATGCTACTTTCTCAAATTTTACTACTAGTCCAACACCAGCGTTATATATGTAATACTTTTGGTTCTATCTTCTTTCTTTCTACTTAGTAGACAGCTCAGTTTAATTTTAAAAAATCCTTGATATCATGGGTTTGTTGTGCTAGTTGCTTTTTTCTGTTTGTTTTGTTTTGCTTTTTTTGCAAAATATATTAAGCGCAGAAGTATTTTTGAGCACAGAAGTAATTTTTATTATACACTAGTGTGTGTACTACTTAACTCCACTGTGCTTATCACTAAAGCTACTCAGCCTACACTCTAGGAAATGATGACTCAGACCAGAGCTTTTCAAAGTACAGTCAGTCCGTGGAGGAGCAGGACCAATACTCCAGGAACTTCAGCATCCTGAGAACTTGTTAGAAATCAAAGTTCAGAGGCTGGAGAGATGGCTCAGTGGTTAAGAACACTTGCTCTGGCAGAGGATCTAGGTTCAGTTCCTAGCACCTGCAGGTGGCTCACAACCATCATAACTCCAGTTCCAGGGTATCTGACCCCTCTTCTGACCTCCACAGGCAAACATATAGTATTACATACATGAAGGCAAAACACTCATACACATAAAATAAATGAATCTAAAGAAAAAAATTTTAATGCAAGTTCTATGCCACTCCACTCCACCCTACTCCACGAGAAGGCTCAGTAATTATAGCTGAAGAGGACATGGAGAGACAGTAGGAGCCAGAGGTCAGGGAGGACCAGACCGAATCAGTATTTTCTAGACAAGACCTCACAGCAGCTGCGGCTGCCTGCACAGGATCAAGCCAGTCAAGTATCCAGCACGGATGGGGAGAAGCCCAGGAGCCCCCACCTCACCCGAAGAGGTATTGACAGTTGATGATTTCTGTAGAAGGGAGAGGTCAGTTTTCTTTATGGGTGTGGCTCCTGGTTTAGTCGACCACACTCCAGTGGATGGTCCACACCCAAGAGTGTACAAATCGGACTGGGTGGGTTATAAAAGAAAGGACATGAAGGGGGAGGCGGAATAGTATGTGCATGTCTGTGCGTGGACGTGTGTGCGCACGTGCGAGTGCATGCTCTGAGGTCCCATTCCAATCTGTAATGGGAACTCAGGTGGGAATGTGGCTTTGATCAAAGCTCCAGTGCTTTCCAGAGACACTCAAATTTGAGAACCATCGGCTCAGAGAGCCCCAGTGTTCCAGTCAGAGAAGCTGGGCTTCAGGAACAACGGAAACACCACACTACTGGGAATATGAGGTGGCCTCTGTATGTCTCCCTGGATATGGGAGGATTCCTTCACAGAGCTTTTAGGAGAGGGGTAAGACATGCCCAAGCACACCAAGGTATGCAGCAGAGGGGTCACTATGTATTACTCTCTCCTAATTGTTACCCTAAAAGCTGTGTTACTGACATTGTAACTTTCACTGTACTTTACATGGACACTCAGAAACTAGTCACTAGCAGAAGGCAGAGTGCCAGAAGGACAGGTTGCAGCTTCACAGTCATCTCCTACCAGCCCGAGCCCCCAGCAGGAAGAACAGATTCCCCAGGAGATGGACCAAGCCCATCAAAATGAAAGATGATAAAGGCAGATATGGTAGCTCCCAAAAAAGAGGAGCTAACCACCTGATAGATGAGTCTGCAGGCTGAAGCAGGCTGGTCCCTGGGGCTGCCTAAAGACCTATGGCCATGGGTGATTTTCTACTCTACAGGCAACCAGCCAGCCTCTTTCCTGGCCGCCTGGCCCAGGCTGTTACCAGGAGGCTGGAGCCAAGAATGCCTATGGCCTCTTCTTCCCCTGCCATGGGAGGGTTTGTTCTGTCACTGCCAGAGTCTTAACACCCCAAGACCAGCAGACAGGCCACTCCTGGATGCTGGGGAGATGCTGATGTCCAGGCACTGAGCACTCCCAGGGCACATACAAAGAACTAGTATTCTAACACGATCCTGTATCCCAAAGATTTTTGTTGTTTGCTTAATAATTTTCAGATCTATAAGAGACTTTTGGCATCTGAATAGCTCCCAAGAATTCTTCTGCAGAGTAAATCATCACCCTCAGCCATGTTTTGAGTAAATCCCAGTTTTTATTGATTGCCTTTAAAGAAACAGCCCACACAAGAGGCTCCAGTGGCTAAGGGCCACACAGGGAGATGTAGGATCCTAGCCTAGATGCCTGGCTCTGTGCTGAGAATGCCCCTGCCTCAGCTTGCCCCTCTAAGAAATGCCTAGGTGGGGGTTCTCAGATGGCCCAGATGGCCACAGCCTGAGCAATCCTAGCCCAGCCTGCAGCTGCCTGCGCCAGGTGGAGCTGGGGCTTTCCCCAGCCATTTCTGGCTGCCCTGTGAGAAGCCAGCTTGAAAGATCTCTTTGTTCTGGTCTCTCCTGCTGACCCTTCTGAGCCAAGCTGCCCACTTTTAACAATATCCAAACAGAGCCTCAAACAAATCCTGGCCCAGAAACAGGCTGCCTGCAGAGAAGCCAGGAAGCCATTTATTCCAACTAAAGTCAAGTCCAATTGGCCAAGAGGTGGGGTGGAGGGTGTCTGTGTGTCAACAGCTCAGCTTACACAAGACTCCAGGTGGAAGGTTGGACCTGTAGACCAGCAAGCCCCTCGGTTCCTGCAGCCAGCAGTGGTGCACGTTCTCCAAAGCCCTTAACCTTGTTCAGTCTTCAAACTTCTTCACAAGGGTCCATCACCCCAGTGCAAGCAGAACTCATGATGTGCTCAATGCCCGTAAGAAATTCCTATTGTGGCCGTAACCCAGAGGTAGACCATTTGCCAAGCATGTAGGTAACCCTGCAATCCATCCCAACACTGCCAAATATAACTAACTAAATAAATAAAATACTTCCACCCCAGCCCCTTTTAATGGGAAACTAAGGCCTGGAAGGTGCCTGTCTTTCTGGGTATCACCTGCCTAAGGCCAGAGGCCCACACATAGCAGGCACTAAAAAAATCAGGGGAAATTTTAGCTCTGAGACCTTGGAGAAAGGCATCTCTCTTCCCACCTGTATACTCACACTTTCCTCTCCTGGCCATTTGAGCTCCAGAACGCCTGGGACTCTGTCCACTATGTCGTTACAAAGTGCCTCCTGCATGCTAAGTACCTGGTCAGATGCCCTGTTTGCAACTGGCAGTCAATTGGAGAGTAGACGAGGAGAGGTTGAGTGAATGAAAATCTCACCCATCACCTTGCACATAAGGCATTGAAGTTCGCTAACCCAGCTGTGCTCCTGATATCCTAGGACCTCATCGAAAGTGTTCTGTACATAGTAGATGCTTAGTGAGGGCATTGATTTTAAATAAAACGATAAGCCAGACAGAACTAATCATTGGGAAGATACTGGTACATATAACCCTAACTAGAAGTCCCCATTTTTTAGGGCTGGCACTGTGCAGGAGAGATTTCTGGTGAAGTACCCAGAGGAGTGTGGCAAAACGGCAGATCCTGGCCACTGGAGGACAAGGGCAGGTGAAGTTCAACTGTTACCCAGCTGTCCATTTTTGCCACAGACTCAAATCATCTGCCTCAAAGGCAAAAACATCTCCACCTTGAGAGTCAGGCTGGGCACGAAGATAGAGGATGTTGGACTCAGAGCTGACCCAGACAGTGGACTTTCTTTTCCAACGAGTTGGGGAAGGTCGAGGATGTGGGTACAGACAACAAATTATGGCTGTGCCTTGAGAGAGGTCTTCCCGTTCCCCAGCGCACAGCACTGACACAGAATGCTGGGAGACAGCACAGGCTTTGCTGTTGAGCCTTTCAGGTCCCCCTCCCCCAGGCCTGCAGATACATGTATACAGGTGACTGCTGAGAACAAGACAAAATTACTGCCAATATTCTAAAGCGACACTTTGCTTTCAGGCTTAGCACCTAGCAGACACGGTGCAGCAACTGGGGTATGTGTGATCCTTAGTAATTAAAACAATGCATTATAAAGAATAAGCATAAACACTCAGCCCACCTGGCTCAAACTCACCCCAAGCTTGAGGAAAGAATGAGCTGTCAACTCTAGGCAGAAGGAAGGGAAAACTCCAACCCAAAGAGCAATGGCCCTTTGCCCATGATGGGTGAAGGAGCAGAGCCAGCTCCGGTCCAGGTCTTAGCAGGTGCCCCAGGCCCTCAGTCCTGGTGTGGTTAGAACACTGACAAGGACATGAGCTTTCTTGGCTCACACTGCGTTGCCTTGCCCACCTCCCAGTCCTCTGTTGCCTCCTTGCACACCCAAGCTCCTTCCTGAGCCTCCTCTGCAGGCAGGACTCTGGGTCCAGCTGGGTATCAGTGCCCTCCTCCAACATTGAGAAAAGTGCCCCCTCCCGGAGGCCCAGCTGCACAGAACCGCCTGGGGCCAGGCTCCAACTGGAATCCACGCCTGCCCTCTAGTGGCTAAGGCCCTTGGGCTTCCTGGACTCCATCCTGTTCACAGGGGTTTTTTATAAGGCTTTCTAATTTAGCTCAGTTAGTTAGGAAGAATATCACTACAGCACAAAGGGTAGGAGTCACCTGGAGAAATTAACTGCTGACTCAATGGAGCAAAGCCCTGGGAAAAAATGTCACTCAGACACACAAATAACCGGGCACCAGCCTCAGACTTCGCAAGAGAAATGAAAGAGGCCTAAGTTTCTAGAAGCTCAGAATAAGAGGGAAATTGTGGGGACCAAGCAAATGACCACCCCCCTCGCTGTGTGCAGTGGACAAGACCAGTCTTAGGAATAACGTCAAATCCTTGCCTGGCAGAGGGACAGCAAGGGCAGAGGTGGGGATAGGCTCTAGTGGGTGCTTCTGCTTTCTAGGGGCCAGTAGACTGGTCTGGCCCCACCCCATTCTCAGAAGAAGCTCCTCCACCAGGATTCAGCCAAGGCTCCAGGAACCTCCTTTGACATAGCTGGCTCCAAACCCCCAACCCAAAACACACACACCTACACACCTCAGCCACCTCAGGAGTTCACCCCATTCCGGGTGGCAACCTGCTCCTGGCCCTCTTTGGCCCTGCCTGAACCTGTTTACAGGTCCAACCACACATCAAGGGTAGATGGTTGGTGCACAGTGGGTACTGGGGCTCTTTGGGAAAGAGGTGCTGGGAAGGTTTCTGGGCTATCTCAGGACCTTAGTCGGGTTCCTTCACTGGTCAAGAAGGCGGCTTTCTCTTGCTTTCCCAAGGCCCTCAAGAGCTCAGATATGTAGGGCTGTAACTTAACTAATCCAGCTACCCCTCTAGGGGCTGCCGGGCCTCCCACCCCAGCTTTCACCAATGTCTATGGACATATTTTGGTTGTCATTCTTGGCGGAGGAACTTCTGGCATATAACGGGTAAAGGCCAGAGATGTTGATAAAGCCTATCATGCCCAGACAGTCCCCAAAACTAACATGAAATAGTGTTCAGGCTGAGAAATTCTGGGCTAAGGAGATTAATTCATTCGTTTAAGAACAACATTAGAGCCGGTGACTCCCCAAGGAGGATACGGTTTTGAGCAAAGAAGGTTACTGATGCAGACCCACTGTGAGGAGGTTACACGGGTTGGAATTCTGTAACGAGTAAAGCCTTAGGTGGAGGGGTTGGATGGACTCAAGTAACATGCCTGCTTCCAAGGCTTGGCCACCTAATGGCCTGTGACTCCAGACGAGTTCCTTCCTTCCTCTTTTCCTTTATAAAACGGAGATTGTAGCCGCTCCTCCTTCACAGGATTACACAGTAGGGCAACACCCTTCTGCCTGCATGCAGTGAGCAAACATTAGCTACTGGAATGAGAAAGGGTTCCAAGAAATTGTTTGTAACCCAGGTGGGCCCAGAGCACTGCAGCCCCTGCTTGAAATATGTCTGTAAATTCAGAGCCCACGGCTGGCCTCAGGGGGCCACAGGAAACAGATGGGGCTGAGCAATGCTGTGTGTCCCAGGGACTGCACACACACTCAGACTTTAGACGTCTGGGCTGTTGGCAAGAATGATGATTAATTTCCATTCCTCTTTATGTGCTGTGGCTAGGGTGGAGTCAGTGACTTGGCTTTTGGGACTGAAATGTGTGCTTCAGGGGGAAAAGGGAGAGGAACCAAGTCCATGAAGCAGAACAGCATCTGAACTGGCCTGCCCTTTGCCAGGGAGTGTGGGCAAGCTGACGCCTCTCCTCTCGGGGACCTCAGATGCATGCCTGAGTGTGCAGACCATGGCCGGGGCAAACAGGCACTGGGATATGGTAGGGAGGAGGGAGAGCCTGTAGCCAGGGCCACGTTCTGAGCATGTGGCTGAGTCAGAGAGGCAGAAGGAACCAAATTAGTGCACTGAAGATCCACTCACGGGTCCTGAGGACCAAACCAGGACGTAGTCCTTTCCATACTCCGCAGGTGGCCAGAATGCCTTCCCATACCCAAAGCCGTGGAAAGGGGTTGGGGTTCAAGGCACTCAGACCTGTACCGAGTCTTGGTGGGTGAGGTTTAAGCCAAGGACCTCTTTTTCAAGGTCCTGCCCCTCAGAAGTGAAATGAGCCCACAAGACCTTCTTCAGAGGTGTACCTACCAGGCACATGGTCCCACCTGGCACCCAGCAGATGCCTGATAACCGATTGCTCTCTCTCCTTCGCTCCTGGCTGTCCTTGATGCTCGAACCTCTCTACACATGCAGAAAACGCAGAGTTGGGGAGAGGAGAAGGGCATTATGGGGTGCGTGTGTGTGTGTGTGTGTGTGTGAGAGTGTGTGTGTGTGCATGTGCGTGTTATGTGTGCATGGTGGGGAGTAACAACAGCACCTCCCCAGCCAGACTAAGCCTATTCCTTCCTTTCACTGGCCCCTCAAAGTCCCCGGATGACAAAAGGAGAACAAGAGTTGACGGAGTGGAGCCAGAGAGTAAAGAAACTCAGGGCCACAGAGCAGCCTGTGATTTCCAGTTCTCTCATGAGTGTCTCTAACATCCATTGGCTTTTCACATAAGAAACATGGCCACAACATCAACCATGCGTGAACTGTAGGCCCTTGGAGGGTGGGGTGAGGTCATGGTAAGAGGACTTCTATGAACAGTACAGCCTACCAGTTAGGATGCCAGCTATGGCAGGGGTGCAGCTCAGTTGGTAGAGTACTCATTCAGCATGCATGGAGCTGTGGGCTCGATCCCAGCACCATATATACTGGTTGAGGTGGCACACAACTGTAATGCCAGCACTCAGAATATAGAGATGGGAAGATCGGGAGTTCAAGACCACCCTTATCTACATAGGGAATTCAAAAGAAATGCCAGTTCCAAATATCAACCAGACAGGTCCCACATGTAATCTTGGCTCCAGACAAGACAAGTTATTCTTATTTTCTGTGCCTCAGTTTCCCACATGAGAAGTAGAGATGCTAACTATGGTCTCCCTCAGAGAGCTGTTGGAAGGACTAACATATGCAAGCAAAATGCTTAACAAGTGCCTGGTGGACATTCAGCATGTAGTTAAGTGGCACAAATTATTATAAGGATGACTTACTAAATGAACGTCTGGAGAGAGAATATGGTAATTAGAACTGTCCTCATCCCACACATTTCATTCCACAAGGTCACCCTATATACGAGCATCCTCTCCTTCATTTGTGTCCTGCAGGCGCCCATCGACAGACGGTATATAAGCCTGGTGTAGTGGCGCACGCCTTTAACCCCAGCGCTCAGGAGGCAGAGGCAGGTGGATCTCTGTGAGTTCAAGTCCAGCCTGGTCTACACAGAAAGTTCCAGGACATAGTGAAACTACATAATGAGGCCCTGTCTTGAAACCCACCACCACTACGGAACAAAAAGATGGTAAATGAAGATTTGCTCTCAGGTCTCTAACAACTCAGCTCTGCAGAGAGACCATTCATGAATGAATGAACGAATGAGTAAATATGGCTGCTCCAATGACAGCTTTATTTGTGGACACAGGCTATAGTGAATCTGCTGTTCAGGGGGGCTGACAGCCTTAAAGCGATGACCCCTGACCTTCCCTCAAAGCTCTGAGGCAGGAGGATGAAGGCAACATCATCTTTTCTCTCCCTTGAGAACTTGTAACTAGCAACTGGAAAGGCTCCTGAGGGGAGGGATATCAGATGACATCCCAGACACAGCAAAGCCAGGACAATGGCAGACCAAAGCTACAGTCTCCAGGCAGTTAAAACAGGAACCAGCTTGCTACACCCACTGTCCCTGAAACTGACCGTCAGCAACTGGAAAAGGACCAAAAATAAAAAATAGGAATAAATAGAAACATGTGGAGGTGGGTGGGGACAGCTGGGCTCCTCGGTGCCTCTGTGGACTCTGGGGCCCCTCCGAGGCCGCAGGTGGTCTGTGGGCCCAGGGCTGTGGGCAGCCTCACCCTGGGCAGAGAGCTATCTGGCTTCCTAGGCCTTCAAGTCCCTGTCTGCGTCAAAAGGTGACACCAACACTGCCTGGCCTTGTACTTAAGAGACTAAAGTGAGAAAAATTAAAGGTGTAAAGTTTACATCTAGGCTAGCAACCTATCCAGCCATGAACTGCATGAAAAAAAATACTAAAAATAGCTGACACTGTTCTTGGTTTTGAAGTTCTAAACAGTTGCAAGAACAGCATTCTGGCAGGTGTTCATTTATGGTTTAATACCCACAAGGCTGTGGGGCAGGCATGGTCCTCCCTGCTATTTCACAAGGGAGGGAAACAGGTTTGGAGAAGGGGCGTGCTCATGCCCACACAGGCTCTAGCAGCAGAGTGTGACTGGCTCTCCCTAGGGTGGTGTTTTTTATGGAGGGCATGATTGGTCAAAACCTGTGGTCACTGGTGATCAACTCAACCCTCAGCCTCTCACCTCTAGGGACATTTCGAGGTCTACTGCCTGTGTCTTCCAAAGCATACAGGTATAGAGTTATTCCCCGCTTTTAAAAACAACAAAACACTGTTCTAAAGCACACACCGCACATAGCTGTGAGCCACTCAGGTTGCCGCCTTTCTTTCTCGCAAAGTTGTCTGCTGCTGGGGTGGAGGGGGATGTGGCTTAGTCCACTACTTCTGAAGTCAACCCAGAGCTGAGTGGACACAGACACCCAAGGATCTGTGGCCTGCAGCTGGGAACAGCAGGCTTTAGCTAGGCTCTCAGTAGAAACTCACAGCAATCAGGAACAGCCGATCTCTGGGAGAGGATTCAGGTCGAATGAGCTAAGGAAACAGCGAGTTGGAAGACACCAACTCTTCCTGAGACAGGAAACCAAACAGAGCAGGTAGGAGACCTTTATGGGAAGCAAATGCTGTAAAGCTCTTTAGGCCTTATTTGATCAGGAGCTCCTGTTTGTATCACTTGGTGTGAGGGTACTCCAAGTGCCCTTGGCCTCCAGTCCAGCAGGGGTCAGTGTTTGGATCTAAGGCCATCTCTGTTCAATCAAACATCCCTGTCCAATCCGAGGAGCTACATCCCTTTCAGGATATGGGATGCCTCTCAACTCTGTCCTCAATGTCTGGAATAAAAGGAAGTGGAGTCCTTCCCCAGATTTTGGAGCTTGGCTCAGTGAAGCCACTCCTGGGAGGTAGAAGGAGCTGAGATGGATGTAGGGAAGCATGTGGACCTGGCCTTGGGGGATCTATGACTTCCTCTCCTCTCCCCTCGTCTCCCCCCCTCCTCTCTCCTCTCATCTCCTCTCCTTCCCCTCTCTCCTCTCTATCTCCCCCCTTCTCTCCTCTCTTCCTCTTTCTCCCTCTCCTCTCCCCCACTCTGCCCCCTCCTCCACCCATAATGTTGGGAGTGCTGAGAGGGAATTATGGGTGAATTCCTGAACAGGACAAAAGGGCCCCAGTTTGGAAACAGCTTACCTCCTCACACTCCTCATGCCTGGCAGGGCACCAGGGTAGGAAGCACAGCCCTGGAGCCACCCCCCTTGGGAGCCAACACACTCTGCTGCCAGAGCCAGTGTGGCCATGGTAAGTCCCCAAGTTCTCCAAACCTGTTTCCCTCCCTTGTGAAACAGCAGGAGGGCCATGCCTGCATCACAGCATTGTGGGCTCAACCATAAGTGAACACCTGCCAGAATGCTGGTGCCACCCAGCAGCATGGGGTCTAGGGAGCTTTCAGGCCACAGGACACATGTTGGGGGAGGGGGTGGCTCACTGAGATGGCAGGGAGCCTCCAGGCCACATTAATGCATCTCCTCCTCTGGATCATTGTGTGAGAAGCCAATAATCTAGGAGGTAAGCTCCTCCTGGGACCATGGACTGTTCTAGCAAATCACTGAACCTGAGAACCGGTCATAGAAGCTGTGGTTTGCAGTCAAGTGGAACAGAAGTTGTGGGTAACCCGGCACCTGCTATTTGTGAGCGGTGGATAATTGTGTGCCTCTGAGCCTACTGGTTAATGTCAAGATTGAACTAAATTGTAAGGAACACCCCCTATTGAACTCGTCGTGGGTGGGGAAAACCCCACCTTCATCACAGATGTGGTCTGCGTTGAGAACAGGAGCCGAGAAGATGCATTGCTTGGTTTTTCTAAGGAAACAGGTGCTGCATGCAGGAATCATCGACTCAAACGCGGGTTAAATGAAAAGAATGAAGTAACGCTGTACAGAATGTATCATATTGACACAGTGTGTCCAGAGCCTTCCAGCAGCCTGTGAGACAGAAGCCACGTGGTCCCTCTGAAGAAAAGTACTCCTGGTTCTCCACTCACACCTGGCTGGGCTCCTCCCGTGACAGCCCAGGCTTTATTGATTCAACTGCTCCTACAATTTGGTCCTCTGAACACCCCATCTGACATGGGCATGACCCAAGCCAGGCAGCACATGCATGCACACATGCATGCACGAGTGCACAGGCTCAGCCAGAACAGAGTGGGACAAGCGTGGAAAGCCCAGGCTCAGAGAGAAGCATCTAGGTCTTTCTGGGCCACCAGCCACCTACCCTTTCTTCAGGTTCTTCACATACGCACTCTGGAGGGCAGCTTCCAAGAAGTACGTGAGTTCATAGTCAGCTGAGTGACTGCCTTTCAGGTGCCTCGATGTGCTGTTGTTTAAGGTCTGAGAAAGAAAGAGTAAAGGGACAGTGGTCGCCTAAGAGTTCAGCAGAATCTTGACTGGACATCAGGCACTTTTTACATTTGAAGGAAACTTTATGAAAAAGATAAACGTAAGAGCTCCTGACACAGCTACCTATCAATGATCCAAATGACCTCTGTGAGGGTCAACTCAACCAAATCTCTAAGCAGCCTCTGCCAGAAAATGGGTACTGAGTTCTGATTATAATCTCTTCTTCTCTTTTCTGTCAAAAGTCCCTTGGCCAAGGACATGACTGGCCCAAGGAAGACTGCTCTGGAAGGGTCCATTACAAGAACAGGTGGCAGTGGACTCTACAATTTACACAGCAAAGATGTTCAGATGCCTCCTGGTTGTGGCTCTCGGCTCCCATCTACCTCCTCCTTCAGTTCTAATTCACACTGCTGAAGAACCCTCCACCTCACACTGACTAAATGTCTACAAAGCAGAACGTCTGTGTGTGCACCACAAGGATATGTGTGAGTGTTAGAGATCACGCCCTGGCATTCCTGCCACGCTGCCCACTGACTGCACTCAGGAAGCTGTGTAACCTCTGAGCTCTCCCTTCTTTGTCTGTAAAATGGGATGAATGGCAGCACCTTCTTTATCTCTCCCCTACCCACCCCCAAGAGAGGGCTGAGTAACAGGATGATGTGGAAGTCCTCAGAGCACTGCATGACATGAATACATGAATACTCAACACAGCTGAGACCCTCCACGAGGCACTCTGGGGCTGATGGCTTGCACACAGCTAAGACAGGTCCTCCAAGGGAAGGTGGGAACTGTTGGGCTGAGGACTCGTTCAAATCCTTCTGGCTACCCTGTGGCCACCCCTGAAAGGCTTGGAGAACATGCACCACAGCCCATCCTCCCCGGAAGTTCAGCAAAGCTCTCCTGAGTTACCCGAAAGCAAGGAAGGATGGTGAATGGAAGAATCAGCCTGACCCCGGGCTGTCCAAGAGACCAGTGGTCAGATCTCTCTAAACCTCTTTTACTACACGGGATGGTACACGACACCTCTGTCGTAGGGCTGCTGTCAGGAGTGATCACGTGAACAGAAAGAGGCTTGTCACATCTGGACCTGCAAGTTCAGCTCACCATGGGGTTCCTGCTCCCTCACATGTGACATGGATCCTAGTGGTCCTAACAGGGCCTGGTGGTGGTGGTACACACTTTTAATCTCAGCACTCGGGAGGCAGAGGCAGGCAGATCTCTGAGTTTGAGGCCAGCCTGGGCTACAGAGTAGTTCCAGAACAGCCAGAGTTACAACAGAGAAACCCTGCCTCAAAAAACAACAGCAACAAAAAAAAGGCCCTAACAGAATCAGTGAGCCATAATGAGTCTTCCAACCAAAGAAGTGGAGTGTCAGAAGAAGGGGTGCCTTCTTTTAGTCTCCAGGAGGACGAAGGAGCCTAGTGCTCACAAGAGAGGAGCTATTTGCATAGCGCCCCATTCATTCTCAGCTCACCTTCTCCAGCTCCTGCAGGAACACCTGAGCCACCCAGGAGGCCCTCTCAAAACAGGCAACCACTTCCTCCTCCCGCTCAGTCAGGCGGACCTGGGAGGCGATGGAGCTGGGCAGACGTTCCAGGGAGAGGCCTGCAGGAGAAAGAGAGAGCCTCGGATCCGCCCTACCGAGCCCTTCCCATGCGCACAGGGTAGGTGCGTCTGAGGGGACACATGGTATGGAGCAGCCAGGGGGAGACCGAGGCCCATGGAGGGGAGGGGAAGCTGAAGCAACAGTGGTGTTAGCAGCATCCGGGAGCAAGCGAGGACCCAAGAAAGAGCACTGGGGCCCACATAGTGAGTCCTCCTGTGCCACCCTGCCCATCCCTGCAGTACAAGATGGGTTCGGTGGAGCGGACTGCCCACCTCCTGGGAGTTATCTGCTTGCAGTAGACACCTGCTGCTCTGGCCCCCATTCTTCGGCAGCCACTACCTGCTTTTCCTCTGAACACCCCTCCACAGTCTCAGCATGAGCACGTGGTATCAGGCTAGGGGTAGGAACATGGCAGTACAGGCCAATAGAGACCAGTCTCATAATTGCTACTCTTTTCACTGGCATTGTTAAGCTGACGCCAAAGGCTAACCTGGAAATTCTAGAGAAAAATCTGTCTTAAAAAAACGTCGAGGGCTGGCGAGTTGGCTCAGCAGTTAAGAGCATTTGTTGTTCTTCCAGAAGACTGAGGTAGGATTCCTAACACTCATGGTGTCTCACAGTCTTCTAGAACTCCAGTTCCAGGGGATCGTGGGCCCTCTTCTGACCTCAGTGGACACCAGGCACACACACGGTACACAGACACACATGCAGGCAAATCATTCATACACATAAAATAAATAAATCTAAAAAGCTTTTTAAAATGTCTAGTCAGACATGGTCACACGTGCTTATAATCTTAGCACTCAGGTGGCTGAAGCGGGAGGGTCATAAGTTTAAGACAACTTACTAAGACCTCATCTCAAGAAAACAAAAATCCAAACCAACCAAACAAAAATAATGTCTACACAGAGTGAATATAAATGACACCACTCAACTGTACACATTAAAATGATAAAATTTTATGTCATGTCATTTTCTTTACCACATTTCAAATGCATTTAAATTAATAAGCATATCGCTCCAAGGGCCAAACAAAAGTTAATAAACCAATCTGTAAAAGACAAAGAAGGGAAAGAATTGTTAGACATATTGGGGGTTGGGGAGAGGAAGTACACACAAATAAGATCACACAGGATGGAAAAGCACAGGTTCTGAAACACGGTGTTGGAACGCCAGGGTGCAGCCTTCTCTGAAACTACATACCAGAAATGTCCAAGTATGAGCCTACATCCATCTGCCCACCTATACTTTCTTCCTTTCTCTCCCCTCTCTTCTTTCTTTCCTTTGTCTAAGTCAGTGTGTTGAACTATTTCTGTTGCTGTAGCTGACACAGACCACACTAGAGAATACTGGGACTAGCGTCTCCCAGTGGTTACAGCCAGTGTCTCCTCTTTGGGCCCCACATTATTTTGTGTGTAACAGACACTGAAGAGAACTTACTTATGGAATGGATTAAGAACACAGTCCCCTGAGCCTCGACAACCAGCTGATCTTCTCCGGGCTGCATCTCCCCAGTGGGTGGCCATGATGTCTTACTACCGTGATCTCGCTTTACTCTAACCCCAACTGCACACTGCTTCCAAGGGGAACTTCCAAAGCCCCCAGAGGTGCTTCCTGCTACAGACAAGGTCTAAACTCCTGCTGCTTCACACCATGCACTCCAACACTTCATTCATTCCAACTTCCTGGTCCCAACTCCTGGAGATGCTGTCCTGCCTTGCCTGGATTGTTCTTCCCACCTGGATCTCACCATCCACCACGAAGTTACTGATCGATCGATCACCTTCTGACCTACTGAATGCCATCTCCTCTATGAGGTCCTTCCAGACAAACCAACTATTCTCTCAGTCCTGGCTTACACTTTTCATGTCTCACTATTTCTTATATTCAGTTTTTCACGTTATTTCCCAGACAGATGTAGGCTCCTTCTAGCACCAGCTTAATGGTGTTCAGCTGTTCCCCACCTGGCACATAGTAAGTACCATACAAGCACAGGCTATCTGGGTGGAAAAAGAAGCCCAAATGGTGGCTGACAGAATACAAAGCGCTCTGCAACTACAAGGAAAGGAATTACCATTGTTTTTCTTGGCTAGATATCAACACATACAGATTCAGTGACTTTGCTCTCTTGCCAGGCTGGGGTGTGACCATGTCCAAAGGCCAGGAACCTCAGCCTAGGGGAAGGTAGGCACAGAATGTGAAGGCCATTGCTCAACACAAAGACCCAGTTACCCAGGACACTGAGTGTCAACATGGTGCCTGCCAAATGACTCAGTGTGGAGAGCAGAGAGCTCCTCACACTGGAGGACCAGGGAGAAGAAAAAGAAGGCAGGAGGCAAGCTCCATGATCTCCACATCTGGCCCAGACCTCCCCTCCCCAGCTGTGCAACTTGTCACCATGCAAGAAAGTGGGACAAGAACAAAGTTGTTTAGAAGACCAGCCCAGAAGACTTTTAACGGCAGATCACAGGACGTGGCAACTCTATGGGGCCTCCACCTTCCCTGCCCCCTGCTCCCAGCTGAAGCTTGCCACCATGTTTTTCCAAGAATTCTAAGCCCGTTGTTTCTAGTAAACCCAAAGGAAAACTATCTCCTCCCTAAGACCCTCTGTGATGTTCAGTTTCAGTAGGCAAACTGATAATATTATCTATGCCTCTGAGCACATCAGTAAAAGGATTTTCTCAACTGGGTAACTAAGGTAGACCTACCCCAGATGTGGGCAGGGCCACTCTATGGGCTGGTTACGGAAGTATTCAATGTTCTGTTTCCTAACTGGGGATGTAAGATGACCAGCAATGCCTTGCCTTGCCATCGCAGATTTCTGCTCGAACCTTAAACTGGAATAAACCCTTTCTTCCTTGAGTTGCTTCTGTCAGGTATTTGTCTCGGCAAATAAGACAGTAACGGATAGCCTCTCCTGGTTATTAAGTTTCCCTCCCTTTGACTCAGCAGAGAATGTTAATTGCATTTCCTACTTTGTATTTTGTTTGTTTGGGTGGTTCTGGGGATGGAAGCTAGACTGGCATGTCCGAGGCAGGAGCCCTACCACAGCTCTACTTCTCTAGGCCCTGCATCTCCTGTGCACACCTTTACTCTGTGCTGTCACCGTCGGATTGATCTTTCTAGCCCCGTGACAGCTGAGCCCGGTGTTTAGAAAGTACATGGAAATGAGCATACAGAAATGAGCAAATTCAGGCATGCCAGTGCCTGGCAGGGAGAAGCTCCTCCCTCTAGTTAAAAAACTCTTCTTGAAGAACTTACAAACTATGGCAGACCCCTGAGGCCTTTTTTGTCAGCCAGCCTATGTAGTGAGTTCCAGACGAGTGAGAGACCCTTTCTCAAAAAAAAGGCCTCGGAAGAATAAGACCCAAGACTGTCCGCTGGCATGCACATGCATCCGCAGAACACACAGGTGCAGCCGCACACCGCACACAAACACAGACGCACGTGGACGGACACACACAGGTTGATTTCTTAGAGATTGTATAATTCGACCGAAGAGAGCTGTCAAAAGCTACATACAATGACTCTACTTATATGACGTTCACTATGCCAGTGAAGGAGAATCAGTGGCCACCTAAGGGTCGGTGGTGAAGATCAACAGGGAGAGGTTCGAGGAGACCTAGGGGGAGGGAACAATACTTCTAGGGTATTGGCTATGTAGGTAGTCACACTAGTCCAAATCATCAGATTATACACTCACGATCCGTATGACCTCACAAGTATGGAATACAGAGATGATACCTTTTTAAAAAGAAATAAAAATAGGAGTCAAGCATATATGTGCACTGAGGTAATCCTCTGTAGGACGATTTTCTTTTTTATTTATTTATTTTTATGTGTATTGCCGGTATGTATGTCTGTGTACCATGTGTGTGCCTGGTGTCCAGGGAGGCCAGAAGAGGGCGTTGAATCCCATGGGGCTGGAATTTCAGATGGTTGTGAACCACCATGTGGGTGCTGGAAATTGAACCTGGGTCCTCTGGAAGAGCAATCAGTGCACTTAACCACCAAGCCACCTCTCTCTATCCCTATAAGATAACCTTCAGCATGATCTATAAGGTTTCCAGAGCTGCAAAGCCTTGGATCTAACTTCTAAGAAGTCCCACTTCCTGCCCACAATGTTTGAAACCCTACATCAACCCTGAGAATTCTCCTGTTCTGCACAACACAACACCAGGTCCAAGTGGAGACATGCAATTCTCGAGCCCATCTCAAAGTTCCTGTTGGTTGTGGGCCAACCCTGTGGTCTAGGCAGGAAGCCCACAGCTCCCAGGAAGTGCACTGCTTCCTGAGTCTCACTGGAAGATGGGGACTTTCTGTGAAAACACACAAATGAACATGCCAAGGACTACTTTCAAAGGAACTCTCTAGTTCTGTATTTCCCAGGTGCAGTCCTGGACTCAGCACTGCTCCCAGCTCCTCTGAGATGACTCATGACATCACTGGAGCAGGCCTTCCAGCAAGGCCCACCCTTGGTGCCTTGAAGTCTTGGGCCCTGGACACAGAAGTGGAGACAAGAGGCTTCCTCTGCTAAGAAACTCCCTTTCCAGCCACTTACCCTTCCAGTGAAAGAGTACCCTGAGTGGCCAGGGAGAAGGAAAGAAACCCAATTCATCCTTTAACCTAAGATCAGATGGGTAATGGCTGTCAGAGATCACACTCAAAAGTGGGCAAATGTGGGAATACAGAGAGGTAGAAATGGTAGAATGCTAATTAGCAAGTAGCATTAAAAGCTCCAGGATCACATGAGTCTGCCTCCACAAGCAGACTCAAAAGAACTGAAATCTAGGACTTGAAGAGATTTTTATATATCCAGATTCACGGCACTATTACCTCTAATAGCCTCAAGAGGGAAATACTCCAAGTATTCATTGACAGAGGATTGCACAATAGTATCAGCTGGACACACAAAAAGAAAGATACTATGAAATTCTAATTGAGTTCAAATTCATAGAATAAAAGGTTGGTAATGGGGGTGGGGAGAAAAGAGGAAGTACTGTTCAATGAACAGAGTTTCAGTTTTACAAGATAGAGAGTTCTAGAGGTTGATTGCATAGCACTGTCTGACCAATGCATGCTAATTTCTTATTTTTTTGAGACTGTGTCTCTGTATCCCAGACTCCATCTTGCTATGCAGCTGAAGACGGCCTTGAGCCCCTGAGCTTGCCTCCGCCTCCGAGTGCTGGTATTACAAGAGTACACCACAATGGGGTGTACACCAAGCTCTGGGGATTCTTATGATATATATGTACCTATGTATATTTGATGCTTGGGATTAAACCCAGGGTCTTGTTAAGCATGACTCTGCCACTGAATATATAAACTACCATCTGTATGTGTGCATGTTGTGTGTATGGGGGAGGGGGATAATACAATTTTTATATTGTCTTTTGGTCTCACGTAGCCCAGGCTAGCCTCAGGATGACCATGAACTTCCGGTCCTCCTGGCTCTGCTTTCCAAGTGCTAGGATTACAACCATGTCCCACCATGCCCAGATTTATGTGGTGCTGGGGAACAAACCCAAGCCTTCATATATGCTAGGAATTCTACCAACTGAGTTACATCCCCAGCCCTAACATCATTTTTTAAAGTTTTTTTTATTTTTATTTTTATATATATGGGTGTTTTGCCTGTATTTGCATACCTGCTGCCCGTGAACGCCAGGAGAGGGCATCAGATCCCTAGGACTGGAGTTACAGGTAGTCGTGAGCCACCACATGGGTGCTCACTGAGGTCCTCTGCAAGAGCAGCAAGTGCTCTTTACCACCAAGCAATCTCTCCAGTCCTCATATTTTTGAAATTATTTTCAGACAGGTCTACGTTGCCCAAATTTGCAAGCCTCCTGCTCCAGCAGCTGGGATGGTAGGTCAGCACCACTGGACCTTCCAAAATATTAAGTTGCAACAGCAGATGTCAAAGCATAGCACATGGACTTTTATTTTTCAAAGTCCATATAAATCTGTAAGGAAGAGACTAGAAAGATATGCCACACAATGTTTAAAGAGACTGAAGTCTTAGTTTCTCCAAACAAAATCTGGGATTACTAATAAAGCCTAGCTTGTAATGAGGCCATGTTAATTAAACCAAATGAAATATTATAAAGAAAGTGCCTTGTTATGATGCTCACAATGACCACCTAGGCAACACAATTTTCTCCAGGACCACAAGTGAGAGATCTAACTCAGGAAGAACAGATTCATTCCGAGACCCGAGGTCAGCGGTTCTCAACCTAAGGTCACACCACCATTGGGGGTCAAATGACCCTTTCACAGGGGGCCTAAGACCATCTGCACATCAGATATTTACATTATGATTCATAACAGTAGCAACGAAAATAATTGTATGGTTGGGGGTCACCACAACACGAGGAACTACATTAAAGGGTCGCAGCGTTAGGAAGGCTGAGAACCACTCTCTCAGGTAAAAGTGCCGGAATCAGACCGATGCAGGTTCTCTGGCTTCAACGCTCTCTGCTTTCAGCTCAGACCCTCGGTGTCTCCTTTGTCCTCCACAATCCACCAAGCCTCTCTATGCACAGGCCCTTCTCTCACCTATCACTTGAGTGTCTGGTGGCTGAGTTATAGCTGTCTACCCTGCTGGAGGTAAGTGCAAGTATGCATGCTGGCCCTGTCTACACCCCACGCCCCCAACTACTTCCGAGGGTAGCCTTCAATCACCGTGGAGAGGTGCTGTGGGATGAATGGGAAATGTTCCCCACAGGCTCACAGCTTTGAACACTTGCTCAATAGCTGGTGGTGACATCCCAGGAGGCTGTGGAACCTTTACAAAAGAGGATCTAGCTGCCAGACAGATTGCTGGGGCTGGGCCTTTAAGGTTACAGCCTGGTCTCAATTCTAGTCCTAATTTCTCTACTCTTTCATCAGCCACAATGTGAACAAGCAAGCTCCCGCCACCTTGGACTAAGCTGCTCTGCCACACTATCTCTACTGTGATAGGCTGCATCCTCTCATACCAGGTGCCAGTAAAGCCCTCCTCCCTTAGGTTGCCTGAAGGGGGCTGCCAGGACACAATAGGCCTTCTGCCTCCCCAGCCTATGGATGCTCTCCCCTGGGGCCATCTTGCCTTAACTGCTGCAGCCAGTGGAAGACACATCTTTACCGTGTTTGGTGTCTCTCAGTTCTGTTGGTGTTTAGTGCCTGCTCACTCCACCTTCCCCTGAGACGCCTCCTCGATAGCTGGAAGTCAGCCTCTTACTCTGAGGGTGAGGAGCAGCACACAGGGTGCATCCCTTCCCCACAAGCCACAAGGCCTACACCTTGGGAAAGAGGCCAAAGCCAACACCTAATTCCTACCATACCAGGGCAAAATACAGCAAAACAAAAACCAGATATCCCGGCCTGGGAGCAGCTGCTGTTCTCCTGTTTTTAAAGTTTAAAAAGCCATAGGTCCCCTGATGAGAACAGAATATTTTAGAATTGCATTGGCAGAAAGTGAACAGAAACAGCCACCAGCACACCTAAAATCTTGAGGAGGAAAAGGAGGTCAGAGCCCTCAGGACTGCTTCGTTTACATCCTCCTCCCCCAGAAGTTAACTAGATGTGAATAAAGGTCGCATTTCTTCAGAGCCAACCCGCAGGCCTATCCAAAGCTGGGCAGGAGGGATGGAGCCAGCTTTGCTGAAACACAGGGCAGCTCTGGTCCTGAAGGACCCCTACGCCCACTACCCACCCCTACTGTGGATGGAGCCACAGTGATTCCCAAATTAGGAACCAATAGCCAAGGTCTGTAAGGCTCAAGGCAGAATGTGCATGCCTGCAGAAGCATGGTCTCTATACCACCAGCACACTGAACCAGAGATGGAAGGGAAAGGCCTGGAGAGGGGAGAGGGGAAGGGGGCTGTTTGCCCAAGATGTTGAGAGCAGGCCTTGAAGCATCTTGGAGCTGGTCAAAACCTCAGGGCTTACACCCACAGAAAAGAGGGCAGCTCCCTGGGCACACAGAGGTCTCAGACCCAGACCTTTGAAGGAGGAACAGGCTACAGAACACTTTATGGTAGGCAACTCGGGGCCAAAACTCTAGGACACCGAACAAGATACCTGAGCCTTCCTGACATCTCTCAGCTCCCAGTGCCCTCTCATGGGACGCCTGGCCCCTACCTATATGTCTCATCCCTCCTATACTCACTCGATGAGCTCCAAGAAGGTGTGGTTCCTCCCCACCTCCCAACGAACCGTCTTCCAGGGGAACCACCTCCCACTTCCCTGGCCTTTCCTCTTCCACTTAGCCATCAACAGTTTGTTCCAGGTCCAGGTCACTTTCCTAGCTCACTGGGAAAGGTTCTACAGTACCTGTCACCTTCCTCTCCCACTAAGTGTACTGGTACTCCTTGAACACATAGGGGATGAGCCCAAAGCTGGAGTCAGAAGAACTGGGCTTACATCCTAGCCTGCTGCTCCTGGCATGACCAGAGAGAAGTCACTGCAGCCTGGGCCCCAGAGCTCTGCCCTCTACTCCTTTCACCTACTTGGTAGCAACACTCTGATCTCCCTCTCAGATGTCATCCCTACCATGCAGGCCACAGTATCAGATAAGGGAATCTCACCCCTGGACCAAGCCAGTATTCTAGTTGTGGCTCAACATAATGGGCTCAAGGTCAGGCATCACCACCCCAGATGGATGAGAACCTTCCTCAGACACTCTTCTCTCCCTCTGAGGCTATCAGTGCTGGTCTGCAAAGATCAGTAAGCCTGAAGACTTCCATATTCGCTGTGAGAATCTAGATCCCGTTATGCCCGATACCACTGCACACTCCGTTCCCCCACACACACTTTATTTTCCCAGCATTTCTGCCTCTATAAACCTAAGTCTGGTTATGTAGATAACTGATCCCTAGAAGCATTGTATCAGAGGGGACAATCACTGAAATGCCAGCTTGGCTGAGCTGAGGTAATGAAGGAGCAGTAAGGATATTGCCATCTCTTAGATGAAAATTGGAATTCCAGATACACAGAAATGCAAGCCCCTGTAAGAGCGTGAAGCCATGGGGCCCGGCAATGGGGCGCGCACCCCTAGTCTCGCCCTTAGCTCATCTATTCAACTGAGGGCTGAAGGCTGAGAGAAGCCCCAAGGCCTGCTGCTGAGGGCAAACCCCTTGGAGCCTGAAATAGATCTAAGGACTTTGAGAAACAAGGTCGGTGACTCTGGTTTCTCACCCATGTATCTTACGCCAGCCAAAGGCTAATAACCAAGAGTTCTAGGAAGCCACAAAACCAGAGAGTCCAAAGCTGCACACAAGGCCTCCACCCGTTGAGAACATAAGGATATCTGAAGTGTTTGGCTCACACTGCAGCAGCCCAGGCTTCATAAATTTGCCCCTTAAAATGCCCAGAAGGCAAAGAGCCAGGGCAGAGCCTGTCACAAAACAGGCCTGTGGCAACCAAGTAGCCGAGACATCATGACGCAGAATTCAGAGTCAGACCAGCTTTCTCTGGGCTTTCTAGTCCCTGCTTTTTAGAGACAGCACACTTCACTGATGTTAGGACCTAGACAAGAAGGGATGGCATCAGGGAGCTCATGCCTCAGCACACTGAACCAGACAGATGGAAGGGGCTGCTTCCTCCTAGAACGCTGTTTCCTCTGGAGCCACACCACACAACGCAGGCTTCGATCTCCTGCCCACGGTTCCCACATGGGAATGGACCCAGCTGTTCACCCTTGGCATCCCTGACAAGTCAACTGCTTAGTCAACTGCTGGCAAATGACATTTTCTTAGTGGGATGTGGGCCAGAGACCTTGAGAAACACTAGAGGCCAGACCCTTGGAGGAAGGAGCCAATGAGCAGACAGAATAGGGGGATACACTGCAAAGGGTTTCAAGTGAGCCTGGCAGAGAAGACACGCTATAGGCTGAATATCCAGGAAGTTCCCTGTGCAATGCTGGGGTTATGCAGAAAGTAAAGAAAAAAGGACAACGGCACAAGAAAAAGCGAAAGGACAGAATTTCAGAAATGACAGGTCTTTTCATGGAGATATTGTATCTATTTTAGTGGAGTAAATGTGTTTCTCTGTTGTCTTTGGCTTCTTTGTACATTTATTCCCTTATGTGCACATAGCACGGAAGTCAGAGGACAACTTTCAGAAGCCAGTTTTCTCCTTTCACCATGTGAGTCCCAGGGACTGAATTCAGGTCATCAGGTGTG
This sequence comes from Cricetomys ansorgei, assembly GCA_026225945.1. Taxonomy (NCBI): domain Eukaryota; kingdom Metazoa; phylum Chordata; class Mammalia; order Rodentia; family Nesomyidae; genus Cricetomys; species Cricetomys ansorgei. Next base: position 8,659,479 of record JAMJFZ010001264.1, read on the forward strand.
GTGCTCTGAGTGCGAATGGCTCCCATAGGCCTGGTCACCAGGGAGTGGAACTCCTTTATAGGATTATCCTTTATAGAAGGATTAGGAGATGTGGCCTTGTTGAAGGAAGTATGTCACTAGGGGTGGGTTTGAGGTTTTAAAAGTCCATGCCAGGAGCCTAGGGTCTCTCTGCTTACAGATAAGGATATGGTGCTTTTTAAAAAAATTATTTATTTATTATTTTTATGTACATTGGTGTTTTGCCTGCAAGTATATCCTGTATGAGGGTGTCAGATCCCCTGGAACAAGAGTTACAGACAGTTGTGAGCTGCCACGTGGGTGCTGGGAATTGAACCCAGGTCTGAGGGTTCTACAGCCCCAAGGATGTAGCTTTTAGCTACTGCTCCAGCACCACATCTGCCTGCCGCCATGCTTCCTGCCTTGGTGACAATGGACTAAGCCTCTGAAACTGTAAGCCAGCCCCTGACTAAATGTTTTCTGTTATAAGAACTGCCTTATTCACAGTGTCTTTTCACAGCAAGGGACAGTGACTTGCTTGACAGCAAGAGCCCTTACCCACTGAGAATATCACAAAACAAGAGGACCATCTTGCCAGTCCTCTATTGCCTCAGAATGACCTGGCATGGCCAATACTCTCTTTACCCTTAGAGAAGGAGAATGGTTATGTATTCCCCATCCTATCATCATGTATGTGTTGCACTTGCTACTCTTTGAACAACAGAAACCCAAGACTCCTACAACAATCCCTCTATCAAGGTCACCAGTGAGGTTTGAGGTCAGTTTCCCACCTCCCTGGGAACAAGAACTCCCAATCTGATAGGGAAGTATACCTCATATCTTTATAAGATGCTCTGAGGGCCACACTGCCAAGTCCCTCTGCTCTAAAGGGGAAGATGGTGAGCTGAGTATACTTTCATGTCTTAAAAGATGGGAATGGAGGAACCAGAAGCCTGTCCCAAATCCTGGAACATGAATAGCAGCTCACATTTAGCCCCATCAAGTCTCCCAGGCTGGCTGGTTCAGGCTCCCTTCTAACACAGAAGCTCTGCCTCTCCCTCTTACTCAGGTGTGCATGGGGTAGCACCAAATGGAACCCCCACAAAAGGGTCTTAAAGCTGTAGTCTAGTGCCAGGGAGATGGGCCAGTAGTTAAGACTTGCTGTACAAACATAAAGTCCAACGTTTGTATCTCCAGAGCCCACGTAAATGCTGGATAGGCATGGCAGCCTGCCTGTAATCCCAGTCTCAGAAGGCAAAAATGGGATCCCAAGGGCAAGCTCTGAGTTTGAGAGACTGTGCCTCAGGGAATAATGTAGAAGAGCAATTGAGGGTGATTCCCAACCTCAGCTTCAGAGCCCCACATCCATGCATGAGAACCCACATCCATACCCACACATATACATCACACACACACACACACACACACACACACACAGAGTGCTGGAACTGGGCCAGGCTACCCAGAATCAGAAAGAGCTGAAATTGACAGCTGTCCAGGTTCAAATCCTGTGCCGTGAGCTCTGGCAAGAGCCACCTGCTCCAACCTCAGCTCCTCCTGTGTAACACGGGAAGAAGAGAGTACCCGCTCTGGGGTCTGCAGATCCGGGTGAGGTCACACCTGACTTGGAATGAGGACATAACGGTTATTATTGCATTATTCTGTGAGTTCAGGGATCCGACTGCCACTACCCTCACACTCTCAAAGTCAGTCCAACAACCAGCCTTCCTCATCTCCTTTTGTGCCCTCTGGGTGAAGAGATCCACCAGATCCCACAGATTCAGTTAGGTCATGGAATATACACACTGACAGCGTTGTGCATGGTCTCCAGCACACACAGGCTCAGGCAAACCCCAACAGCCAAGCAGCAGGTGTGGTCACTGCAACAGGACAGGGAGGACAAGCAGAGAGGAGTCGGGCAAGGGGCAGGGGTGGGCACATGCAGTCACTGAGGGACGGGGAGCCAGCGCAGCCCACAACCGAGCAGCCCATGCAAGCAATGCCAAATCCTTACCTCCCTGGCAGGACCTCTGACCACCAGGACGGTGTTCCCCCAAGAAGCTGGAGGCATGCTGGAGAGAGTAGAGAGCAGGACACAGAGAGCAATATGTACTGAGCAAGGCTGATAGGAGGAAGGACTGAAAAGGAGCCCCAAGGGAGGCTGTTCAGTTCAGGACACCCGAAGCTGACCCAAGAGACCCCAGAGACCTGAGCACCAAAAAAATGATCACTTCCCAAGTGGCCTGTGCCACAGGCAGAGGGAGGTGAACAAGCAGAGGAAGAAGACCCTAACAGACTGGACCCTGGGGGGGGGTACCTGCCCTCCAACCCACCTGCCCCGGGTGACCAACTCGGTAGGCTTCCTAAGATGATGCAGACTCAATAGGGAAAGGACCCAGAGACCTAGGGACCCCTCCAACCAGAGTCCAGGTACTTCTATGAGGACACAGGAATTCCTCTGTTATTTCTACAGAGGAATGTGAGGTGGGGGGGGGGGGGAGACAGGGAGAGGACACACATTTTCTAGCACCAGTATCAGTCTGGAGGGTCTGGTTCTCACTCTACCTGGGTAACTTTGGGCAAGGTACATTTCCTCTCTAGGTCTCAATTTCCCATGTTTGTTTGTTTGTTTTGGTTTGGTTCTTTTTTGAGACAGGATTTCTCTGTTGTAACTTTGGCTGTCCTGGAACTCACTCTGTAGACCAGGCTAGCCTCAAACTCACAGAGATCCACCTGCTTCTGCACCACCACCCCCCAGTGCTGGGATTAAAGGTGTGCGTTACCATCACCCAGCTCATGTATAAGATTTTTTAAAAGTCTCTATTAGAAAGAGGGTAACACATACTCCACCAGGGCCAAGCACCAAATCCCAGTAGGAGTACAGGTGGCTTTTCTCTGAGGGTTGATTTACTTAATAGAGTGTTCAAACATTCCAGAATTTCAGCAAGTCTGGGAAGAGGGGAACTCACTGCCACTAAGACTAACAGCAGGCCCGCCCCAGGGCTACTGGTATAGGAAAGCAGCCTAAAAGCACAAACTGTGCAGTGTGTGTGTGTGTGTGTGTGTGTGTCTGTGTGTCTGTGTTCACCACAGTTGGGAACCAGTCCCCTTCATGAAATTCCTCTCACTGATCCAGTGTCCCTGAGTTTTTTCAAGAGTGTTCTTTGCCCTGGGAAGGTTGAGAGCTCCTCCAGGACAGAAAATCCTTATCTCTGGATCTCTGCAGCCCCTCTCTGCTCACAACAGGGGCCCCACAACAGGAGAGTGACACATTCCAGCAGTGTCAGTCACCACAGCAGGCCTGACAAGAACTGGCATGCCCTTTTTAAGGTGTTCTGACCTGGTTATACAACTAGGCCGGTCATGAGAACCCTGCTCCTTTTACAAATAAGTCACCTGAAGCCAAGAAAGGTAAAGAGGCAGTTTGCCCAAGGGCATCCAGTTTGGTAACTAGTTGTCAACAAGTCCGGGAGAGAACCTGAGTGCTGAGTCCCTTGAGCACCAGGCTGCCCTGGGCAATGCTTCCCGAATAGCAGTGTGTAGCCATAGTCAGGAGTTAACATCTAGACACTGCCTTGAAGGCCCACCCTCAACACTGTTCACTGTCCTAGGCAGCTGCCTGCTCTAGACACCTGAAACCAGAGTGGTCCAGCTTGGGCAGTGGGGGAGGCCCTAGGTGTGCACAGCTACCTTTGATGACGAACGCCTCTGACAGCAGCCGCATCTGATACAGGGGCTTGTTCTCCACGGAGATGTCATCAATCCCAGCCCGTGCATACATGCTGATGGCATCTCGGTATGAGCCCTCCACATAATGCAGCTTGCCCAGGATCAGCATGGCCTCACACATGTACTGTGGCTGAAAGGACAAAGATGTGTCAGCAGGTTCCTGCTCCAAAGCTTCTACCCCATGCCCATCCTACTGGGTACCTAAATGAAGACACCCCTCTCCCACTGAGCCATAAGCCATGATTTGCCTAAGACTCTGCTCATAACTCCTCTAACTCCTCCAGGAAGTCTTCCATGATGCCTGTGCTCCCCAGCCTCCACTGTTCACACTGTGGCTCTTGATGTAATGATATCCCTAACTGCTTCTTGTGTGCGTGTCCTGACCTCAGGCAGCTGCAAAACTGGGCCCTGTCTTCTCTCTCCTGAAGCCCCACAACACTCTGATCCAGTCTGGTCCTTCAGGAATTCAGCATTTATTCTGAATATTTGAGACGGGAGTAAGCCAAATTTTATGGGGCCCAAAGCTTATAATTGTGTGTGGGTGTGTGTATATGTATGGTATACGCATGTGTGTATATATGTGTGTGATGGTATGTGCATGTGTGTGTATGTATGTGGGGGTATGTGTGTATGTGTGTGCATGTGTACTGTGTATGTGTGTGGGGTGTGTGTACGTGTGATGTGTGGTGTATGTGTGGTATGTGTGTATGTGTAGTGTGTAGGTATGTGGGGTGTGTATACATGTGATATGTATGTGTGTGTGTCTGGTGTGTGTCTGGTGTGTATGTGTGTATGGTATGTGTGGTATATATGTGTGGTGTGTATGTGTGTGGTATGTGGTATGTGTGGTGTGTGGTGTGTGTGGTGTGTGTGGTGTGTGTAGTGTGTGTGGTGTGTGTGTACGTGCGTGTTAGGTAAAATCAGAGAAACTGAGTGAAAGGCTTTAGAAAGCCTAAGGCCTCAAGAACCTACACCCCCTGCAGCAGGACCTTTGGAAGGAAGAGCATTAGCAGCCTGGGACAGAGGACAGGAAGTGAGAGCCTGCTGGGTCACCATCCTCATCTTATTGGAAGTAGGTTAACGTGCAGAGTCAAGGAGGCCCAAAATGCCTAATCCAAACCCTGCTCTCTCAAGCTCTGTTTATATGAAATCTCCACCCACTCAGAGGACACTGAGGCCTCCTTAGGAATTCAGCAGGTATGCCTGGCATGGCCAAGCTGCCCTAGGGGATGTGTTCACTGTCAATCACCCAGTACTGCTAACTGAAGGAAGCTGAGCTGGCCTGGCTGGGCAGCAGCCCTGAGCTGTAGCCTTCGATGTGAGTCCTATTCTGCTCTGAGGTCTTCGCCTCTGGAGGGCCTTTGCTACAGCCTTGTGCTCAACTGGTCTTTTAGACCAAACTCTGTCTGGCCTTTGCCCTCGGCCCAACCATGCCAATCCATCTATAAAGCTCCCTGGAGATGAAGTTCTGGTTCCAACCCCGACCTCTCCCACTGGCAGGATAGGGATTTCCCAGTCTGTGAGAGGGTAGGTAGGAGAACATCTGTGATCCCAGGAAGCCTCTGCCACTCATCATCCCCTCCTTCTAAGAGGCAAGTGAGAGAAGCAGGGCGAAGCCAAGCCAAGCCCCATGACAGTCATGTCCTTCCCCACAGATCTCTGGTTTTGGTGAACACCTATTCCTTCATTGCCTCTGCTCATGCAGAACCATTCCCTATGCCTTCCCAGACTGTCAACTGTTCCCTCAGTCCCACATCTTCCTGGAAGCCTCCCCAGCCCCCACAAAGTTCCCTTCTGTTAAGTTCCCACAATGCCTTTCGTAGCCCTGACACACCTGTCCTGTTCTGACTACTACTAACTCTCAAAGGCTGACTTTTTAAAAAAAGCCATTTGTTAGTTTCCCCAAAGGGGCCATCCACTTCCTCAGTCAGGGCCATAGGTGACAGCCCCCGAGGGAACCGGACCCTCAGTACCCCTGAGCCGTGCAGTGTCTCTGCCGTGCCTCATATTGGTCTAAGCTACAGGCCCTATGTCCTCCCTACTCAGTCCATCTTCCTTGTGAGTGAAGGTCAGATAATAAGACCTTACCTCCCATCCCAGTGAGGCTAAGGACATGAATAGAGCGAAGTCTAGGAGACAGCTCTGAACTGCCCCTGAGAGAGGAGGAAGATAAATGCAGGCCGTAAATAATTATTTTGATCATGCAGTTCTACTGCACATGGGCAAAAGGGCAGCAAGGCTTAGAAGGACAGACTCAGGACATGATGAGCGGCTGTGGCTGCTTGCTGATCCCAGCGGACTAACTATAGCTTACAACATGGCATCCACTAAGTTAGAGGAAGACAAAGAACAATACAGTGAGTAATTTCTAAAATGAAAAATAATGCGTGCAGGTGAGGGGGGGAGGTTTGAGATAGGGTTTCCCTGTGTAGTCCTGGCTGTCCTTGAACTCACTCTGTAGACCAGGTTGACCTCAAACTCAAGAGATCCGCCCACCTCTGCCTCCTGAGTGCTGGGATCAAAGGTGCGCACCACCACTACCAGCAGGCAATGTTTACTATTTTGAAAAGTATTCTCGGTGCCAAGAAAGTGTACCCATCCTGACCTTTGGTGTCAAGGTGACTTTCTCTCTCATAGAGCAATGGTAACTGTATAGTTCCATTATACTGTTGTGATTTTTCTAATGCCTTTACTTGGCAACATTAAGAGTCAGCTACCCTGATTCTTAATTCGAAGTGTTCTCTGTCTGTCGATCTAACCAGTCAGAATCACGCCAGTGGAAGAGCGCCCTGAAAGAGTTCCTCAGCTGAGGATAAAGGTCCCCCTGCTAAGTAGATCTTCAGCCACCATCCTGTCTACCTCACGTCTGTATAAGGGAAAAACAAAGTATTTCACTCTGAAAGTGGAGCTTTTAGAAACTACCCTTCAAGCACCCCAAATTTCTTGGTCATAACTTTACTTCTATTGCAGCTCTTTAGGAGACAGCGCCAAGAAGTAGCAGGGAGCACCACTTTGAGATGTCCCAGCAGATGGAGCTAGGTTTGCATCTTGAACCTGGCAGTGTGGCCGTTGGCTAAGTTCCAGAAGTGGAGCTAAAGGCATTGTAAAAAGTACATGGGAAGCCTTAATGAGATGCTGTCATTCCTGGGCCCAGTGGATGACAGAAGTTAGGACAGTGGCTTATGTTTACTCATCTCCACAGAATCGGTTTAGCCAGGACTGCAGGAATCACTCAGGGTACGGAGTGATAGTAACAGGAGGAGACACCTCAGGACTACCTTTCCCACCTCTTCTCCACACCCATCAGAGCTGCTGGGACACAGAAGAATCCACTTGAGCTCCTGCTGTCTAGAGAGGTCCCAGTCATCCCTACCTCAGGGGTAAGACAAGCTGGGGACTCACCGGCAGCTTCCCATTGTTAAGGACGATGCTCAGATGGTCTTTGGCTTCAGTTAGCCTGTGCTCATTCTTCTCCAGCAAAGGGATGGAGTCTTTTACTTTGTCGTGGTTGTCCTTCAAACACTGCTCCAAAAGGGCCTCTGCTAACAGCAATTTTATAAAGTCATCTGAAAAACAGGACAAGGGTCCCTGAATCCTTGAACATACGTGGTACGACACCCTGGGCCCCAAACTGCCCCTGTCCAGCATATGAATGGCTCAAGTCTGACAAGATAAAGATGCATTTTCCATAAATCCAAATAGTCCTTGAGGACTGCGGGGAGTTCTAAGTTGTTGGTGGCAGCAAGAACCCATTTGAAAAGAAAGGCACAAAACCGTCAAGGAGAAAAACTGTATGGTGTGGCCTAATAGCACACTTCATGCTCTCCTGGTTTCTAGGGTAAGTGTAATTGACTTGCTCCATCTTAAGGTACTTTTCATGTGGCTCAGGCCTGGCAGCCAGAACAGAGTGAATGTGGATGCACGGTTTCTTGCGTAACAAGGCAAGTCACTGAGCATGTCTAGTACTTGTACTTTCAAGAGTTCTCGCTGTAGGGTGGTGGCACTTGGAAGGTAGAGGCAGGTGGATCGCTGTGAGTTTGAGGCCATCCTGGTCTACATAGCGAGCTCTAGAACAACCAGGACTACATAGGGAGACCCTATTTCAAAAGAAGAAAAAAAAAAAAGCATTCTCTCACATATAAAAGCTCATTTGTTACTTCATTACCTAGAAAGAAGCTTTAGACCACTGGTAGTGCTTCCCCACCACAGTGAAATTCCATTCTTGTCACCCCCACATTCCTGCTCCTTGTAACAGAGGGACACCCCACCCTACCACTTGTAAGAGAGCCAGGTGCTTGGTGTGCAGAGCTTAAAGTCCAAAAGCCTCAGGTGGCTGTGCTCACTGCCTGCCCTGTCACCCGGGATGAGGGACAGGTCTACTATTCAATGGAAGAGCCTAATAAATACCTGTCTGGTGAGTCAGATCCTCCTCCTCTCTGGAAAGGGAGTCAACAGACTAGGGAGCTATGTCAATTCCACAGAATCTCTAGGGATATCTGCTCTGCTCCACCTTTTCACAATGCTCTCAGCTGCCACAACACTCCCTCCTGAGAATATCTGCCTTTGCTCAGTCTCCGGGCCAAATCCAAACTCATCCTCAGAGGAACTGCCTCCCTAACACAGAACACCCTAAATCACAGTTCCATGAGGGCTTTGCTCTGAGGAGGCATCATCAGATCCTTTGCTCCAACCTCAGGATTTTTTGTTTAGTTGGTTTTTTTGAGACAGAGTTTCTCTGTTGTAACTCTGGCTGTCCTAGAACTCACTCTGTAGACCAGGCTGGCCTTGAACTCACAGAGATCCACCTGCCTCTGCCTCCTGAGTGCTGGGATTAAAGGCATGTATCACCTGGCAGGAATTTTTAAAATTATAACATTTTGAAGACTTACCTATAAAGGTACCCCTTTCAAACTACCATCTAGTGCTGATGGAGTATAAGCTGAAGAAACTTCTAGAAAGGGCTTCTTGGAAACATCCTACAGATGCGTTTGCACATTTGTAAAATAACCTACTCATAATTTCTTAGTCAGCAGTATTTATACTAGCAGAAATGTAAATGGGCTTTATGTTCATCAATGGATGGCCAATGAAAATTCCCTATGTCCATAAAAAAGAGACACCATGCAGTCACAAAAAGGTCGGAGGATGCTCATATGTGCAACTGTGAAAGGAACTTCAAATTAAATTGGTGACTAAGGAAGAGGCAGGCAGATCTCTGAGTTTGAGCTCATCCTGGTCTACATAGTAGTGAGTTCGAGATCAGCCAGTTACATGATAAGATCCTGTGTAGAAGGAAGGAAGGGAGGCATGGAGGGAGGGAGGAAAAGAGGAAGGGAGCAGAGTGAGCAGGTGACACAGGTGACAACCCTTTAATCCCAACAGCAACATCAGATCTCTTCGAGTTCCAGGCTAGCCTAGTCTAAATAGCAAGTTCTAGGCCAGCTAGGACTACCTTTTGAGACCCTGCCTCACAAAAGAAAAAAAAAAAAAGTAAGGAAAGAAAGCAGTGCACAAACAGTGCTAGCAGTCATAAACCATTGCATGTTTCTCCATGCAAGTGACAGAAGACAGACAGACACACACACGCACACAGCTGGAAACCTTGGGAACAGGCTGGAGACACAACAGGCTTTCCACTCTTGTGACACCTTTGGTAGGTCTGAACTATGCGAATATACTACCTCCTCAAAAATAAAATTTAAATCAACCCAGGGCTGGAAGGTGACCTTTATTTCCGAGTCTCAGCCCAGAAGAGTGGTAGATGTCTAGCATGGACACATTGGTCATCCCCCAGCTCCCTCAAGAATTGTGTACCTCTGTGGTTGAGGCTCAGGGTTCTGCCCAGCTCTGTAAAACCTACAGCAGGGTTCCAAGCCAGCTCTAGGGAATCCTGTCCCTCCCAGCTCCTCCAGTGAGAGGGTCTTTTGCCCGCCCCTTTGCCCCAGGAGCCTCTCCACCCTCCACAGCCTAACTTGTGCCATCCTGCCAGCCTGCCCTTGCATTCACCTAGCCATCCCAGAGCTCCTGGCCCATCCTCACCTAGATACCTTTCAATCGGAAAGAAACTTGCTTAGGTCCCAAAAGGTGTCCCTTTCTACAAGTGGGAGCTCCCAGGTGGTAAGCGCCAGCACAGGTCTCAGCTTGTGACCTCCATGTATGCAAAAACTTGAGTTCACGTGTAGAAACTAAACAAAGCTCTGTTGAATCGAATGACTAAAAACAAAATAATGATCAGAAAGAGGACGAAGTACTTTGTGTATTTTTTTCTTTCATTTTGTAGGGCCTTGAGTTTTTGGAAAGTATCAGAGCAGATGGGAGACTTAACCAAAAACTCTTCCCTCTCCAAAGTCTGTTAGATAAGCCCTGCTCTAAACTCTGAGGGAATAGGACTGTGAAAGGGACACTAATTTGCCGTGGGCCTACTAAGTGCCAGGCATTTTATTGCATAGTTTTATTTAACTTGCACAGCCTTAAAGGGTAGACAGTAGTGTCATATTACAGTTCATGAAGATTAGCAATTTTGTTAGGGTGGTAGCTGAGAATTTATCACAACACAACACAGGAAAACAAGAATGTCTCCAGCATCTCACAGACAGCAGATATTCTGACAACTAAAAACAAAACAACTAAACATTTATTCAGTGTGTGTGTGGGCACTCATCACCTGGGTGCACACTGGTCGCGCCTGGCCCAGAAGATGGCCTGTAAAGAGCCCACTAATTCTCACCTTCCACCATGTGAGCACCAGGATGGAACTAGATTGTCTGGATGACAACAGGAACCTTTAGCCCCTGAGCTAACTTGCTGGCCTCAGATAGTTTAAACATAAAGAATGCTCTGCAGTCTTTGCAGGTTAAGCTGAAAGCTAGTAGTAAACCTCACAGCATTGCTTTTGTGTGTGGTGTTGGGGGGGTTGGGGCAGACAGCAGAGCCACACCTCTTTCCACTCTTCCGGTCCTTCTCAGGGAGGCTCCCTCCCTCCCAGTTGTCTCCTCTACCAAATCTGTTGATTTAGCAGACAGCGGGAACCAGAATTCAGAATATTTCTTTTGCTCGATCCCCCTACTATCACTGTCCACCGATAAATCTATGAAACTAAAGGGCACCTGGAAGTCCAGGTCCTGAATTTTCAGTTGTCAAATAGGAGTCTGAGTGAATAAACATAGCCCTGTCCTCCCAAAGAGCAAACCTGCTCCCTGTCCAGGTCTGGGTCGGAAGATCCAGCTTCTCTTGTCAAGGTTGTGAAGAAGTCTTCCTGGCAGAGCCATGGCAGCCTCACCCCATGCTTGCCCTTAGCAGAGGCAAGCGGGCCTCACAGAATGGCCACCCTGTTTCCTCTGACCTGTTCTGAATGCCTGTGGCTTTCAGGGGCAGGTCCCAGCACTTCTACTTCCTAATGCTGAGATCCTATAATGCAGCTTCTTATCTTGTGACCCCCAACCATTAAATTATTTTTGTTTCTACTTCATAAGTATCATTTTGCTACTGCTATGAATCGTAATGTAAATATCTGATATGCAGATGGTCTCAGATGACCCTGGTGAAAGGGCTGTTTGACCTCTAAAGGGGCCATGATCCCAGGCTGACACCGATGTGGCCCTCACATTTGGAAAACACACATGCCCGTTTGCAGCTAGGAAGTGTGGGTCAAGTGAGTCTAGCTCAGATCAGGCCCTACCCTCTCTCTCCTCCAGGTCAAGCTGGCAGAGGAGTTTCTGTGGCTTCTGTCCCAAAGGCTTGGGATGACAGAGGCTTTCCAAGCACAGCCTTGGGAAAGGAAAAGGTAAGAGACAACATTAGCCTCAAAGACTACAAGCTTTGCTTGTAGTAAACTACAGCTGTGCTTAAAGCAATCGTCCCATTTAAAGAAAAAAAAAAGTCACTCAGCTGAAAAAAATAAAAAGATTTGCGAGCTGAAGGTTTGAGAGACAATTATGGTACAGTGTTTATATTTTTAATGAGTTCTTATTTCTTAACTACACACTAAAATAGTCAAGCACGGGAGAGAATGGGCTAAGGAACAGCCTGAAAAAGAGTATTCATGAGGATCATCAAGATGACTCAAAAAGTAAAGGTGCTGCTACCAAACCTGGCAAGCTGTGTTTGATCCCCAGGACTCATTTGGTGGGAGAAGAAAACTGACTCCTGCAAGTTGTCCTCTGACCTACACACACACATACACACACACACACACATATCACACACAGAAACACACACACCAAACATATCACACAGACACACACCAAACATATCACATACAGACACACACATACGTCAAACATATCACACACAGACACACACACACACACACACACCCCAAACATATCACATTCAGACACACATACGTCAAACATATCACACACAGACACACACACACACACACACACACCCCAAACATATCACATTCAGACACACATACGTCAAACATATCACACACAGATACACATACACCAAACATATCACATTCAGACACACATACGTTAAACATATCACACACAGACACACACACACCAAACATATCACACACACACACACACACACACCCCAAACATATCACAGACACATATATACCAAATATATCACACACAAACACACAAACATATACACACACAGACACACACACACCAAACATATCACACTCAGACACACATATACCAAACATATACACACATACCAAACATATCACACACAGACACACACACATCAAACATATCACACATACACACATATACACCAAACATATACATACACAGACACACACACACCAATCTCACACACACACACCAAACATATCACACACAGACATACACACCAAACATGTACACACAGACACACACACACACCAAACATATACACACACAGACACACAGACACATATACACCAAACATATCACACACAAACACACACCAAACATATCACACACAGACACACACACACATATACACACACACTAAAATTAAATGTAAGTTAATTTCTAAAAAGATTTTTAATAAGTTCATAACCACTGAAGCTGGTTGATAATAGATGGATTCCTTCATTTTTTCTAAAAGTATTCTGTAAACGCTTCATAATAAAGTGTTAACAAAATTAAAACACTGGATGGCTTCAAGACAGCTCAACCAGAACTCGTCACCACGCCTGACAACCTGAGTTAGATCCCCAGAACCTATAGTGGAAGACAAGAACTGATCCCAGCAAGTGTTCTCCACACAAACACTCTGGCTCAAGCATATCTGACCCTCAAATAAGATAAGTAGAAGTAATGAAAAAAGCTGTTACAAAATCAAATCAAAATACAGCTTTTTGCTTTCACACAGCCAAACCTCAGCACCACAGGCTGTGCTCAGGAGTTCCCCTCTCCCAGGCTCATTGCATCTACACCGGATATGAGTTTGAAGAACACACACAAATGGTAGGAACTACCTCCCCCATGATGGGAGCAGCCTCCTCTGACAGGAAAAAGGCCTGGAGCTGTTCCTCTTCAGCATCTGTTCCTTCAACCAACCTGCCCAGGAGCCAGCTCCCCTCTTCTCACCTCCTGAAATCAATGTTCCTATGCCAATCCCAGTCTCTACAGAAAGCTCTGATACAGCAGGACCTCAGGGCCAGTAAAATGGGGATCTCTGGGGTTCAGCCATCCCTCTTTTAGTACTTCTATCCATTTCCACATCATGTCACATTAGGTCACTAACTGTAAGAGTTTGACAGGACAGGTGAATGCAAGCTCTATCAAATGCGTATTATGTGACCTCTGAGCCTTGGTGTCCCCACATCAAAGATGAAGAGAAAACGCCTACCTTACTCCAGGATTATTAGTAAGAATTTAATCGATGTTGTGCTCTTTCCCAATAGGAAGCGGTCTGATTAGGTTTGGGAATAAACGTGGTATTTCTATTCTAAATTTGCTTTCACCTCACATTGGACGAGCACAGTAAGAATCTGAAGAGTCCTGTAAGTTATCGTTGGCACTTGGCATCAAACCCAGTGATTCTACAGCTTAGCTTCATCCTCCTCTTAGTTTTGGGGCTGTGTGTTTGTTTGTTTTAAGAAAGAATTTCACAAGTACACAGCCCAGACTGACCTCAAACTCAAAACTGCCCTCTGCCTTTGCCTCCCAGGCTACCGATAGACTGCAGACAGGTGCCACTGCAGTCGGATCTTAAAGTCCGGCTTTAAATCCACCCTCTCCTAAACCTTTTCCTCCCAGGATACTGATTAATCCAAGTGCTGAGCCTCCTTGGAAGCTCTGAACAATCGCTTAGGAAAAGCGGCCCCGTGGGTGGGGACTGAAGATCCTCCTCCCAGGGCGGAGGTGGGGCGGGATGTGTGTGACTCTGCTTAGAGTCCGGGGCCAAGCACCTTGCTCTATGGGCCCACTGTACTCAGATTTCCACACCTTACTCGGGAACCAACACCTGTGTGAGCCAATTCTCAGTCCCACCCCCACCAGAGGCACCAGAGGGGATTCCTACAATTTTCCTGCTGTGCCCTGGAAGAGGAAAGAACTGACAGTGCCCCCACTGCCATGCTCAGGCCTCTTGGACTCTTGGGATCCCCGCACCCAGCACTTTCCTTGGGCAAACACACTGCCCTTCCCCCAAATCAGGCAGGGCAGTTGCCAGGCTTCCTCTGAGCTCTACAATCTAACCCACAACTGCCCGCCATCCTGCCTCCTATCCTCTCTGGGTGCTCTACAAGAGAGGGCATTCTGTACTATACATCTTTGAGAGAACATAACGCAAATGAAAAGACGTACTCAGAATCCTGGGTTCAGATTTCACAGCTTATTGGCTGGATAATGAAGTTATTTACCTATAAAGTATGGCAAATAGGAGTAGTTGTGGGAGCGACGACTTGATTAAAGTCCTGGGGACTTGTTTGACACACAGTAAGCACTACATTGGCACAGGCTATTACTGTTACTATAATCGTCCCTTCTCTCTCACAGAGGCGTCCTGGGCTGAGTGGCTTTTGGAAACTCTTTATATCCGAACTTACTCTGCCTCCTTCGGAAAAGGTGGGTGTGTACTCGAAGGGGACTCTGGACCGCTCTCAAGGCAAAGAGCAAGACACCCGAAACAGGATCTGGGGCTGGAGTCTGGGCGGGGTTCTCCCTCCGCCCCATCAGGGTGCTTTCCCCGCATGAGAGCCCAGCCCAGCTAAACCAGCCCTACTGCTAAAGCCACAGACTGCCAAGGCTGGATGGGCCAGTGTCCGCCGCTGGTGAAGAAACTGAGGCCCGCCGGCCTCTTCGACCTACCAGGTGCTCAGGAAGCCTCAGTCTGTTGTGGACAGAACTCGGTTCTCAACTTTATTTGAGGGGAAAATAAGAGAAGACACGTAGGAACAAACTCAGCATGAAGGTTTTTAGGGAGTTTAGGGAGGCAAGAGCCAGGTCCGCTGCACTGATCTGATACGCACAAAAACCTCCATTTCACCGTTTCACCACATGACCTTAAAGGGCAGAGAGCACGAACTTTTTCCTCTCTCTCCAAACACCCAGTCCGCATGTGATTTTTCTCTTGGGAGAGGAGGACTTTGCTAACTGCCCGGGCTGCGGGAGAGTAGCCCCGCGCCGGCTCGGGACGGCCGGTCCAGTCGCGCTTCCTGTAGGAGGCGGTGCTTTTCGCGCGCTCACTGCCGGCGAACCTGCCCTTCCCCTCACTCACCGGTGTCCAGAGAGGTTAACCTGCCGCTCGGGCTGTTTCGCCGGCTGCCACTGCCGCCGCCGGAAATGCCCGTCTGCAGATGCCGGATCAGCTCCAACATGCGGTCCCAGTGGCCCTCAGCGCGGCAGCGCTCCATCTCACCCTCCACCTTCAGGTGGGAGCTGTGCGCGCCCTTCGCAGCCATCTTCGTGCGGGAGCTGTCATAGGAGGGGCGGCTGAGGAGTGGAGACCTGGCCGGGGGCGGCGTCCAGGCTGGGGCGCACTCTCCAGCAGGGTCGACCGGAATGCAGACGGCATCCGGGGCCCAGGTGGCAGAAGGGGCCCGGGTTGCTGCCGGGGGCCCGCAACAGCAGCAGCAGCGGCAGCGCCCAGCGCACCGCCCGGAGCCTCCGGACTGGGGCTGCGGCTGCGAGGGCCCAAGGCGTCCAGAAGCAGCCTCCGCCGCTGCTGCAGCAGCTCCTGCCGCTGCCGCCGCCGCCGCTGCTGCAGCTGCTGCCACAGCCCCCGCCCCGTCCGCAGGCGTCTCCAGCTGCGGAGCCTCCCGGGACCGCGGCTCCACCCCCGAGTGGGCGTGGCTATCCCCCTCCGAGCCGGGCGCGCGGGCGGCCAGCGAGGCCACAGCAGCCAGGCGCGCGCCGGGCGATCGCGGCCAGCCCTCCTCCGGGCCCCCGCCGCTGGCTGGGCGCTCACTTTAATGATGCGGGGAGCCCGGGCGCCCGGGGGCGCCTCGCTCCCCGTTCCCTCCCCATCCCATCCTGACTCTCGGCTTTGGGTCCTCCTCCCGGACCGCCCGGCTTTGTGTGGTGGCTCCGTCACCACCACTGCCTGCGGCACGTCACAAATCCGAGGAGCGGCGGGCAAGACAGCTCCAGCCCGGAGCTCCCGGGGATCCCGGCCGGATGCAATGCGTCGCGCCCGCGGGGCTGTGGACAGACTGGCAGGGCCAAGTCCCTGCGATCTTCGGACGCCCCCAGCTTGGAGAGAGGCCTTATGTTGTTTTAACTGCCGGACTCATCTTTCTTTCCACTGGACTCCCTGCTCTAGCCAGCTGGATTCAGTCTGTTCTGGGTTCTTAAAGATGACCTCAGCAGCTTTCCCACTTACTGCTGCTTCACTTTGGGATCTGAAGACTGGTCAGAGCTGCAGGGAGCGTCCGACACCGCTCAGCTTGGCTCTAAGCTGTGCCCTGTTCGAAGGACTCCCGGCGGCTTGGAGGGAGGGGCCAGGACTCTCCGGGCTGGAAGGCTGGTACCGTGACCCCGCCTTCGGTGGGACTGTAGCTGTCAGGACTGCACGAGATAATTGTGAGGGTTTCTGTCTCTTACCGTTGCAGGCAACGTGATCCCAACTTTCTGAAATTTCTGATTTTAATTTGACTTAACCAAGTCCTTAGTGACCTTTCCCTGTGGATCCAAGCATGAATAGGCTTTCTGTGAGTTTCTTCGATACTGTGTATTTCTGGGCTTACCTAAGTATCATAAATCTTTCAAGGTCCAAGTATATGAGCGATCTCACCAAGCCTTTACCTTCCTAAATATCATCAACATCCTGCTACAGCCTTTCTCACAGTCCAGGAACAAAAACCCTTTTTCTTGTCTAGGAACAGCAACCAAATTTGCAGTCAGATTGGCTTTCAAATCTGACATTAAGCCACGTGCCATACAGTTTTTGTTGCTCACTAAAAAATACACACTTCTGCCCAATTGTGGTGGTGCACACCTTTAGTTTCAGCACTCGGCATGCAGATCTCTGTGAGTTTAAGACTACCTTGGATTACATAGTGAGTTCTAAGCCAGACAGGACCTGTCTCAAACAAAACCCCCAACCCCCACATTTCCTCCCATGAACGTCATTGTCTTTCTTAGAGACCCCAAGAAGACTGTCAAGGCAAAAGCTGTTCCTCTCCACGGTGAGCAATAAGATCAGCTTGGCAGACCATCACACTGTAGCTTTGGTAAGCTGATATTAGAGCAATCTCAATCAGAATTTGTCCTAAATTCTTATCTGTGAGATTCAAGATTATTAAAAAAAATAATAATAACATGCCCCAGAGAAGACAAATAGAAGTGTTGAGGTTGTTTGTTTTTGTCGAAAGAGACACCGAGAAAAGCAACCCAGGTAATAATTGTAAAGTGCTAGGCCTCACAGCAGCATCTGAGTTGGGGAGAAGTAGAGAGTGATTATTTTATTGACAATATCGTACCTGTGTCAGTCACGAATTTGTAATGTTGCCTTTAACCTTTAGAGACATATTTCCTTGTGGGGTTTAAGAATGAAATAGGAGCCAGACGGTGGTGGTGCACATCTTTAATCCCAGCCTTCCAGAGACAGGCAGGTGGATCTCTGTGAGTTTGAGGCCAGCCTGGTCTACAGAGTGAGTTCCAGGACAGACAGGGTTACAACAGAGAAACTGTCTCGAAAAACAACAACAAATAAATAAATAAAATGGGAACTTGAACGCCCTCACATGTGACTTGCTCCCCTCACCTCCACTTTCAGTTTCCGAGTCCTAGGACTCTTTCAAAATATCCTGCATGGTTTGGAAGGCCTAGTTGTAGAGCTATTTCTCACTCTAGTTTCTGCTTGAATATTAAATCCTTACACCTTCTCTTTATGATTTGAGCTAGTCACAAAAACAGAATGGCTAGAGCACACCTGCTTCCTGACCTGCTGAATGCTATCTACTGTGAGGTTCCAACCTCTCCCTGAGGGCTCCTTTGGGCTCCTCTCTTATCCAAACAGACGGATGGCCTTATAAAAGCCTCCGCCAACATTCACGGCTTTTCTAAATTTTATTTCTTAATAAAATCCAATTTAAGTTACTAGTGGAGATCTTCCTATCATTTTTTTATTGAACTTTCTGCATCTGAAGTACCAACTGTCAAATGAATTAATTGATATATAGCCTTATTATATATACTATATATATCCATATATATATATATATATATATATATTCTCAAAACGATTCTAAATTCCTCTACAATGACAATGGCTTTTAACTGAGAATGAAACCAAAACATAACTGCACCATAGGGATCTGTTTTCCTCTCTTCTGATGGAATTTTTCTTTAAGAACTAAGTGGATGTTGTGGTATCTGGCTGTCCAAGAGAAAGGAAGGTCCAGAAGGAAAACAGACATGGGGGTGGAGGCACATGGGGTGAAAGGAGGAGAGGAATGGAAGGTTTGAGCAGCAATATGGGGAGTGACTTAAAGGATGGTTTTATGCTGTTTATGTTTTTATTTTGCTTTGGTCAAGGAATCCATTCATGAATCATTTTGGAATCTGATTCCTTTCAGATGCTTCCTTATGGTAATAATAATAATTAATAATAATAATAGACTCCTGAGTGTTTGCATTTTTGTTCCCCTCTGTTCTAAAGCACCTCTCAAATAAGGGAGACACCCCACGGAGAAAGGATTTTCATATCTCCCGAGACAATCAGCAAGCTCCAAAATGGTCTTCTTGTTGTTAGGAGACAAAATAGACTCACTATTTAGGGAACTTAGTAAGGAAACCTGAAGGAGCTTGGGCCCAATGCAAGACTCTTATCCTTCACTGTTTCAGTCAGAAATGCTCCAGGCAGGAGGCCCCAGGGCCGCAGAGACACACTTTCTGAGGCAGGAGTCTTAGACTGTCTTATTGTTTGAATCTGAAAGATCCACCACAGGTTTTGAAGGCTTGTTCCCTGACAAGTAGTGCTGCTTCTGGGAATTTTGGAGCTGCCATGAGATAGGGCCTGGCAGGTGTAACTAGGTCACCCGTAGGGGATGATTTGAAGATTGTACTCTGTCCATTAGTCCTAGCTGCCCTCTGCTTCCTGTTCTGCTGGCTGTGGACAGCCAAAAGTTGCGCCACCACAGAGTGACCTCTCCAGCTGTTCCAGCTGTGATGGACTATGATCCTTTGAAACCGTGAGTCAAAAAGCAAAACAATCTTTCTTCCTGTCGTGTATTTTGACCCAGTGTTTGCAAGGTAACTTAAAGCAGTCAAAGTGAGGTCTCGTTGGTTCTCAGTGAACGTCCACGGCTGATGACTCCCTGAAAATATCGTCAAGGCAACTCTGTGGTAACTCAAGTTTTAGTGGCTGTTTTTACAGTGTGATACAGGGTCCTGAGATAGCAAAAACTATCTTGCCTCGAATGAGTCCATTTTTGACAGGGACAAGCTAAGATCAGGTTCTCACCGGAAGAGAGCTCCAACCCCTACCCCATCTTGAATGTGTGCCCTTGTGCAGAAACCAGATATGAGATGTTATCTTTATGCTTTCGGCTCAGGATGTTCCTTGTGGGTGATAAACTGAGGAAAAGAACTCGGCTTCGATTTTTTGTTGATACAGATGTTTGTGGTTTTTGGTGCTTAAATCTTGTTCTGAAAACTGGGTTGGGGTCACAGTCAGCTCCTGAGTCTGCTGCATCCCTGACTGGTCGGCACGAATGCCCAATTCAGTAAAATCCTTTGCTTTGGAATTTTTGTCTCTGTGCCTGAGTTGTGTTGGATCACTTCGGTCCCTAACCACGGGAAAGGAAAATACTACCCTGGGAGAGTCGTAGGAGCTTCTAAACTGGGGAGAACAAAGCTGGGATTTTAGTAAGGTGTTGAGTTTATTCTAAGGAAGTTTCCCCAAAGAGGAGGATGAATTAAGATTAAGCAAGAATCATGGTACCATTCATTCAGGATTTTGGGGTAGGACAAGGCCCAGTATTGAAAAAGAGGTTTCAAAGAGCCTTAGAGAATAAACTGTAGCCATTGAAAAAGTTAAATGGTTTGTTCTTGAAACTTTTACAAAAAAATAATAAATTATTTACACCATTATTATTATTTACACCATTTATTTACATCTCATGCCAGGGTAAAGCCCTGTCAGTGGCGGTGGCAGGCTGTGAGAGTGCAGTGGCTTCTACTCTTCTTACGTCGTTCATGCTTTATTACATGTGCTTAGATTATTCTCCATGCCCCGTCAAGTCACTCTGTCCCAGTTGCCACAGTAGCTGTGAACAGTGAGATCAGAGGCTGTAGCCGTACATCTACTGCGGAGGCTCAGCAAGGAAGACAAGGAGGCATTTTCATAGGTGGAAACTCTGCCAGATCTCAGCAGACGCAACCACTGTCATGGCCAGCACCATACTCACAGTGGAACCCCAAGCGTCTCAGCTCGGATGTTTTTATTCTTTCAGAGCTCCTCAGGTGTTCTGCTGATAGCACATGCAGATCATTAGCAATCAAACATAAAACATAAACATCCCCACATAAAGCCGACCCCCCCTGCAGACAATACAAAATGCCAAGACATTCCTTTCTCCAACAGTGCACTAAAACAACTATTTTAAACGCAACTGAAATTAACTTCCACAGCAAGAGGCCACCAGTGACCCCAGCCATCTAGAAATGAAGCGGTAAGTCTGAGGAGTTGCTCTCCCGTCTATGACAGTTCTTTCATTCCTGCGTGTATGAGAGGCCCCGTCATAAACTAGAAATGCCGACCATAACTCTGATCTTCATGACCTGCCCCCACTTTCTGTCACCCTCGAATGTGAATATGGATGGGAGCTTTGCTTCATGGCCTACGGTTTTGTTTGAGCTACTCAGGTCATCAGTGCATGGTGTGGCACAGATGGCAGACTGTCTTCCTAATCTTTCCTTTTTTCCCTCAGTGCTGCTGATTAAACCCAAGGCTTCATGATTTTTAGGCAAATACCACTGAGCCACACAGCAATCCTGCCTTCTTGGTCTCGTGTTGTCCCACAGCCTGTGGTCCATATATTCAGAAGTCACCTTTCACCACTGCCGTGACTGCTGATTCACAGCACCTCTGGCCCATGCTAGCTCATGTCCTAGCTGTCAGTACTGAACAACCTCTCAAGAGGTTGACATTAAAACTCCACCAAGTCAGGGTCAATAGCCAGTCTTTGTCAGCTATCAGGAAAACAGCATGTAATCATTAAACTGAGGGCTAAAGTCCTACACAGACAAGCTTCAAAATGGCCAATTACTGTGTGGAGCAGACAGTAATTATTTATTATACTAATATTAGAATGCTATGCCGGGCAGTGGTGGTACATGCCTTTAAACTCGGGAGGCAGAAGCAGGTGGATCTCTGTGAGTTCAAGACCAGTCTGGTCTACAGCGTGAGTTCCAGGACAGCCAGAGTTACAACAGAGAAACCTGTCTCAAAAAACTAAATAATAAAAAAAAAAGTTAGTGCCATAGGTGCTCCCAAGCCTGGGAGGTGGAGCTCTGGCGTGTCTTTTAGCCCTGCCCACACACTTTATGACCTAGACATCAGCACCTCCTCCCTCTACGCCAGGGGCCTCTCTCCCACCAACCCCATCCCTTCTGTGTCTTGGCATCTCAGTGACTCTTGTTTTTCTTTGGTAGCTTCTCTTATAAGAATGATGCCAGAGTCTCTCTTCCAGAGCAGGGCTCTTCTGAGGAGCATCCTCTTCTGAGGAGAGAGAGAGAGAGAGAGAGAGAGAGAGAGAGATATCACTCAGCCAGAGTGCTCATTTCCTTAGCTGGCTCATGATTAGTCACACTGTTCTTCAAGCCATCTCCGAGTGTCTGGCTTTTCTGGTGACAGTAGTTGTGCCTCATAAAACACAGCTTTTCTCTGTCTGCTTTCCAAGTCTCTTTTCCCTTCTTTCAAAACTGTTTTTTGAACTCAGCAGGATGACATAGGTACAGCTGTAATCACAGCAGTTGAGAGACTATAGTAGGAGAGTCATGAGCTCAAGGTCACCGTGAGTTCAAGGCCAGTCTGAGCTTTATAGTGAGACCCTGCCTCAAAAAAAAAAAAAAAAAAAAAAAAAAAAATCAAAGGCTGGAGATGTAATTTGGTGGTAGAGTGTTTACAGGGTTCTAGGTTCAGTTCCCAGTGCTGAGAAGGTAATGGTTTTTGCTATGAAGAAACGTCACAATGGGAAGTACATGAAAGATGATTGTTATAAAACAAACTAATTAAACTCCCATAAGGGTCAAAAAACAGGATTTTACCAGCATCCTAGGAGCCTCTAGTATGTCCATTTCCAAACAGCCTTCTGCCTCTTTATGGTAACTATTGAATTTATGATAATTTCAGTATTGCTTTCTGATACCTTTACCAAATTGAAGAAATTTTTTTTTATTCCCAGTTTTAAAAAATTGTGATTGAAATTCAATTTTACAAATACTTTACATTTTAGGGGGTCATGTTACTGTTCTGCTTTAGATCTATTAATGTGGTAAAGTATTTTAGATTTTAAAGCCTTCTTGCATTTCTAGCATAAGAGAAGCCTAGTTGTATTCATTTCCCAGGGCTGATGTAATAAATTAACAAAACAACATACATTTATTATATTACAATTCAAAAACCCAAAGTGAATATCATGGACTTGATCAGTGGAGATACATTTCTTTTAACATTATTTTTATTTATTATTAGCGTATGTGTGAGTGTGGGTTTATATGCACATGAATCAGGCACCTGAGGAAGGCTGAGGGTTGAATCTCCCTGGAACAGGGATTACAGGCGTTTGTGAGCTGCTTACCACCACCCACTAGCCTCTTTTTTCTTTTCTTTTTGAGATTATAATATAATTACATCAATGCTCCCTTCCCTTTTCTCCCTCCAAACCCTCCCAAATACCCCTTCTTGCTCTCTTTCAAATACATGGTTTCTTTAAAAAAAAACAAACGACTTATTGTTATATACATATATAGATATGTATGTACATATCTATATTCCTAAATATAACCTGCTCGGTCTGAATAACGTTACTCACATGTATGTTGGGCTGACCATTTGGTATTGGATAAAGCTAGTGTGCTTGTTCCTAGGGAATCTCCCAGACTCAGCATTCATTAGTTGCCTGTGGTTCTTTCTGTAGAGTTGAGGCCATCTGGTCCTTCTCCTGTCCACATTAGCATGTGGATTGTTGTTGTCCTTGTTCAGCTTCTGGTTAGGCGGTCATGTTGGTGAAACTTTATGGGTGTAGCTTCTGATTTCACTAAGAGACACAGTCTCATAGCAGAGTCTGAGTCTCTGTTTCTTATAATCTTTCTGACCCCTTTTTCACCCTGTTCACTGAACCTTAGGTGTGGGGGTGTTTTTAGAGATATCTACTGGGACACAGTTCCACAACTCTGCATTTTGATTTGTTGTGGTTTGCTGTAATGGTCTCTGTCTTTCTGTCTGTTGCAAAAAGAAGTTTATTTCGTGTGGGGTGAGGACTATACTTATCTGTGGGTATAAGAACACATGTTTAGAATGTAGTTAGAGACTGTGATATTTTAGTAAGGTAGTGATTTTTGGTTCTTTCCAAAGATCCATGACTTCACTAGCCCTAAGAAGTTGGCTAGGTTTTCAGAACCAGGCATGGTTTCCGTCTTGTTGAACAGGTCTTAAGTTCAGTTAGAGAGCTGTTGGTTACTGCCAAGGTATGTGTGCCACTACTATACTCTTAGGGTTATTGTGCCTTGCTGGTTGTTGTGGTTCATAAGTGGCACAGGACTGTTGTTGCTTCCCTCCTTTGGAAGCTTGCATGGTGACTTCTGGTACCATGAAAGCTAGTCCTCAGGGAAGAGGCATTCAGCTCAGGGGTCTCTGGGTCATGTGTCTGAAGTACATGGTGTCTTCAGCAATACCAAATTACTACCTTCATCTGGGGGCCAACCAAGGGCAATAGCAATAGACTGTATATTTTAGAATGCAGGGTGGTAGTGGAGCACACCTTTAATCCTAGCACTGAGGAGGCAGAGGCAGGTGGATCTCTGTGAGTTCTAAGCCAGCCTGGTCTACAGAGTGAATTCCAGGACAGCCAGAGTTACAACAGAGAAACTCTGTCTTGAAAAAACCAAAAAAAAAAAAAAAAAAGAAACTTTCATTTAAACTACATACATCCACACATATGTGTATGTACACACACACATATATATATGCAGTATATCTATAGTTTAAATGAAAATCATTTTTTTAGTTAATAGTATGATTCCTTATTTTATCCTCCCTCTTCTGCATTTTCCCCCTCCATGCCAAAGAACTCCCCTGTTAAAGTGTTATTTATTAATGCAATGTCGATATATTAATAATGAACCATGACAACTCTCAGGGATCCAATGCCCGGTGGCTTAAGCAGAGAGCTCAGTAAAAGAAGTTTAGTCCATTTTATGTTGCTAGAATAAATTTTCCAAGTCTAGGTATCTTTTAAAGGAATGAGGTTTGTCCTGGCTATGGCTCCAGATGTTGGGAAGTTCAAGAGTATGACACTACTGGTGGCCTTCTGCCTCTTCAACTCAACGTAGAAGTGAAGACAAGCGACAGGTTGGACCATGCAAAGAAAACAAAACATGAGTATAGATTTCTTTATAACCACCAGCTCTCTTGAGTTAATTAGTCCAGTCCCACAAGAATCAACCAATCCTCCAAAGACATTAGTCTTTCTTAATGACCTAACACGCTTTAAAGGTCCTTCCTCCTAACATTGCCACAGTGATAATTAAATTTCATCATGAATTCTACAAGGACAAGCCATGTTCAGACCACTCTTATTTCAGGTCTAGGCATGGTTTCTCATGGTCTGGGTAATTTAAGCTAAAGAGTAAGTTCCTTGCTAACATAAAAAAGATGGAATGTACCAAGGGTTGTGGACAATGTGGAATAGCGGAACTCATGCGTGGTGACACAACCACCTGGAAACACTTTGGTTGTATTTGATAAAGATGAGCATCGATATTCCCTATGTGTCAGCGTTCTACTCTTAAATATGAATGAAAAAAGAAATAAAAAGGAGAAAGACATGACTGCTCCAAGATACCTGGGAGGAGAAAGTTTATTGTAGATAAAAGGGAGAACATGCTAAACAGGAGGGAGAGGATAGCCAGAAGCAGAGACATCTGGGAGAGTCCGGGGTGGGTCTAATCAGACTGAGCTGCTGGGCCATATGAGGAGAAGGGGGAGAGAAAAGAGGACAGAGGAGAAAGAGGGGAACTTGGAGACCGAGAGGCCAGGATGCCAAAGGAGGCTAAGAGAAAGAGATAGCCAAAATGGCTGGATTATATAGGGAGGAGCAGCCCGGCCTCTGGGCTGGAGAGTTCAAGGAAGGGGCAGGGCAAGATCCTATAACAGGTAGGGACAGATGGATTGCTGGGAAAACCAGGCAGCCAGGTTCACTTTGGTATGCTAAATAGGTATCTCAGCCAGCATTTAGTCCTTAGTTTGGGACCTAAAAAGGTAAACATCTAACAGAAATGTGAACATGTATGCAACAAAAGACATACATGCTCTACAATGTTCAGGGTTGTAGAGGTTTATTTTTAGTTATTATAAAATATTGTTTTATGCACTGTTGAGCAAGGGGCTGCCTAGGTTCTTGGTGTTTTTGTATTGTTTGCAGGTATTATTTCTGTAGGGTTGTTTAATTGCTAATGATCTGCATGTGCTATCAGTAGAATATACCTGAGGAGTTCTGAAAGAATAAAAACACCTGAGCTCAGAGGCTAAAGGTTCCACTGTGAGTATGGCCATGATGGTGGTTCCGTCTGCTGAGGTCTGGAAGGGTTTGCAATTATGAAAGTGTCTCCTTGTCTTCCTTTCTGGGCCACCACAGCAGCATACTACTACAAATGGTGCCTGCAACGTGGGGCCCAACATCACGCCAGATAACCCAACGTGGAGAAAAGGAAGAAGAGAAAGAAACTCAAGATCTCACAGAGTCCAGTAAAGTACACTCAGGGCAGCTCCCAGAGGACAGATATTATATATATGCAAAAATAATGTAGAAGTCTACCATTAGGAGAGAAGACTCCTCTCCTAAAGGAAAAGGAGAGAGAAAAAGAAATAAGCTTCTATGGAGAGAAAATATATACTGGACTCATGGAATAGCATTCAGAAATGAGACTGAATGATGTTAAATTATACCAACATGGATGAGTATCTGGGTATGTAGCATATACCTTTAATTCCAGCTCTCAGTAGACAGAGGCTGGTGGATCTCTGTTAGTTAGAGGCCAGTTTGGTGTACATAGTGAGTTCCAGGCCAGACAGGGCTACATAGCAAGATTATATCTTAAACAACAAACAAAAAAGTATCTTGAGCAAAGGAGCCATAGACAGAGTATGTAGTGTGTGTTTCTATTTATGTAAGAGACAGAAACTAGTAAAATTATCCTGTAGTGTTAGAAGTCAGAATAACAGGTACCTTTGAAGACAGTAGTATTTGGTTTCGTTTTGTTAAGTTCCTAGTGGGAGAGTGCAGAAGCCTCACCCTTAATCTGACTTCTGATTCTACAGAACACATTTTGGTTGCATCCCACTCCGAGCTGGAGAGAATTCCAGGGTCTGGGGATTGCCATAGGGTTGAGCAGCAGAAGACTGTTGTTAGCCAGGCTCGAAATCTGGGGGATACATGATTCAATAATTCATTAGCTTCTAGTCAATCACACTGAAATATCTCACCCAGAGAGTCCTTAAATTGCTTTTAATTAAACATTTCAATTTATTTTTTCCAAATGTGAATGATGTGCAACAAAATACATGTTTAAAACAGCACTGTCTATAATTTCCCGTGTCCACCAATCATACATTTATATAGCTTTGAACACTCATAGCAACACTTAGTTATAAATTGAAGTATTATTTTCATCCCATTCTCACTCACCCTGGAATCCTATCCATAGACAAGACATCATTTTCAGGCAATTCAAAATCATATTTGAGGAAAGAGATGCTGTTTGCTATCTACTTGTTTCTTTGGGTCTCAGTCTTTTCTCATAATAGAGTTGTTTGTTTTGTTTTGTTTTTTTTCCCCTCCACTTGTGCTGGTTGGGACCTAAGCACACAAAGGAATGGGTCGTTTGAATGAATATCAGTGATATTGCTACAACAGACAAGACTGAGAAAAACACAAGTTTGTGTGTGAAAAATTGAGATTTTGCAAAGGTAGGTAAAGCATGAGGTGCCAGTTAAACATTCTAAGAGATATGACAGGGAGGTACTTATTTGGAGGAACTAGAAATTTTAAGGAGAGGTGATCTCTAGATAAACAAATATGGAAAAGATGGCTCGGTTGGAAAAAGACTGCCATACAAGCAAGGGGACCTGAGCTTGGACCACCAGTACCCATGTAAAATCCTGGCATGGTGGAAAGTATCTGCAATCGCAGTGCTGGAGAGGGGGCTACAGAGGCAAGAGGATCATCAAGAGACCCTGCGTCAAATAATGTCCCTCTGGACAGAGGAAGGCATTCAATGTAGACTTAAGTCCACACATAAGCACACACACACTTACATGGGTACATACAAAACACACCACATACACACTTAAAAAAAATAACCTTTTTGGGAGTTGTCTGCATACAACTGGGTTTTCAAGCACAGGACTAGATGGAATCACACTGTGTAGATGGGGGAGGTCACAGTTTCATTTGCACATTGAGCAGAGGATTTGAAGCCAGTAGAACAACCCAAGAAAGAATAACCAACCAGCCAGAGAGGACAACAAAGAGAACAGAAAACAAAGGTCAGAAAACAAAGGAAAACCTTCCAAATGGGGGTGTTTGACTGTGGCAACAGTGTTAAGAAGGAAAGCCAGGAGAGACCACCTGGTTTGCATGGAGATTGCCATTTCAATAGCACTGTAGGAAAGAACCAGAGGTCAAGCTTATATGCTGATAAGAATGGTCGGGTAGAAAGAGAGATGACAAAAGACAGCATCCATAGAAAAAGTGAAGTGCCTGGCTTGGTGGCAAGTGCCTATTACAAAAAAAAAAGTCTGGGAGGCGGAGGAAGGAGGATTAGGAGTTACAGGTTACCCTCGACTACCTACTAAGTTTGAGGTCAGCCCTACCTCAAAAAACCAAAAAGAAAAAAGGATAGTATTGGCTAAATAGCCTGAGGACACAGTCCAGTTACCGGTTACTGAATTTTTAAAAGGAAGGTAACATAAGTTTCCTACATTTGTAGCTCCCAGGACAGTGCCTCGTAGGCAGAAGGGACTCAACTGTCAGGAACAAATGGACGGTGTCACGTACCCAGAATCAAACTAATCTAAGTTTCAGAATGGGATGGAATGTTGTGTTAATCTCTTTAGGGACTCTGGGATTATTTTACTCCCTGTGGGATGTTGAAATTTTAATCTTGGATGAAAGAGGGAGAATGAGACAAAGACAGTACTGCTGGGCCAATTTTCAAGGCCTCCAGGCAGCAAGGAAGGCTTTGGTATAATTTCTCTATACAGTTACTCTCCGCTTTTTGATGTAGGCGCGTCTGAAAGCAAAACACGATTATGTATCTTTATGGATACAAACGGCAGAAGGAATTTTATGTTATACTCCTAAGCTCATGCATCCATCTGGCATAGACATTCACTGAATTGTTTTGACTATATTTAAGACACCTTCTTAAATAACAGAAGCAGCCGATTTCAGGAACTTCATGAGCTGGGTCCCTTTTAAGGTCTTGGTGGAGCTTGTGAGTGAATGGATATTGAGGCTGAAGAACAGAGCAAAGAGAAAACGAAGGTAGGTCAATCTGGGAAACGCAGGGTCCCGGGCGAGCACCGGTGTCTGCTAGCTGCCATTAGGACAGGAGTTAGGGGTCTCACCGTCCTCCTCAGTTCGTAGAGGAAGGAACCGGAGGAACCGGAGAAACCGAAAGGCCTGCCAGAGCACAGAGAAGGCGGAGCTCGCAGCTCTGGAGCCCGCCCCATCCGGATCCTGCAGCCCACAACCCACGTCGAGCCACGTCCCGGGGCTTCCGGGGTTGCCTAGCAACTAAGGCGCCGCTGTGGCTCCCAGTGGCCCATGCAGCAGGGAGTCGCCCTCGGAGGCGGGTCCCGCCGCGCCAGCCGCGGGGGCCACGTGGACTCGCAGGAGCGGGCCGCGCAGGAGGCGGGGCCGACGGTCCTGGTGGGCGGGCGGAAGGCGGTGCGCGTGCGCAGCTGGCCTGGGGGGGGGCGGGTCCGGCGGGCTGAGGAAAAGCGCCCGGGACGGCAGCTGGCGAGGTTCATGCTGGAGGTTTTCGCGTCTGCTTCGGGGATCGTCAGGGTGAGCGAACCCGCGGGTGGGAGGCCTGACCCTCGGGTCAGAGGTCTGCGGGTGGATCCGGGGCCTGGGGCTCGGGATGAGAGGCTGGAGAGGCGGGGTGGAGGGCGCCGACCACCCGGGCGCAGCGGGACCTGTGGTCTCGGCGGCCGGGATCTCCCGAGGGGCTTCGGGGCCAGACATGTCTGCCGGGCTGAGCACGCGCTGGAGGGCCCCCCGGGGGCGGTGTCTCTGTACCAGGCTGTGGGCCAGTTGTGTTATCTGGACACTGACCCCGGCTGGTCTGGGAGCACGCGGGCCGCGGGCGTTACTCCATCTGCCCCGGCTCCCCTTCCCGGGAACAGACCCACAGGTCCTGTTGTCGCGACGCGGTTGGCCAGCCTGAGCTTGGGCGGTTGGGAAAGAGCGATGTTCGGTTCTCTTGGTTTTCCTCTCTGGGGCATGGGACCTCCATCCACACAGATGCCAAACCAGAGGCCTGGGCGTCCTTCTCACCTGTTCTCAAATACGTCGAATCCGTTCAGAACTCTCACTTTTTAAGACACCTTCCTGCCTTAATTCTCTGCTCCTTTGACTATTTCCTGAGCCTCCTCAGTTCATCCAGTACGGGGGAGCTAGAGCCGTGGTCTCAAAACATATCTCATATGCTTCTTTACCCTGCCCATTTCCTTGCCCTTCTGTGGATTCTCAACTGCCCATCAAGCTCTTGCACAGGACTGCAAAGCCTGTTGTGATTCACCTTCTTTGTACATTACTCAAGACCCATCCCTCCTCAGCTGATTGAATATTCTGCTCCTAGACTGGACCCAAATCTTTTCTAAGTTTAGGTGTTCTTTGCTATATATTCCTTTTATGAGGGACACACACACACATAATTTTTTTTTTTTTTGGTTGAAATACTGTTTCTCATGTTTCCTGAGTCATTCCAGTATTAGTGGGGCTTTAAGTGATTCCCCTTTGGTGCCTCTTGGTGGCCTCTGTTTGCATTTGGCTGTGACCCGTGAGAGAGGAGTCAGCTTGGGTCAACAGCCCTGTTCTCACAGCCTTTACAGTTCCGCTCTTCCTGTTACCAGGCTGTTATTTAAGTGTGTAAGAAGTGCGTGGCTTTTCTTTGGGTTCCCTCAATGAACAGATCGATCAAGCTATTAAACACTAACCTGTTCAGGACCAGTTCTCAACCTCAGCCCATGGAGAGATTTCTTTAACCTGGAGACTTACTTTTATTTCAAGACCAGAGAGATGGCAAACTGGTCCGTTTTCTTTGACATTGGCTTTGGGTACAAGATATCTGGGTGTTGTCAAATGTGACTGCTTTAATGTAAAATTCTTAATTCAGAGTCACAGGACTTAGAAAAAGTTGCTAGGAGAAAAACACGTGTACCCATAGGAATAATAACAGTGAGAGGGAAGGGTGGGCCAGGCCCTTCCCAGGGGTGGTAATATGGCAGAGGAAAGTTCCAGCATAGTCCAGAGCCTCTGAGATAAAGAATGACACATTGTCATGGGCATTCCATCTTATTCAGATCGAGCGACCCCCAGGCCAGCTCAGAATTACTGAGTAAGCAAATGAGAGGAGTCAGGGTCCTGGCCTTTGGAAAGAGGAAAGAGAAACAGGAAGGAGGAAGCAGTTAGTCAAGGAAGTAAGCAGTGCCAGCCACAGGAGTCTTTATGCTGCATTTGAACCAAGCCTAGGAGGAATGACCAGATGCAATCAGTGGGGACCGGGCAGCTGGAGCAGTGAGAAGAGCCTTGCTGGGGTGAAGGCCCTGAGGGAGGTCAGCGTTGTCCTGTCAGGACTCGTGCTGCTCCTTGTGAGGAACAATGAAGGCGTAGATTGTCTTCCAGAGCCCCCTCTGATATGAGGTTACCTGGCTGCAGCATCACGTACCTCACTTACGGCCTTGATTGTCAGGGTGAATTGGGCTGCTCTGTTGGGCTCAGGCAATATCCTTTCCTTCTTTCACTGCTTAATGTGTGTCTCTCCCAAAGCTTCTCATTCTCTTGAAGATGACCTTTCTCAAAAGGTGAGGAAATTCTTCAAGAGTATATAAGTAGTTGTGCTAACCTATAAATAAACCATTTATAGGCAGACATAGGATAGTCAAGGTTACAAGACTCCAGGCACATCAAAATGAGGCTCTATATGTGGGAGTCTGCCTGTCTTTAGAAAAGGAAAATCAATCAGTCAACCAGTCAGTCTCTCTTCAACTTGGATTTTTCTCTAGCTTGGACTATGCAATTCCTGAAGGCCAGTGAGCTTGGGGACCCTTGGGCTTGTCTTCCAGACCGTGTGCTGCTGGCCTTGAACTAAGTAATCGGAGTGTGGATGATGCAATTTGTTCTTTGGGCAGAATAGAGTACTCTGTTTTCTTTTGACTGTGAGCACATTAATTTGTCAAGTGGCGGTCATTACGTCTTGTCAATGTGGTGCTTGTGGGATCTTTCTGATTTCCTGGTCTGGCATTTGTTGTGTTTTAATGGTTAGGAACCTGCGGCAGTATGCCCAGTGGTCCTTGACTTTTCTGTTGTGTCCCTTGAAGAAAGGATAGCTGGACTCACAGTTCCTGTGTTTATTAATCACTTGGTTACTTTTGGCGTTACCTGAGTAGAAAACATCCCTATAGATACAAATCCCAACTGGATTGGGCCATGTTGCTAGAGGAAAAGGTGCCATGAATTCAGTGATCACTCGACTCAGCTCTGTCTAGTAGACAGTGCCAAAGTTCTACTCTTAATTGACATCAGAACTTGGCTGCAGGCTGGGAAGATGCCCCAGTGGGTAAACTGCTTGCAGCTTGAGGACTGGAGTTCAGACATCCAGCACCACACAAATGCCAGTTGTGTGTGGCAGCTGCCACTAACCTCAGTGCCTGGGAGGCAGACGTAGGGGTAGTCAAGCTCACCAGCTAAGCCAGCAGAGTCAGCAGGCTTAGGGTTCAGTGAGAGACCTGCTCCTACCAGGCAGATGCTCTATATGGAAAATGTCTTCCTATTGCCAGTCAGCAGCCGGGAACCAAATACATGGGAAGAACACTTAAGCCACTCAGGGGGCCTTGCTAGAAGTTGGGACTGGTGGCACTTCCAGCAGTCCTAGCACCTAGGAGGCTGAGGCAGAAGATCACATTGGCCTTAGTGAGAGCCTATTCCAAACAGTAAAACACAACAACAGAAGGCCAGAGGGATAAAAAGTGAGCTGACTGGAGAAAGACATCGAGTGTAACTGAGTCTGAGAGCTAGGGAGGAACTGGATCCCCTTTCTGGTCCCTCCTGTCCCCAAACTCTAAGATATGGCCTCAGAACAAGTTGTTCTGCTCTGGTCTAGGTAACATAGTGGATTTGGCATGGTAGGTACAACTTAGAATAACTTGAGAACTTGTTCTCTGGTTCTGGGTATAGTAGCCTTGGCAGGGTCTGGATGCTTGTTTGTTGGAAATATGATTTCTAGCTCTCCTGAATTACTTTCTGGAGGTAAGAGTTAGCTAGAAACTGCTATATATGTAATATTAAAACAGAATTGTGGGAGAGATTAAATACATACATGGAAAAAATTCATTCATAGTAGTTTTTTGTTGTTTCAGTTTTGTTTTTTGTTTGTTTGTTTTGAGACAGGATTTCATTATATAGCCCTGACTGCCCAGTGGGTAAACTGCAGCTTGAGGACTGGAGTTCAGACATCCAGCACCACACAAATGCTAGGTGTGTGTGGCAGCTGCCGCTAACCTCAGTGCTGGGAGGCAGACGTAGGGATAGTCAAGCTCACCAGCTAAGCCAGCAGAGTCAGCAGGCTTAGGGTTCAGTGAGAGACCTGCCTCCATATATAAAGTAGAGAGCCATATAAGGAAGACACTCGAAATCAACCTGGCTTCCACACACTCACCATGTAGACCAGGTTGACCTCTGCTTCCCAAGTGCTAGGTTTAAAGGAATGTTCTATTATGCCCAGTTAGAGTAGACATTTTGAAATAGTAGATAAGCGAAAAGAATCACAACACTCTTAATCTTTTAATTTAACAGTATTTGTTAAAGTATATCTGTATGTACATATATATTTATTTTATAACAATGAATTATAGGTAGTCTTTCACTGCTTTTCAAAATGCTTTTTCTTTTAATCTTTATTAGAAGTCTTATGCAGGGTCCTGGAGAGATGGCTCAGTGGTTAAGAGCACTGGGTGTTCTCACAGAGGACCTGGGTTCAATTCCCAGCACCCAACATGGAAGCTCACAACTGTTTCTTTCTCTAGTTCTGACACTCTCGAATCAATGCTCATAAAATAAAAATTAAACAAATTATTTTTTTAAAGAAATCTTATGTAAAATGACAGACAGCTTGATGTCACTGACACTGCTTTTTAGCACCTTGAAAGTTATCCCTCCCAGTAGTTGCTGTTCCCTTTACAGGGACAGATGGTCAGAGATGGATGAAATAGGTGGGGAACTTTCTAAATGTTGTAGGATGGCATACTCTCTCCCAGGTCCTCCCTGAGACCATTAAGGATGGGTAAGGACTATAGCACCTCTGTTTCCCAGCCGCTGGGACAGGGAGGAGACAGCGTGGCTTCAGAGCTGTGTTCTTAGTTTAGCGAGTGTTAAGGAGGGGCCTGAACATTATGCTTTATCTTTACTGCTGAAGGTCTGTGGTCCTGCTACTGTTAGTCACGGCAGAATTGGCTCTGCCTTTTGAGATAGGAAGACCAGGCTGTATTTGAGGTCCTTAGCCGTCTTTTACCTTCCATTTTGAGGTGAGTGTCCAATCTAAGCCCAGTAGGGACAGGACTTTGCATTGAACCAGCAGTTGATGAAGGCCTGACTAAGCTGTGGTGACATTGCCTATGATACGATGTAAGTTGGTCTTCAGGGAGCTTGCTCGGTGGCTGAATTGCCTTGTTGATCTTAGTTCAAAGTATCATTAGGATATGATCTGAGTTTCTCTGTAAACTTTCCAATACTCTCACCATGGTTAAGTTATGAGTTCCTCTCAGGACCCTAGCAGGTAGACAAGGTGGCCTCTTCTCCACATCACTCTTTGAGGTTGATATGACCAGCCTGCTTGCTTCCCTCAGCTCCCGTGGCCCCGTCTCCAGTCCTGCTTCACTCCATCCCTTTCCACCAGACCGCCAGATAGGTCAGCCTGAAGTCAAGCCAACCTGTGATCTCATCTCTTGTCATGATTGTCGGTTGCTCCCCAGTTCTCAAGAAATGTCAGCCTCTTGGCTCAGCTTATACAGTCTGTTCACCTTTGCACCTGCCCACTTCCTGGACTTCGTTCCGCTTGCCTGCACCTGCTCCCACTTGGCTGCCATCATTCCCCCAGACGCAGTGTTTCTGCTATTTGTCCAGGCCTAGAGGAAGCACCATCGTGTCTGCAGCCTTCTCTGATATTCCTTCATCCAAGGGAATTTCTTCATAGCTCCCAAAGGGTTTTTCCTCTTTGAAAACCCCTCATTCTGCTTTTGTTGTACTCCAGTAGAGAGCGTTTCTCTCTGTAGGCTGTCAGCTTATAGGCAGGACTAGTTTTTGTATCCTTTTTAATTCACATATAACTGCCTAACCCTCTGAAGTTCCATCAGGAAACACTGTGGCCTTTGCTGTCCAGTTGACTGATGGGAGTCAGGAGAGCTAGTGGCAGGGCTGGAGGTTTTTCATGGTCCTAGGACTGGAACCCAGAGCCCGGTGCATGCTGGAGCCCAGAGCCTTATGTATGCCGGGCAAGTGCTCTACCGCTGAGCTCCATCTCCCAGCCCATAGCTGAACTTGGGCCAGTTCACTGTGCTCTTGTCTGATCCTTGCTGTCTCCGGGCTTCCCAGGAACATACACTGTCAGCTCTTGGAAGAAACCTTGCTCTGGTGTTCTTCCTTCATTTTCTTTCTGTGTTTCCCACCTCCCAGGTACCAGCAACCATGGCATCCCTGTGGCTCAGAGCTCCCTTTCTGTGTGCTCTGCTCTGGACCTTTTGTGCCCCAGGTGCCAGGGCCCAGGAGCATGGAGCTGGTGTCCATCATGGCAACGTGGGCCTGGACAAGAACACAGTGCACGACCAGGAGTATGTATTCAGCTGGGGCTGGGGTTCCAGGCCCCGTCATCTGTCGCTATAGCCTCCAGGGTACCCTACCTTTTTTCCCTTCCTGCCAATTTATAAGGCTCCTAGACATTTTTCAAGGATGGTGTTTATCCCCTGGGACTCCTAGTAGTAAGGTATTCTGTCTTCATCTCATAGGCAGAGGATCTTAAAGCCTAAATCCGGTGAATTATGTGTCAGAATTTAGTCTTCTTCTTTGACCCCTCCCACATCCAAACACATACATAGTAAAGAATACAGAATATAAATATGATTTCCTGATTCTGATAAGACCTTTTTTAAAGTGACACATTCAAATGCTGAGTCTTTCGTGGACAGTAAGCTTCATACATGATACTTTGTTGAGACAGGGTCTCAGTATGTACCCTGGCTGGTCTGGAATTTGCTATGTAGAACAGGCCTTGAACTCACAAAGATCCTTCTGCCTCTGCCTCCTGAGTACTAGGATTAAAGGCATTCACTACCTTGCCTGTCCTAATCTTTATTTTTTGAAACAATATATTTTTAATTGGCAGCTCAAAAATAATGTTATCAAACTCTAGCAGATGACTTGCCATGCACTTCCCCTGCCCCTGTGCGACCCTGGATTTATGTTGTGTCTGTTTCTGAGCTGGATACAGCTTTTCTTCTTAGATTTCTTTAGGTTTTGACATGGTCTGACCACTGGTTTTCAGGCATATCATGGAACATCTAGACGGTGTCATCAGCAAGCCAGAGGAGGAGATGTCGCCGCAAGAACTACAGCTCCATTATTTCAAAATGCACGATTATGATGGCAATAATTTGCTTGATGGCTTAGAACTCTCCACAGCCATCACTCATGTCCATAAAGAGGTAGGTCAGAGACTTCAGTTTGGGGGTATCTGGGTAGATTTGCCCAGTCTTGGTGACCTATGCTGCCCTTGTGCCTCGGCAGTGCTGCTGTGCTTCCTGCTCAGGCCACCCTGTCTCCCCGCCTTCCCCAGAGAAGCTGAGCCAGAGGCCCAGGTTGGGCCAAGGCTTTGTGATTTCTACTACAACTGGAGTTGGAGGGTCTGGCCTAAAAAGACAAGCTAGGTTCATGACGAGAGCATGGGAAAGAGGTTATTTCATTTGAGAAGAATGGTGACGTCGGGACCAAGGCACAGGAGCTTAGGAAGTAGATGGGGACTGTACCATTGCTGTGTGGGTGCTCCTTGGTGTCCTCAGGCACTTACTTTATCAAGCAGAGATGACTTGGGCTCCACAGCAGCCTGTGTCAGCCGGGCAGACACAGTCACTGCTCCATCTTCTAGGTGAGGGAATTGAGATCTTGTGCCTCCAGATTTAATGTCTTCCCCTGTGCTGCAGGGGATAAGGGAGAGGAGGGCTACCAGCATTCAGGTGGGGTTTGTTCTCGAGGCAGTAGAGAGCACCACAGTTTTTCACGGGAACCTGTCTGGGGGTTCCTGTGTGGTAGGAGTGGTGAAGTGGAGGCGAGACTAGCGTCAGGAGAGGAGTTAAGATCCAGCAGTCGTGGCACATGAGAGTATGGTGGCCACAGAGATGCAGTAAACAAGGCGTGGGAGATGTGACCTAGGAAGGGCTGGTCAGCATGTGATTGACCAAAGTTTCGCAGCTGACTCAACCCTTCTTTACCAGCTTCTAGAGTGGGACAGTGATTTCTCTTCAGAGAGCATACATTCTAATAGTTGGCAATGTTTTCTTCCTCTTGTTCTGACCCTGAGGTGTCCATATGTCACTTCCCATTTTCTTAGGCAGATTGTGCAGCGGGCTGACTCTCCAGAGGGCTTAGGCGGTGAGCTTTTTTCTTAGAATGGATGTGTAGGTCATAGACTGACAAACAGTTCTTCGTAATCCAGACCCAGTTTTCTGCAATGAATATACATTACTTTCATAATTAAAAAAGAGTAAACAGTAATTTTTTTAAGGAAAAAAAGCAAGGACTGTAAATCCCACCAGTCAAGAATAAGACCATCACCACAATTTTGAGCCAAATCTGAAGCAAGCTTTAATTAAACTAAAATAATGATGGACTCTGGCCAGGTCCATCCCGAGGGTCCCCACTCCAGGGTTCCCCAAGAATGGAGCTGAGTCACGTACAGCAGATACTTACAAAGGCAGAACCCATAAGGCAATGTGTACTTCCTTCCCACCAGGTCCAATCAGGGCAAGCACGCATCCTGACGTCCTTCCCCTCAGGTGTCTGCTGCCCACAAGTGACTAAGCATATCTGGTGCACTTGGAGCATGTGCGGTACAGTTGGATTAACCAGATTTCCTCAGGAAATCGCTTGTCTCACACTCAGCACCCACCCAGCATTCCAGGAGGTTATTTGTTCTTGACAAGTGGGGATTACAGGATTATATCTTTTTCTTACCTCCCGTGAACAGTTCCTGCCCAGGAAGTTATCTTTTTATTTTATAGATATCTCAGGCACAGAAATTCAACTTTTACTCTCACAGGCCCTGTTTTGGTCACATCTTTTTTGTAACTGGCATATGTAGCTTCTCATGTGGATTTTTATAAGTTGGCACTATCTGACGTGTGAGTCTGGATTCCTAGAAGTGGCTGTACATTACTTTGAAAGCTTCTAGATAGGTAGAGCATGGACCTTTTAGGCTCTGAGAATGTTCTTTGTTATTCTGTCTCATTTCTTTGTAGGAGGGGAGTGAACAGGCACCGTTAATGAGCGAAGATGAACTGATTAGCATCATAGACGGTGTTTTGAGAGACGATGACAAGAACAATGATGGCTATATTGACTACGCTGAGTTTGCCAAGTCACTGCAGTAGATATTATTTGGCTCTTTAGTTACATGCAAATGTGACCCTTGATAATGTGATGGAACACTCTGGTAATGCAAAGCAACTCATTTCCATCTACTGCTACAACTCTTTGGTAAGATACCGTGGCAGTTTGTTACACTGGGGTAAGAAAGAAGCCAAGAGGAATACAGGAGGAGAAAGGGGACATGCCTAGTCCCTATGTGCTTTAGAACTTGTGGGACAAGGACTGGAAGAGAATCTTCAGAAGGATGTCCCAAGCTCTCAGGAACTTGACTGTAGAATGCCACTCTCCTTTCCTGATGTTAACTCATTCTGCCTGAAAAGTCAAGACAGTATGCTTTGCCAAGTGGACACACTTTTCTGGAGCAGTGTAGGGGCAGCATGAAAGACACATGTTTTCCCTGGGGGGTCCTGTCTCTGGGCAGATGTAGCTGGTATTCTGTTCCCCTGGCATACACCATTACTTGCTCTGAGCAGGTAACTTTATGCTAGTATATACTAGTAAAGCCACAGCACAAGGAGAATGTCACCTACTGAATTCAACTGTATGCAGATTCTGAACCCACTGGCGTTTTAGAAATGAGACACTACTTGCCTAAATTAGCCTTTTTCAGATCTTCAGTGTTTTATACAACTACTGCCACACCCTGTACTTCTGTTGTCTTTAACCTGGGAAAGACCTTGAGTTTGAGAGTGTTCTCTAATCACTAGCCACTGTTTGAGTGTTCCTAATTATTGTGTTTCATCCTTGCTCCCAGGGCTCCCTTCACGGCTTACGAGCTATCTACTTGGTATTACAGGTTTAAACCATCAGCTGGTCCAACCTGAATGAGACTCAAAAAGATCAGGCATTCAGAATGGTAGTCAACCTCATTCAAGTTTTGAAGGAATGTTTTAAAAATTACCTCTTTGAGCCTGAATATGAGAATTCTTTTCATTTCAGAGATGATCAGAAAAGGAAGCCTAAAGCGCATGTGAATCGCAGTAGTAGCTGAAAGAGAAGCAGCAGGTTGTGATTTGCTTTGTGGGATGTGATAAACACATTGTAAGAGAATCCAGAATGATGGTGGAATCGGAAGTAACTGAATCAAATTTGCTTTAAGACGTATAGAGACTTATTTTCTTTATTAAAGTATTCTTGTAAGAAAACTTATGTATTTGTAAGACAGTTTCCTGTGTCAAGTATTTGTGTGATCAGAGCTGACTTGTAAACTATTCTTGTAATATCTCATTATTTTGAAAGATTTATATAATGAACTCTGGTTATCTGACAATAAAACAGATGAAAAAATACAGAGCAGCTGGTTCTGTCTCTGCAGCCTTTTCCCCACCACACAAAGGCTTGTTTAGCACCAGAGTTTATACCTGCCTGCCTTTCTCTCAGGAACTGTGACATAGTTGACCAGACCCTATTCCTTTTTGCAGAGCAGATTCTTTGTGTTCAGTCACTTTCCCCTCTAGGCACATTTTTTTTATCCTTCAGGATAAGCTCACTTTTGAATCTTCCTTCTCCAGCCAGATTCAGATTATGGCACACTCTCTAGGGTGGGTGAATACTGCATTTCCCCTTGAGTCTGCTGACTTTTTCAATTAGATCGCATTGTTGGTGCAGTCCCAGGTCCAAGTGTCAAAGCAGTCCCCCTGGCATTCTGAAAAGGACACGCTTCCTTCTGCTTGTTGACAGAAAGTTCCTCCTTCCCCTACTTCCCCCACCAAAGACCCTTGGACTGTGGACTGGCCCTTCATGCAGAGCTGCTACTCTGGAAGGATCTTGGAGCGACTCACAACTGGAGGGCCCGTTACTGTCTGGCAGCTGGAAAGGGAGCCAGCAAAGCCATAGGGAAGGTGGGACTCTTCCTCCATGGCTGGCTGTTCATACTTCGTGTTACCTCCATGGTCCTGCCTGTGCTTGCCTTTCCTGATGGGAGGGGAGAGGGAATGGACATCGGGGACACAGCGTGACCTGTCATTCTGCACACCCCCCTCACATCGCCTAAACAAGGCTTGACGCCCTCAGCCTGCAAACACTACCGGGACTCATGTGCACTGCCTTATCTCTAGGATGGAGATGGGAGGCACAGGAGAGGAGCGTGGTGCAAGGGTTGAAGACAGGATGAACTGAGTTTTGGATTCAAGCCAGCTGCCCTTTTATTTGTGAAGTTCTAAACTTGAATTTCTCATCAATTAAGAAGGGAATTAAACTACGAAGGAATTAAGAAAATTAACAAAATAAGAGAAAACTAGGGCTGGGAAAGATAGGTCAGCTGGTAAAATGTGCCTTGCCAATGTGATAACCCAAGCTTGATCTTCAGCACCCACAAAAACACTAGTGGTGCTCAGTTGTAACCCTAGTACTGGGGGGGAGTGGGGGAAGAGACAGGTGGATTGCTGGATCTCTGGCCAGTCAGCCTCAGAGTAATTGGCAAGTTCTGGTCCCAGTGAGAGACCCTGTGTCCAAAAACAAGGTGGCAAGAGGCAATCTTGTCCAAATGGAGCTTGTCCTAGTCCAGCCTGGTCTACAGAGCAAATTCCAGGCCAGGTAGGGCCACACAGAGAAACCATGTCTGGAAACAAAACAGACGGAGGCACTCCAGAGGAGCAGCGTCTGAGGTGGTGTTGACCTCTGGCCTGCACATGTGTGTGCCTGTGTACCTGTGCTCTTCGACATATGTAACTGTCATAAAACGATTCTGCAGCTCCTCCTGCAGTGTCACTGTCAAGCATGTGCTGAACAGTCATCTGCTCCCCGGATTGCTAACAGGCCTGCCAGTTCCTCATTGGAGCAGCTGGGTGTGATGCAGACCCTTCCCATATCACTCCTCAGGAGCGGGGCTCAAAGAGTCTCTACTTCTTAACAGTCTTCATATCTATGCTGAATGAATGAGCGAATGAATGACTTCTCAAGGGAGAATCTAAGAGTCAGTCGAGCCAGATGCAGTCATGAAGTAAAAGCCCCAGAGAGTCAGACCCAAGAATATTCCATCTCACTTGTCCTGCAGGTGCTTCCCTGGCCACCTGCAGTGTCTGCCACCAGCAGTGACACCTTCCCTGAGTTAGATCGAAGAAGGTGTCCCAGACAACGGCTGCTCCAACACCTGGCTTCTCATTAGATTTCCATCCCGCCAGGGGGTCTTAGGTTTAAGAAAGCAATAGTTTTAAAAAAAAAATAGTTAAAAAAAAAAACAGTTTTAAAAAGCAATTGTTTTTTAAAACAAACAGTAATGGGCTAGAGAGATGGCTCCAGTCGCAGGGTTCCAGTTCCTTCCTCTGATCCCAGCCACTCCGTGCAGTGGTGCACTTCTGTGCAGGTAAGGACTCATACACATCAAATAAAGAGCAAATGCGTTTTTAAATAGCAGCAACAAGCGGGAATGAAGGCAACACTTGGAGAAATTCTTTAAAGGCAGCAAAAATCCCTCCACCTGGACTGGGAGACACCTGAGACCCTGGTTAGCATCTCACTGAATCCAGAGCTCACTGGCTAGACTGGCTACTTAGTGAGCCTCAAGTTCCTCCTGTTCTACCTCCTGAGCACTGGCACTACAGGTGATGTGCCAGCTTTTTACGTGGAGGCTGGGATCCAAACTCGGGACTGAGCCACTCCTGGCCTCCAAAGTGTCCGTCTTGTTGGCTATGGACTAATCAGAATTCAGGAACCTGTCATTGTCAGATCAGCAACCCAAGGTTGGGTTACTGTGGAAGACCAGTGTGGGAGGAAGATGATGATCAGAGCAGGAAGAGGCAGGGACTACACGCAAGCCAGAAGAGGGAGCTTCTGCCTCCAGGAAAGTGTGCTTGCCTGCCCTGTACCACCTGCCTTGCGAACATGAACTTAGAGTTAGTCCGGGACAGGGCACTGAGCCCCTTTAGAGCGGCACATTTTCTCTTCAAGGGACCAAGGCCACAGTGACATGGGGATGTGGGTGGAGGAATATGTATGGCAGTACTCTGTGCTCTTGGTACTCAGCATGGGGGATAGGTAATGGATGCTAAATATCAGGCCCCACCTAAGATCAGCTGAGTCAGAAGCCAGTTTTGAACAGAATCTTGGTAAAGTGTTCATTGCCATCTGGAGACCTGACCACCCTGTTTCCTTTGCTCTGACAATGGTTGTTACACTCACCCTTGATTCCAGTAGCCTCCTAATGAACTGCTGCTTTCTAGCTTTGGCCAGCTTGGTTGTGATATCATTTTTAGCTAAGAGAACCTCATCCATGCATGTGGGTCACCAGTGTGTGTGTGTGTGGACTGCACGGATGCAGCTGGCTGACGTGCCCACTGTGTCCCATCCACAGGAAATCAGCTCTTCGTGCTCATAAATACTGAGTCCTCTCAAGTGAAAAATCCTACTAAAATGAGTTATTTTGCGTCCACCAGGTTTTAGTACTAGGCAGCTTCCTGACTCTTTCCAATGGATCCTTTGCTGAGTTGGGCACAGGAGACAGTCATAGGCACGTTCTTGTTTTTACACTTCAGTGGAGATGTGGCCCTGTGTACACAGATAAGGCCAGGATTAAATTTGCTCAGCGGCTCCACCGGGCTTTTTGCTTATCTCATAGCCGAAGAATATACTAAACTTGTTTGAGGCTCATGAAAATAAAGACACGTTTCTGTTCCGCTCTCAATCTTGTGGGCCCCTGAACACTGTCTAGAAAGGGTCCACGAAACTGAAATTAGGACGCACTTCCCTAATACTCGAGGGTCAACAGCATCCAATGCACTCATTACAACTTTGAGACAATCAGCATCTGCAGTGTGCAAGTCAAGTACACTAATGCTACAGTCTCCACACTCCTCGCCCATAGCATTGTTTTGGGGTGCTGGGTTTGTTTACAGTACGCCCCAGTCTGTCATCTCCTGTTATCTAAAGGCCCCTTAAGTGCACAGAAGGAGTAAATGAGAACTATTTTTTCTCTTTAGCACTTAATAACAGTCTTCCTGTGATTGTCAACCCAGTGTGGCCCTTTGAATAGTAGGATTTTAAGAGTGAGATTTTTATGGATCTTGATGACAATGAGATTCTATACCCTATTAGTCAATTTCAGACTTACCACGAGGTGGCAGCAGTGTCCCACAGTGGGAAAGAATGTCCTTTCCTAGTCCTTCAGTAGCCCATCCAGGGGCTGTTAATTTTCTACAAGTGTCCCAAGCTCACTTCCTCCCTCTGTCTACTCCCCCCGCCCCCAGTGTATTTCTGAAGCTGTCACAGTGCATTCATTTGTCCCTCCAATAGGCTGGGCAGAGCAGAACAGGGGAGAGTATAGGCAGAGAGCCAGGCTTCTCAAGGTCACGTACAAAATGACCTGACTTGTCTGCATAGAGAATTCAGTTCTCCAAACTAATTGGGCACCCTCAGTGAGTCACAGCCCTCCAGGCACTGCAGGCTCGAGGATGTGTGGCTATCTACCAAGAATAAAGGGCAAGAGAAGGCTGTGGAGGAGACTTGACTTCAGGGAACGAAAGAGGCTTAGAGTTGGCTGTGCAGGCCACTGTAGGCCCTGTGTAAGGGACACGGTGGCCGCAGTGGTTCTGCTGTGTGCTTGTGGTAAGGATGACTCTCAGCATGAACTTGATGGCTGCAATGCAAGGGAAATAGCCTCTGTAGGAAAGGCCCGTCGCTGGGTGCAGTGGTTCATAAGTTTAATCATAGAGGACAGGAGGCTGAAGTAGGAAGATGGCAAGTTCAAGGCCAGTCTGGGCAACTTAGTGAGCCCTTGTCTTGAAATAAAAGAGTATAGCTCAGCAATAGGGCACTTGATTAGTATGTGATATTGCTTAGTGCCCTGGGTTCAACTCCCAGTACCAAACACACACACACACCCACACACCATAAAACAAATGAACACACACATATGTGTATGTATACATGCTCTGTATGATGGCTCTGATAAGAAGTGGGGCTTCAGCTAGCCCCACATTTATTACGTATGCTGTTCTCAGAAGGACCAGGCTTGCGGGTTATGGTTGGGGTGCTGCAGTTGGCAGGAACACAGAACACTTCCAGTTACTTCAAGGTAAAACCAAAGCCTTTCATGGGTCAGAACTGAGAGGCAGGCTGGCTGACACCCAGTGGTTCATGAGCTCCCAAGCAGCCGGGCCCATCCCTACCCAACTCTCTCCGTTCCCCACAGGCAACACGATAGCTGGCTGATTCCTTGTCATTCTTTCCTGTGCCAAATGCTTATCTGAAACACACACACACACACACACACACACACACACACACACACACACACAGAGAGAACAGCATAAAACACATCAAAATCATTTAGCCATTTGAAAAGAAACACATGGAAAGTAACTGGCTACTTGGGAAGCAGACCTTTCTTTCACCTTTCTTCAAACTGCAGAAGGCACGACCCAGAAGTGGGAGGGACCATACTGCTGTGAACGGGAATGAACGTGAATTCCAGTGAAGTCAGTCCTCCATCTAGAAAGGCAGTTCATGTCACCTGTCACCTTTTGTGTTCCTCCTTCCTTCTGGGTGTTTCTTTCACCCATGCAGATCCATCTCCAGATCCGGCCCTGGCTGCTCAGGTCT
Organism: Cricetomys ansorgei; assembly: GCA_026225945.1. NCBI lineage: Eukaryota > Metazoa > Chordata > Mammalia > Rodentia > Nesomyidae > Cricetomys > Cricetomys ansorgei. The sequence goes on from JAMJFZ010001264.1 coordinate 8,704,282, forward strand.
GGAGGAGCAGAGGGTCTCTACACCCATCACGGGCTGGCCCTTCAGGGAGCAAGGCCACCCAGAAGGTGCAGGAGTCGGGAGTAAGAGGATGGGCAAAACCAGAGAGAAGACTCAAAAACAGCTTGGATTTAGAGCACCAGGAAGGCAGACAGAGGCAGACTGTGGAGGAGAGGCAGGAATGCTGTCAGGGCTGGCCTCGCCCTCTGTCAGAAGAGGGGCTTTCCAGGCTTCAGTCCCCAGGCCCCCACAGTCAACACCAGGGGAGCCTGCCACTGCTGCTGCTGCTCCTCTGGAGGTCTGAGAAAGCACAGGGCAGGGGAGGAGTCCCAGACCTCGGGTCCACGGTCCAGACTAGTCAGCTGGTTTCTGGAGCCTCGGCTACCTCCTCTTCAAGCTGGGCAGAACCAGGCACCTGCTTTAAAGGAGTTCTGTGGAAATTATATATGAAGTGACTGGGGGAGGGGCAGAGCCCAGGGCTGTTTCTGATGATTAATCAATAAACCATACATGTTAATACACTTTTTGGCCTTGTCTTTTTTTTTTTTTAAACTAAATCTGCTGATCTCTGAGAATTAAACACAAATTAGCTTCAACTTCTGACCATGAAGTAGGAAGCACAGGGAGCTGTTGTGAAATGGGGAGATGCAGGAACACATTCACCCAGCTGTGTCATATTTCGTGACCTCAAGAGAACCTGCCTCGGCCTCCCTGGTGCTCAGATTAAAGTGGCGGTTCTCAACTTGTGGGTCATGGCTCCTTTGAGGGTCAAGTGACCCTTTCACAGAGATCACCTAAGATTATCTGCGTATCAGATATTTAGATTATGATTCATAATAGTACCAGAATTGCAGCTATGAAATAGCAACAAAAAATAATTTTATGGCCACCACAACATGAGGAATTGCGTTAAAGGGTCGAAGCATTAGAACTACTAGAAACACCACCGCACCCAGCTTTGGTTGGGTGATCTTGAGGCTAGTCCTGAAAACCACACTAAGCATCCGTGTTTCCATCGAAAGGGATGCACACCTCATAGAGTTGAGGAATGAAGTAAGTCTTCAAGGATGAGAAAGCGCTGAGCCCAGTGTTAGGCTCTATCAATTTAGTTTATTCCTTTCCTCCTCAAAGTCCTTACAATGTGGTTTCCTTGGAAACTTGTTAAGAAGGGAATGAAATGAATGTTTGGCGAGGCAGGTCAGACCTCAGTGTGATAGGCAAACAGCAAGGGAAACAGTAGCGGAATTTGATTCTAACAGCCTAACCAGCTATTGTCACTGTGCTATAATAACCTCACTCAGGGTAACCAAGTGACTCGCTCAGTCTCATGACATGTAAGTGAGGCACGGGCAGAGGCTGGTTGTACTCTGAATTAGTTACTCTCCTGATTTCTGTGATCAAATCCAGACAGAAACAACTTCATGGAAGAAGAGGTCATTCGACTCGTGGTTTCAGGGGCATTTCAGTCCATCACTGTGGGGAAGGTGAGGTGAATGAGGTCCTCTGTGGATGTGGGGGCATGAGATGGAGGTCCTCACTTGGTTACCAGACCTAGAAGCAGAGAGCCCTGTCAGAACAAGACCCACCCTTAGTGATTCACATCTGCCATCTAAACACCATGTCTCAAAGCTCTAACACCTCCCCAGCTAGCATCATCCGCCAGGGATCAAATACGTGAGCCTGTTCAAATACATGCGCCTGTGAGGGACATTTAAGACTCAAGTCATAGCATTCTGTATTTGTCTACAAGGACCGTCTCACAATGCAGATTGCATCCAGACTAACTTCAGGAGTGCCATGGTCTCATAAGTCTCAATACTCTTCACGAGTCTGAAGTCTCAAGCCAGCAGAATGGCTCAGCAGGTAAAGGTGATCTTCGTTCAATCCACACAACCTATGTGGTAGAAGGAGAGAGCTAACTCCTGAAAGCTGTCCTCTGACCTCCACAAACATGCTATGACATGGGCGCACCCCCACATATAAATAAATAAATGTAAAAATAAAATAGTAAAATATTAAAGTCCAGAGTTTTTATTGAGAGTCAGGGCAACCCCTTAGCTGTGAGCTCCTATAAAATAAGAAAGCAAGAAGACAAACAAACAAACAAACAAATCAACCAAACAAGTTACATACTTTCAATATACAATAGCACAGAATTAGCACTTCCCCCTCAAAAGGGAGGAATAAGGGCACAGCGTGGAAAGACTGGACCAAAGCAAGACTGAAATAGAGCAGAGTAAGCACTAAATTACATTATGTCACACCCGCATGTGACTTTTGTTGGTGTTGTCTGAGTTCCATGGGCTTGGCCATACCTGCCCTATGACCTTGCCATTTGCAAGATATGAGGTCTGTCTCTTGGGCCAGCACCGCTAGGTTCCTGCAAGTTTCCTTAGTAGAAATTCCAGTATCCTGGATCCCCCAACATCCTGGGGTTTGTGATGGTCTGTTTTAAATTGTCAACCTGACTCACCTGGGAAGAAAGTCTAAACGAGGAATGACTACATTGGGTTGGCCTGTGGCGTGTCTCTGGGGGATTGTTTTGCCTGCCTTAATTGACATGGGCAGGTCCAAGCTGAGAGAGAAGGGTACCGTTCCCTGGTTTTGGGCGCTGGACTATTAGCATTAAGAAAGCTAGCTGACTAGTGGACTTGCATGCGTTTGTTCTCTCCCGGCTCTTGACTGTGGCTGTGATGTGACCAGCTGTTTCAAGCTCCTGCTGCTGTATGTTCCCTGCAGTGATGACCTGGGATTGTGAACTACAATAGACCCCTTCTCTCCTAAGTTGCTTTCTGTTAGGGTACGCTACCAGAACAACAGAAACAAAACTAGGACAGGTCTCCACAGAAGCTTCATGAGTAGCCCTCTGAGGAGTTCTGAGCAGACAGCCTGACTCTGATACCCATCACCTGGCCTCACAAGCTTTATTTCTGGAACGTTTTATTTCTGGCACAAGCATCCATAATCCTGTTAACCTTGCATTATGTATGCCTGCAAAACAAGCACCATATAGAATCTGTGTTATCAATGATGCCAAGTTCTGCTGCCAGCTCAAGATGTAGCTGGGTCCCCTTGGATCATGACTGCAGTAGCCTCTGCGGACCTGCATAGCTAGAGAGAGGAAAATACTTCTCCAGTGGCCCTACTCAGGACACCCATGAGAAAGCACTGTCCTTTCAAACAAAAGTCTTCTGATTTGTGAAGTTTTGCACTTGAGGTACCTTTGTTACCTTTTTCTTTCCTTTTCTCTTCTTTTCTTTTTTCTTTTCTTTCTTTTCCTTTCTTTTCTTCCTTTCTTCCATTCTTTCTTTCTCTCTCTTTTATTTTTGTGGTGGTGTTGGGGATTGAACCCAGGTCTTTGTGTATGTTAGAGAAGCATCCTAACCACTGAACTATATTCTCAGCCATGAGATTTCTTTATAATAATACTAATCTTTTAAACAGTTATAGCCGCTTTATCTGACCTGTTTGCTTGCTGGTTTAAATGTACATAAACCTTCAAACTGTACATTTTCATGCCTTTTTTTATCTCCTTGTCCTGCTAAATTCTTATTATAAACCTGGCTAAAAGCAGCTACCAAAAGCCATGCCACAGTTTGTCTGATGTTCTGTCTTCAAATTTCCTCCATCAAATAAATTAATCCACTGCTTTTGAATTCAGTCTCACTTAAGCTTTCACAACATGGGCAAAATGTAACCAGATTCTCTGCCAGAATGTGATGTGAATAGACTCAAGTACACTTCCTGATCTAGTCGTGTTCCCACCTGAAATCTCACAAACACAGTCTTTACGGTGTACACTCTCATCAGCACTCTGATCTTCTGAACTTCCGTCGGAAGGGCCCACTACGCTTTGCTGAGATTTTTCTAGAGTTTCTCTAGCCTGCATCTCCAGACCTCTAGGAACATGCTCTGGGTCATCACAGCAATAGCTCTGCTTCTCTGGCACCCATTTTCCGTGTTAATCCCTTTACTGGTTTCAAACACCCAATGGAAACAGTTCAAAGGGGGGAAGTTTTAGCTCTGTTTCTGGTTTTAGGAGGGTTTCGGCCCACCATCCTGACAGGGAAGCCACGGTGGCAGTGTGTGTGGTGAAGATGTCCACATTGCTGCCAGACCACAAGCAGAGGGCTAGATCCGAACCAGGGGTGGGCATAGCTGTTAAGGGCCACCCCTGGGTAAACTACTTCCACCATCTAAACCCTAAATCCCAAATGTTCCAGTCTCCCAAAACAGTGTGGCTAGCGAGAACCAAATGTTTAAACATGTGAGTCCGTGGGGGACATTTCACATCGAAATCATTACAAACCCCACATGGCCTCACCCCATCTCGAGGCCGCAGAGCAATGTGTGGGGAATCTAGATGGGTAGATGGTTCTTAAAACAAACCGAATCCCAGACTCAACCAAGTTCCTGTCCAAAGCTTAAAGTTCAGCTGAAAAATTTAAGCAGTCACAGAGAATAATGATAAACAGACCTCGAAGACACCAGGGGTCGGTGGACACTTTTGTGTGTGTGTGTGGGGGGGGGACACGGCAAGATCGCCTAAAGATGCACAGCCAAACAGTACCACACAGATGCTTCCCTGACTGTATCCTGTGCCTCCATCAGGCTGACTCCAGGGGTGTGGAAGAGGCGGCGCTCAGGCGAAGGGGCATTTGGTCCTGGTGCTCCTGGCTCACTCTGGCTTTTGGTCTCCTCCAAGACAAACACCAAATGCTTGAGTGCTGAGACCGTCCACCCTGGGTGTGAATGCAGATGGAGAGCTCAGTTTTGGTTTCTCAAAGAATGGACTTCATTGCGCAAGCTGCTTTTTGACTGATGAGCTGATTAAAAGGAAGAGAAAATCCTCTTCCAACAGAAACCACGCACCAACCCCTTCTGGGGTTTAAATGACGTTCAAATCCAGCAGCAGCTTGGCTGCTGTTGAGGAAAACCAGGCAGAGCCAATTCAAGCTTCACATCATAAGGTGCTAAGAGCGGCAGTCTTGGATCTCCAGGGAGGACAATGTCTTCCCTTAAAAACACAAGTTAGGGCCAGAGAGATGGCTCACTGGGTGAAAATCTTTGCCCTGCAAGTCCGAGGATCTGGTTCCCCTGTGCCCATGTAAAGGCTGGGTGTGAAGTGTGTCTGCAATCTCAGTACTCCTGACAAGGAGATGGGAGGCAGAGACAGAGACAGGAGCACAGCCTTGGTGTTGGTCTCCAGGCAGAAGATGAGGACCAACACCTAATGTTGTCCTCTGATCTTCATATGCATGCTGTCACACACATGCATCCACATTCACTCATACAAATACACACACACACACACACACACACACACACACACATGTTGATTCTCTCAACTCCGGCTTTTGCTGCAACAAGAGAAATGGCGTTCCCTTTCCCAAAATGGGTCACCGAGACAGTCTGTAACTGTGACTAACTGGTGCCCCATGCCTCAACTTTTTTTTTTTTTTAAGATTTATATATTTTATTTATGAGTGCTCTATCTGCATGTACACCTGCATGCCAGAAGAAGGCATCAGATCCCATTATAGATGGTTGTGAGCCACCATGTGGTTGCTGGGAACTGAACTCTGGACCTCTGGAAGAGCAGTCAGTGCTCTTAACCGCTGAGCCGTCTCTCCAGCCCCTCATGCCCCAACTTTTACACTCCAGAATGCCTTGGATGGTGTGTGATTAAGATACTTGTGATTCCATTCCCATTCTGAATCACTAAAATCGTTTTGCTAAAATCTATTTGTTGATGTAGGGACATTTTCACAATATAAAGCTGTCTATAGCATCGATGCGGGAAGTGATGAGCTAAAATGTGAAATGATTGTCTCTGGACTTTGAGATTACTGGTGACTTGGGTCTCCCATTTTCCGCTTCACATGTCATCTTTAATTTTTATTTTTGCATTTCTTTATTTTACGTATATGAGCGTTTTGCTTGTATATATGTCGAGTGCCTTTGGAGGTCAGAATAGGGCATAGGACCCCCTGGAACTAGAGTGACAGACAGTTGTGGTTGTGAACTTCCATGTGGGCGCTGGGAACTGAACCCAGGTCCTCTACTAGAGCAAGTGCTCTTAACCTCTAAGATGTCTCTCCAGCTACTCAAGGGTCACCTTTTTATACCTATCTATCTATCTACCTATCCATCCCTCTCTATATATTTTTTTTGAGAAAGGGTCTCTCTATTATGTAGCCCTGGCTGTCCTGGAACTTGCTGTGTGGACCAGACTGGCCTCAAACTCACAGAGATCCGCCTGTCTCTGTCTCTCAAGTGCTTGGATTAAAGGCATGTGCCACCGTGCCCAGCTCCTCACGTGTCAGTTTTTCTCTCTCTCTTATTCAAGTGATCTGGAAGCTCTCTGAGTAGAGATTCAGCACTCTCTGCAGTTTTAACCATCCACTGGGGTTTGCAGAATGTATCTCCCTGTCCCCCAAAATAAGGGAGTTACTGCATAGAACTGTTGAATGGTAGGTTGGACAGTTTAAGTCAAGAACTTGAGATGGAGCTCACTGGTAGAGCAAGTGCCCATGGACCTGGGTTTGAGCCAAAGCTAGGCAAAAATAAATACATTTATTAATTTTAAATAAAATAATTTTAATGTTATTTTTTTAATTGTATCTGCTTTGGTGTTTCACCTGCATGTCTATCTGTGTGAGGCGGTCCCATCCCCTGGAACTGGAGTTACAGACAGTTGGGAGATGCACGTGGGTGCTGGGAATTGAACCTGGGTCCTCTGGAAGAGCAAGTGGCCTGTGCTCTTAACTGCTGAGCCATCTCTCCAGCCCCTAAAATAACTTTAAAAAAATGGACTTTGAGGAAAATTTTATTCTTAACTGCTCTCACTGGAAAGCAAGGAACGACACTCACAAAAGATGGACTGCTTCCTAAGAGAGCAATTGTTGGACAGAGCTGTTCTTGTCACATGAGTTTCGGTGGGGGGGGGGGGGCGGTATCAAAGCCAAAAGAACCCTCTGTCACCATCTGAGTCACCAGCAGTCTCTAAAGGACATGCAGAATCTTTCAAGCTTCAGTGGTGAATTTTAGACTTGAGGGCATGTAGTTTATGAAGACTGAGGCCAGGGGTGCCTGCGAGGGAAGTAAAGAGGCATTGCACCGAGTAAGAACACAGTTGTTTTTTTTTTTTTTTTTTTTGTATAGTTGTTTTATTTTGAGACAGAGTCTCACGTAACTGAGGCTAGCCCGGAACTTGCTACTTAGATTGACCTTGAATGTCTCATCCTCCTGCTTTAACTCCTACCCCTCGAGTGCTGGGATTACAGGGTGTGCCCCCCGTGTTGGGTTTACACAGTGCTAGGGACTCAGCCCTGGGTTTGGTGCTTGCCAGACAAGCACTCCACCAACTGAGCTACCTCCCAGCCCTTCTGCACTTGAACTCAACTTGTTCTGGAAGCACCCTGGTACCTTCCTGAGTCAGCTCCCTGACCATCTGACTCACTCCTGAGCCACGAGAGTCACAGCATCCTTAAAGACATCTGCTCTACTTCTAAGTCCCCTGTTCCTAGGGTCACATCGCCCAGATCTCATCACCTGCGTGATGCGTTCATGTGTGTCTGTGAGTAGGATGAGCAGGAACACGCAGGACGTCTGGCACGCGGCATAGGCACAAGACTGGAGGATGTGTGCACCTCGTGGCACCCGTGAGGACAGCGCTGAGAAGTAACGGATGCACGCAACAGTGGGAGCCGCCACATAGATTCAGTTTCTGTGAAGAACATTCTAACTAGTGAGGCCCAGTGAGGGAACGCTAATTGAACCCACATGTCAGGATCCGGTCAGAAGGCCGTTTGCTGGGTTGGATATAGTTGAGGGCAATGGGCCAGAAGTAAGAGCCCCAGTGTGACTGTTGGTGCCGCTCGGCCTCTGGGCTAAGGCCAGATACAGCTGCTGCTCCCCTAGGCACACAACCTGCCTCTCAGCCTCCACTGAGGGGACCTCTTCTGTTGCCACTGCGGGTGAGTGACAGTGACCTTTGTAAAAATGAGGCGCCATGTCAGCAACTGCTGGACAGAAACTGAGCGTAGTTTCTGGTCTCCCTGCCAACCCTAGTTTACCTCAACTAAAAGCGTGTTCTTTGCCTGTTGGGGAGAGGGTTGGTCTTCATTGTTTCGGCTTTTAATCTTGCCTGAAGGTGGAAGTCTTTGGACCAGTTTGCAGAACCCTCGGGGCTCGGGCTCCACACAGGCAAATCACCTCAGAATCCAAGAGATGGGACTCAGCCATTGCATCTATCAGAATCTCTCTTCTGCCCCTTGACCACAACGGGGGTTGCAGCCAACTCCTGAGTTCTCCCTCTAAATCTGTCCCCGAGGCTCCGTGCGCAGGAGTGAGCCGGAGACCTCAGGCCATCAGCTATCTGGAAATGCTGCCTCCAGCTGTGGAAGACGTAACCATGGTCACCAGCAAGCGCCTGCTGATTTCTCCCAAGTGCAATTTATGAGGCAAAAATTTCGCTCTTCATAAAAAGGTCCCAGGCTCCTGTCAGGAAGGGTAATTGCAGCTTTTAGCTGCCTGTGTCACCCCCATCATCCATTTCCTCAAGTGTTTAGTGGCCGTTGCCCATGGGATTTAGGTCATATTCTTCGTTAATGAGTAAAAGAGGATATGAGGTGGACATCCAGGCCCGGTGACTCAGCCGGGCCCTGCATCCCAGTGAGCAGCTCTTCTAAGAGCCTTGGCTGTGATTTGTTCACACTGGGCCTCGCCTGAGGGGCACCGTGGAAGGACGAGTATGGCTGGGCTTCTGCATCCTGCCTGCATGTGTCTCAGGGGTATCACAGGGTCGTGTGGGTCAGTGAGTGGGGACAATCTGTCACACACTGGCCAGCTTTATTCCGGTCATCTGGCCCCAGAGCACTGTATCCACTGCTCCCTCGTTTCCCCGTGGGGGCCCAAGTCCACACAAACACTGTTTCACCTGCGGCGGATGCTGGATCCAGGTGCTCACTCCCAGTCTCGCCATCTCCTCCACCACTGAGCTCTGCCTGGTCCAGGCTGCAGCGTGCCCCTTTGCATTGTGTTCTTTGAGTTTTCTGACTCAGATGAAATACTATATTATGTCCATTTTTTTGATGTGTGTGTGTGTGTATGTGTGTGTTGTATTGTTTCACCAATCTGACTTGAGTAAAGCATTCTATTATTTCTCTTTTAATTTTAATTTTTCTGCATGCCATCCGGAGAATTAGAGTCTCCTTTATTTACCTGTCATTCTTTTCAGTCTCAGTGGAGAGCATACATAATTTTGATGAGCGTGTAATTTGACCCTCACAGTTTATAAAGTGCCTTCGCCCACCTGCCCAGCAACAGGAAATCAGCAGTGTTCTTCTCAGGAGGTGGAAGCTTATCCTGCCTTCCTTCAGGAACGTGGAAAGCAAGGCTGTCAGGAAAACAACCCGTCTGAGGTGCAGTGGACTTGAGGACTGACCCAGCTAAAGCTGTGTGCATCCTTGTGTGGAAAAATCTTCCCACCCACTTTTAATGCAGCGCAAACAATGGTGTAAGGTTCTTTTCTTAATATTACTTCAAAATGGGAAGTGATTTTTTTTTTTTTTCTACACTGCCACCCGGTGTCACCCGAATGGCCGTGCTCACTGAAGCCACACTTTCACTATGTTAGAAGCAAAGCTACTATGACTTTTGGGGGACAGGGAAATTTTATTCCTTTGAATTATTTCCTTGAAACAAATGGACAAGAACAGAACCAAGGAGTCAGTGAGCACGAATTTATGACTTTCAGTTTGCTTTGGTATTACTAACCAGAGAAAGCCCAGCCTGTTTACTTACTATCCATCAATGTATACATTCATTTCTTTGTTCAAGCATCCAACCACCCACCCCTCACCCATCAGCCACCAATCCATTCATCCCATTCTATTTCCTCCAAGCCTTAAACATATTGCAGACATTAAAAAAGAAAAAAGTCTGCTCTGGTACATATGTGGATGTGGTGGGGGTGGTCCTGCCCTTCACCCCCACCCCGGTTGTATACTCTTTTGATGAAGCACCTCTTTGTGACAAGACCCTGCTGCTGCCCAGGCCCCCTGAGCAACACACACTCAGGCCCTGCTCCCACTTTGCTGCTGTGAACTGAATCCTTCACTGATGCCCTCGTTCCAGCAACCTTGGCTTCCCTTTGCTTGTTTTGGAAGACCTAGTCCCATAGCTAAAGCAGTTGGATGATTCCAGCTGCTGCTTTAGGGCCTGGCTAGTGGAGGGTCTGTGCTGGAGACACATGGCCTGAGGCTGGTGGGGTGCCAGGCGATGTCCCCGGGGGGGAAGGAGAGACAAGTAGTAGCTCCAAGACAACCTAGAAGGCCAGTGGCCTGTTATGGAGTATTGACTGAGGAAGACTGGTGTGGCCTCCCTGGTGGCCTTGGAAGGTGACTTTGAGATTCTCTGCTCTTTCCTAAAGCTTGTGGCCCACCAACCCCAGCTTGTCGCTTGTCACAGTGTGTTTATCTATTTATGTACCTGGGAAGCACGCCAGGGGAATCTTGGCAACCAGTCACACACACACACACACACACACACACACACAGACACACACACACAGATACAAACACAGGCACACTCAGACACACAGATACACACAGACACACAGGCACACAGATACACAGACACAGACACACACATACACAGGCACACAGATACACAGACACAGACACACACAGGCACACACATACACACACAGAGACAGACACACATATACACATAAACAGGAATACATACAGATACACATACAGAGAGACATACACACAGACACACACATACATACACAGACACATACATACACACACAGACACACTCACAATACACACACATACACAGACACAGACACACATACACAGACACACTGACACACTTACAGATACAGACACAGACACACACACACATACAGAGACACACAGACACAGACACACAGACACATATACACAGACACACACACACAGACACATACACAGACACACATACACACATAGACACATACAGAGGCAGACACACACATAGACTCACATACATATACAGACACATACAAACAGACACAGACACACGCGCGGACATACACATACACAGATACATACATACACACAGACACAGACACACACAGATGCAGACTCATACATACACATACACACATACACAGGAACACACACATACACAGACACACATACACACATAGACACACACAGAGGCAGACACACACATAGACTCACATACATATACAGACACATACAAACAGATACAGACACACAGGCACACACACAGTCACAGACACAGATACACACAGATGCAGACTCATACATACACACACACACAGACACAGGAACACACACAGACACAGACACACACGCAGACACACACATACACAGATACATACATACACACAGACACACACACACACAGACTCACACACACACACACAGACACATAGAGACACACACGGATACACACAGACACAGACACACACACACACATCCTGGCTGGCTCAGATTCCCAGATATCTCTCTTCTTAGGGTGGGATTAAAGGCACGTGGCACCACGGTTCTGCTTGTTTCTATACTAAGTAAATATACTGCCATGGTAAAAAAATATATAGGTTAAATAAAAACAGGTTTCTTGAGTCCACCATGGAATAGAGTTCCTGGGATGGTGTGGACAGCCTTCAGGGCTGAGCCACGGGAGGGTGAGGCTAGAGCAGGGCTGGAAGCCACCTTATGGCACTTCCCACCTGTGTGACCTTGAACAAATCATGTAGTGCTCCTCACTGCCTTGACCAACGCCTGGGAAGAAGCTACTCGAGGAAGGGAGAGCCTATTTTGGCTCATGCAAAATGGTCACAGTGTGTCTGAGTAGGAGCGGAGACAGGCCCGACTGGTGGTGTGCACCAGGCTTTCCTGATCCTTCCCCATCTTTTTCAGCCTGCTCATCCAATCCGGTTAAAGGTGAGTCTTCCCTCCTCAGTTAAATCTCTCTGGAAACCTCCTCAAAACAGAGATATAGAGGCATGTCTCCTGAGAGGACCAGGGTGCCATTTTTGTCCCAGGCTCTGTCAGGCTCGGTGGGCCCTGACCACAGCTCTTGAGAATCCTCAGTAGTTTTTGGAGAGTCCCGAAGCCAGCATCCCTCATTTCCCCTGTGAGCTCCTCACTTCCCTTCTGTGAGATGTAAGGAGCCGTGTTCAGGTCCTGACCAATCAGAGATATCTCCCAGTGATTGCCTGTTTCACTTAAAAAACTCAAGTGGTTGCATTTTGTGGTGGCCATTTTTTTTTTTTTTTTTTTGAGTGGCAGACCCCAGCACAGTCTGTGTTCCACAGAAACAAACTGCTTTTTGTGTGGCTGTACGTACCTCTCAGTGCCTACTTGAGCTATTCCGGACCTAACATCTCAGAAGTGTTCCAAACCAGTCAAGTTGACAATGGTTAAGCATCACATCCCTGTTAAGCATCCGGGTCCCTAAGTGTTTCTTCGCTCATCTGGAGAACGCGAACTCTAATCCTACCCTGCACACAGGACTAATTGAGAGCAAACATGTCTCACGCCTCACATGTGTGTGACAGAAGCTGTAAAGCAGAGTCCGTCTCTCCCAGGCACTGTCTTCTGTAAAGCCAGCTTTTAAAAGCAGCAGAAGGAGAGTTAATTTTTTAATGCAGAATAAGTGGACTTTTTTTTTTTTTTAAGGACAAGGTCTCACCTGTAGCTGGCTAGCTTGGAACTTAGAGAGATCTGTCTGCCTCTGCCTTCCAAGTGCTGAGATTAAAGGTAAATGGACTCTTTGGAAAACACTGGCAAGGTTGCAGAACCCAGCACTGGTGAACCCTGAAGGCATGTGTGCTTTCAAAGGTGCAAAGGGGACGGGAGGAGAAGCCTCAAAGACATGACTTCTTCTTAGTGAGCAAACAACACGGAGAAGCAGCACAGTGCCCGCCCTTCAGCAAAGCTACTGTAAGTATTCGAGGGGGCAGTCAGATGCACGCATAGCAGCTTTCATTCCCAGCATTGCTTTCAATGCAAAAATAAGTTAAATGTCCACCTTTACCAAGCTCAGACACAGCCTTACCTCTGAAACACAGTTGGAAACCAATAAGACCAAAGTGGTAACCAGGGTGCGTCAGTAATGAATTCTAGGTTTGTGACGATGAAAAGAGCTTTCTCTGTATCAGGTTCCAAATGGGACATGTATAGTGTAATTTCATATTTGTGAAGGCTTAGGGGCACCAACATTGGAGAGCAAACGTCCTGGGTGGCTTCTGAGCCCCTCTTTCCCTGGATTAAGAGGTGTCTTTGGTTCCTTACACAAAGTGCCCTCAAGCCAGCTGCAGGGGACTGCTAGCCATTGTTAGTCATGCACACACACTGTAACTAGCTCAGAAACCAGTCCCATTGCTTTTGAGTTTATGCTCCAGAATGCTTCCTGGCTACCACATCACTGGATCAGAGCACAGAGGCTCCTTGCCTCAGTTTCCCCAGAATAGGGAAGCACATGAAGGAGACCAGTGTTTCTATCCCCCATAAACCAAGGAGAATTCAGGCTCTCACTGAGGCAGGAGACAAAGGTTAACCTTCTACCTCCCCTTGACCGTACTGGGAGCAGAGGGACCTGGTCAACAGTGGCCACAGGTCATGGCTGTCTGGACTCTCAGCCTCAGGGCACAGACAGGCACCATCCTGTGAAACACCAAGTGCTGGGTGCACAGAGGTCAAGATCCAGGCTTCTTGCCCTGAAGGAGCTCAGCCCAGGGGGAAAGCAAATAATGCAAACCTCCATGTGACTGGAGGAAAGGTGACCCAGCCGGGGAGGAGATGCCCTTGTGCTGGACCTGGAACAGGGGTGTTATAGAGGCAGGGCGAGCTGCACAGATGGAGAACACCTCCTGCCTGGCCCCTCTGGATGGCGTCTTCATTCTGTCCACCGCTCTGCCTCTCTGCCTCGTGGCCCACAGAGTCCGGATGTGCCACCAAAGAGCCAGCTTCCCGTGGTTTCCAGTCGGGAGGATGTTGGGTAGAGGCTGAAATTTAATCCCACTTCCTACTCTGTGCCTCTGCATATTCTGACCCCTGCAAACCGTAGCCAGGAGAGGAGGGTCCTGAACGTACAATGCTCAGAGGCCCCACGGCAGCCGAGCGAGTGATGGTGGAAGAATGGAGTGAAGTCCTGAATCCCCACTGTAGCCTCTCAGGGATGACTCCAGCCAGCAGCAGACATAGACATCTTTGAGACACAGCTTGAGGTCAAAGGATTACCCTGAATGTGTTCAGAAACTGTAATCTCCCAGGTATGTGCTGCTTCACGGAGATCCATGTGAGTGCACACACCCAGGGAGGGATGAGACAGCAGGGTTCCCTGCAGTCAGTCTGCTTCCGCTGAGGCTCATCAGTTAATTAATTTTTTGTGTGTGTGTGTGTGTGTGTGTGTGTGTGTGTGTGTGTGTGTGTGTGTGTTGAGAGTGGTATGGCATACCCTGTGGAGGTCAGAGGACGGCTTGCAGGAGTTAGGTCTCTCCTGTCACCATGTGGGTCCTAGGGATGGAACTCGGCTCATCAGGCTTGATAGTCCAGCCTTTGCCCACGGTGGTGGTTTGAAATTGAATGGCCCCCACGGAGTCGTAGATTTGAATGCTTGGTCACCAGGGAGTGGCACTGTTCAAAAGGATTAGGAGGTGTGTCCTTGTTGGGGAAGGTATGGCCCTGTTGGAGGAAGTGTGTCTCTCACTGGGAGAGGGCTTTGGGGTTTCAAGGGCCCATGCCAGGCCCAGTGTCTCCCTTCCTGCTGCCTGTAGATCCAGATATAGAACTCTCAACTACTTCACCAGCACCATGTCTGCCTGTATGCCGCCATGCTCCCCGCATGATGACAATGGACTAAACTTCTAAAACTAAGCAATTCCCAACCCAATTAAATGTCCTCCCTTCCTTCCTCCCTTCCTTTCTCCCTTCCTTCCTTCCTCCCTTCCTTCCTTCCTCCCTTCCTTCCTTCCTTTCTTCCTTCTTTCTTTTCTTTCTTTTTTTGTTTTGTTTTGTTTTGTTTTTCAAGACAAGGTTTCTCTGTTGTAACCCTGGCTGTCCTGGAACTCACTCTGTAGACTAGGCTGGCCTCGAACTCATAGAGATCCGCCTGCCTCTGCCTTCCAAGTGCTGGGATCAAAGGTGTGCGCCACCAGCACCTGGTTAGATGTTTTTTCTTATAAGAGTTGCCATGGTCATGGTATCTCTTCACAGCAATAGAACACTGACCAAGACACCCACTGAGCCATCTTACCAGCCCCTGAGGTTGTCATTCAAAGCAGCCCTCCACACTGGGCATGCAGAGTAGAGGATAGCCTTCTAAATCTAGTTTCCTGATGTCGCACCTGGAATCTGTGAGTTGTAAAGTCAGGCTGGAGTGTTGAGGTGAGGACTACCCCACGGAACAGAACTTTACAGAGAAAGGTCACAAGAAGTTAAGACAGCTGGGATGGCTGGGTACTGCCTCCTCTGACGCAGTGACATTGCCATTCCCACAAAGGTTCCCCTTATCCCTTCAGCTTTCCCTCACTGTCCCTCTCTCCTCACCTGGCCCTGGGCTCAGGGCTGGAGGGTGCTGTGGTACTTGTGTGAAGGTTTTCTCCTGATGCACGGAGGGAATTGTTCTGGAAACTGAGATTCCTTCCTGGCCCCAGTGGCTCATGGAGCATGCGTGAGCCCTGCTCTGGGCTGGGAGTAAGGGAGGAGAGAGGGAGTCACATACCCAAGAAGTCACGACTCACTTGTGGGGTACTGACAGAAGGTGGGTTTTAAATCCTTATCTTGGGGGTGGTGACAAAGGGATAGGCCACCATTTTTTTTTCAAGGTGGGGGGGGTGTTGGTGGAGCAGGTTTTAAGACAGAAAAGACATTTATGCATTTTATTCTTTAAAGAAATGTTCTCATGTAGCCCAAAGTGGCCTCCAACTGATGATGTAGATGAGAGATCCCCCTGCCCATCGCCAGTGCTAAGATTACGGAATGCTAGAATTGCTAGAAGGCTTAGGTTATGTAGCCCTGGGGACTGAACCTAGACCCTTATGCATGCTAGGCAAGCACTGTACCAGCTGAACCACATCTCCAGCTCCATTTATGCCTTTTAGAGTAGGCATCAAGCGCTGTGAGAAGGTCAGAGGTCCAAGCGTGAGGTGAGAGCCATCATGATTACGGAAGAGGTTGTGACCGATACTCACAGGCTCCGGGCTTGAGCTCTAGGTAAACGCGACCCGCGTCACCATCTCCCACTGTCACGGGTACAGGAGCTTTGTGGTAGGGAGGTTAAATTTTCCTACTGGACTTGTGGCCTTTTAGAGAGAGTGAAGACCTGATTAATGAGATTTTAAGCAACCAAAATTAATCGGAGTATATTAGGAAGTCCTAGAATTGAGACCCCGAGACCTGAAGGAGTTTGGTATCTGTGGGAGAAATATCAATGGAAATGTGAGGGGAGGTGAAGCAGGGACCTCATCTGGGTGCCCCCGGAAAGGATGGGCCTCTGGGATGATGTTACTGTCCAAGAACTGTAGTAATGGCAGTTCAGGTCTGCTCTGGTGTGAAGCCCATGCACATCCAGCACTCTCTGAGGACCCCCTCATCACGAGGGAAGGTATCTGTTTATTTGACAAGGATGGCTGCGGGAAGAACTGTGCTTGAGGAGGAAGACAGATGATAGATTTTGAATAGCCAGACTAAGTAACTGTGCTGGTTAGCTTTTAAAGATTTATTTACTTTTGTGCAGGAGTGTTTTGTCTGCATATATGTCTGTATACCATGTGTTTGCAGTATCCATGGAGGCCAGAAGAGTTTCGGATGGTTGTGAGCTGCCATGCGGGTGCTGGGAATTGAAGCCAGGTTCTCTGGAAGAGCAAACAACCAGTGCTCTTAATCTCTGAGCCATCTCTCCTTGAGCTGGTTAGTTTTTATTGTCAGTTTGACACAAGCTGAGTCGTCTGGGAAGAGGGACCCTCGATTAAGGAATTGCTTAGGTCAGATTGGCCCATGAACATGATTGTAGGGCATTGTCTTGATTGTTGCTGATGTATGATGTCTCAACCCACTGTGGGCAGAGCTACCCTAGGCAGTGGTCCTGGCTATATACAAAAGCTAGCTAAGCAGAGACAAGCCAGAGAGTGAGCCAGTAAGCAGGGTTTCTCTATGGTTTTTGCTTCAGTTATTGCTTGAGGTTTTGGCTCTATTATGGATTGCAACCTGGGAGTGAGCATAAGCCAAATAACCCCCTTCCCGCTCAGGTTACTTCTGGTCGGAGTGTTTTATCAGAACCGAAAGGAAACCAGGAGAGCAACCCTGGTTAACTGCAAATGCTCACGAGAAAGGGCTCTGTGAAAGTCTACTTCCTGCCAGACTACCAGCCCAGGGTCAGAGGCTTTTCTAACTTGCATGGACGATGGGAGTAGCTGTAGACTCGTTCTGAACCTCAAGCTGACCAAGGGACGTGCTGCTTGTTTACACGCTGTGTCCGTCAGGTTGGGCCGAGGCATGCTGCAGTTACAAACAGCTAGAGAAACCTCAGTGGTCTAAAATAACAAAGGTTTGTTCGTTTGTTCGTTTGTTTGTTTCTCGCAATTACTTGTCGGTCACAGCCTGTCCTAGTGTGTCAAAGAGACAGGCAGCCATTGTTTGGACAGTTGCGTGGAAAAGTGTAGGTAGATGGTCTCTGGCTTGCAGTGGTTAGTCTGGGAGTTTTCAAATTTACAACAATTCAGAAGTGATATGCTTTCAGTATGCAGTGTACTTGGTACTCTGAAGTGGGATCTTTTCCTGGGTGAGAGAATGTGAATTGGACCTCTTTTGCTGCTGAGCTGTGTCACTGACTGAAGCTCCCAGTCAGCCCTATGGTCACAGAACAGTGTGAGGCTGAGGTAGTTAATGCTGGGTAGTCAGGTATGTTCAACATGTTTGCCAACAGAGGACATGCCCCATCATAAGTTCGGGAGGATCCGTATTGCCTTTTTTTTTTCTTTCCCCAGACAGGGTCCTATGTAGCAGAGGTTGGTCTTGAACTTGAAATGTTGCTGAGGCTCACCTTGAACTCCTGATCTTCCTGTTTTCATCTCCCAAGTGCTCCCAAGGTTACTGTGTTGGCTTCCAAATATCTACCTGGAAGAAGCTGTTGTCATTTGTACTCACAGGGTAAGTCCCATGGCCCTGCTAACTTCAGGTAGGAAGAAGTAACTCTTACCAGGTGCCTGGAGAATTATGAACAGTGCTGCTGACGTCCACATTGAAAGAACACAGCCTACGGCAAACTTCTGGAGCAGACTCTGATGGCTTTTGACACTGTGAGAAGGGAAACCTTAGCACGGTTGGCTTCAGTGAAGTCTTCTAGAAAAGTAAGGCCTTAAAGGACAGCCCAAATGGCAGACCTCTGGACAGGTCAGAGGGAGCAGCCTGAGACAGAAGGTTCAGAACATTTTGTTGTGTCTTCTCCTGACCCTGGTCTCTTGCAAGCTACAGGATTCACAGTGGTGGAGGAAGCTGGACAAGATTATGTTAGGATTAATCGGAGATGAGAACTGACGGCTCATTAAGCATTAGCCAGGAAAGGAGACACGTTGGGACTTCTCAACCTTTGTCTCTATGAGGCTGACTGACCCTCAGTGCCTTCTGTAGCAGACAGGCCCTGTAGTCAGTCCATCCCCACAGCCAAAGACACATGCCTGGAAGGGGGTGGGGCAGAGGGAATGGAGCCCATGTTGCTGCGTATTCAGCCAGAGAAAACTCCAACTGAGACATTTTCTATATTATCCTCTATCCTGAATGCTGAGGGGAATCTAGAGAGAAAGACAAGCTTGGGAGCCTTTAGTCAATGTCTTCAGGGCATCCCTGATCTGAAAGGGAAGGTGAACCATTCACTTCCTGCCTCCCGGTCTTCAAAACAGTGGATGGACTTTGGCAACAGGAGCCAAGGTAGGCTGAAATGCCAAGTAGCAGGACTTCAAAAGCCTTCACTGCTCCCCACTGAGGTTCCTCTGAGAGGTGTCTTATTGGATCCTATCTGTCTGCCAAGCCATTGCAAGGAATAAATGAGCCCTGTGATAAGAAAGTGCTGAATAAAGAAAACAGCATTTAATAACACATCATTTGACAAACCTGAGTGTGTGGATTTCGTTGGCTTCCTGTCGAGGCCCAAAGGGTGGCCTGAAATCTGTGCTTTTCCCTTCCATTTAGGAATTGGTCATTCTAACAAATTACACAGCCAGCTTCCAAAGGAAAAATTGGAACCATAGGACACAGGTGAGGAGTTGGAGTAGGTATTAGGCCAGCTGGGCTAGGAGTTCAGATGGGTAAGGATGGGGAGGTGGGAAGCCTAGGACCAGGGAGGAGATGGCATAAGTTGGTGGAAGATGGCCCAATTATTCATCTTTGGCTGAGCAGATATAGGCCGCTGTCTTACTTTTCTACTGCTGTGGGGGAACACCATGACCAAGGCAGCTTATAGAGGGAAGGTGCGGTGGTCTGAATAAGAAAGGCCCCCATAGGCTTATCTATTTAGATGTGTAGTCATCAGAGAGTGGCACTACCGGGAGGTTTGGCTTTGTTGGAGTAGGGGTGGCCTTATTGGAGGAAGTGTGTCACTGGGAATGGGGCTTTGAGATTTCAGAAGCCCAAGCCATATCCAGTGCCACTCTCTTCCTGCTGCCTTTGGGTCCAGATGTAGAAGTCTAAACTACCATGTCTGCCTGTGTGCTACCATGTTCCTCGTCGTGAGGATAATGGGCCAAACCTCTGAAATTGTAAGCTGAGGAGACAGAACAGACTCCACTTGAGGCCCGAGGCTTCACCTCAAGTTTGCCCTGGGCCTGACCCTGAAAAGTTATCAATTCTAAGAGAAAGCCATAACCCTCCCCTCCCCCCGAAGGGCAACCAATCAGAGATGAGGGCAACCAGAGTGTAGCCACAGGAATGCAGGAAGGTCTTATCTCAAGGCTGGACATCTGTGCCTGGTAGCCCCACATACCAGGAAGTACATGAGTGTCTTATCTTGAAGTTAGCCAATCACAAACTGACCCATGTAACTGTCTCACTGACCACCAATCATGTTCCCTATTACCTCACCCAGGCTGAAATTCTCCTTACAACCTATAAAAAGGCCAATAAGCCTTTGTTCAAGATCACCATTTTCTTGAATGGCTGACCTCTGAATGCGGGAATTTTCTTTCTTGAAATCAAAGTGCCTTTGCTTTTTGCATTCGTGTTCTCAGTGGTCTTTGCGAGGCGAATTTCGGACCTTACAAAGCCAGCCCCAATTAAATGGTCTCTTTTATAAGAGTTGTCATGATCATGGTGTCTCTTTACAGCAATAGAACGCTGACCAAGACAGAGGGTTTATTTGGGGTCTTACAGTTCCAGAATGATAGGAGTCCATTATCATCATGGCAAGGAGCATGGCCCTAGAGCAGCAGTGGAGAGCTCACATCTTGGTCTGCAAGCAGGAGGCAAAGAAGCACGGTGGGAAGGACAGAAGTCTTTTGAAACCTCAAGCCTGCCCTCAGTGACACACCTTCTCCAAAAAGGCCACACCTCCTCTCCTTCCGCCAACTGGGGACCAAGCATTCAAACATTCACCTTCAAACCACCGCAGTCACAATCCTGCTGTCAAGCAATAGGATCTTGTATCCTGATGCAGGAGATTTATGGCAGAAGGTTGCGCATGGATGAGATGCGTGTGAGTTTCAAGAATAGGGACAGCTGAGAGAAAAAGACAACCTGGAGAGGCAGGCCCCAGGTCTGTCCCTCTCCCCCAGCCAGCCTCACTCCCCGTCCACCAAGTGGGAAGCCATGGACGCTTCTGAAGCACAGGCTGAACTTGGGATGCAGGTTTGCAGAGGAGGGGAAGGTGGGAGCTAGGAAAAATGAAGGCAGCTTTAGGCATACCTCTCTGAGGACTCTCTGAGGACTAAACCAGAGCCAGACCTTTCCCCTCCTCCATAGGGCTATGTGTTGTGTGAAGAACTATTTGAATCTTCCTTAGAGTGGTGCATGGTTCCTCAGAAGGAATAAAGTGGCCTCCCTACCTCCTTTCACACAAGGCAGGGATCACCCTGAACAGACCCCAGTTGGGTCAAAGATCAGTACTCCAATTATTAGGGAGCACTAAAGGTCTATTAAGAGAAAGCTGTTACCTCCTAGACCAAAAAAATAAAAAAGTTTAGTTTTAGTTATGTTTAAAATGATTTTATGCACTGTTGGGTGAGGGGCTGCCCTAGGGCTTGGCATTTTGTGTTGTTTTCAGGTGTTGGTTTCTGCGGGGAATGTTTGATTGCTTATGATCTGCACCTCCTCAGAGGTTAGGTATCAATAACAACACCCGAGCTCAGATGCTCAGGGTTCCACTGTGAGTATGGCACTTGCCATGATGGCGGTTCCCTCTGCTGAGGTCTGGAAAATGTCTCTGCCTCTTCCTTGCTGAGCTGCCAGGGCAGCGTACTACAACAGTTTTTACTTTTAAGAGTACTGCAGTGGGGAAGGTCAGTCACCCGGGCAAAGGACCTCCCTGTCAGGAAGGCGGGTCTGCTTTAAGCTATGCTAAAGGGATAGGAGGAAGAATTAGCTCTTCAGTGAGATAGTATACATCTCCTTTCCAGAATTTCCACTCTTAGGGCAGTCCCTAGGACCCCACCCTTCGCCCCCTACCCCACCCCCCACTCCAGGAGCTTCTGCTGATTTGCCCTCCTTCCTGAGTCCTGACTCAGACACAACTTTACCATCTTTTTGTTTTCGTTTTTCCTTTTCTGTTTCTTCTTTTCCAGTTCTGACCAAAGCCTGACCGCCTGTTCTTTGGTACTCTGGACTTCCTTACCCTTTCTCTAATGCTCCTCTCCCCACCGTGCAGCTGCTTATCCCTCATGTGCCTGATCTCCACCTAGCTTAACTCAAAAGCATGGCTCCCCCACTCCCCAATCTCTTCTCTGTGTCTCCATTTTCCTCTTCTGGGCAACTGTTGAGATTTACAGTTTGCCTGCCCTGGGGTTTTCTTTAACTTGAATAAAATTGTCCTTGAGCTAGCTACCTGCCAAGGTTACTGGGAAAAGCATGCAGTAGCCCGTGTCTGTAAAACGTTAAAGAGTAAACACGGTTATCTTGTGAGGGAGAAAACCGATGCCCCTAGAAGCTATAAGGTTGTTGATGAGGTTGGGTTATATCTCTAGGGGTTGTTAGCCTAGAGGCCCCAAGATGACAGAGGCTATTCCTACTGCTATTGGTCACGTTCCGGAACCAGCTGGTGAGGACCCTAGTGCTGAAGACATCCCGTGCTTTAGTCGCAGGGCTTGGAAAAATAAGGCTAGTAGGACTGAACCAGAAGTGCCTCCCCGCTGCGGGCCTTTGCAGTCAGAAGACGCCACTAAGGTTGCTCTAGAGAATTGAGGCCAAAAGTCCTGTGCAGCTGTGGGTCCTGCATTCATCACATTGGAAGTGCCATGCAAGACGAGCCAGCTAATACAATAGTGGTGTGAGTGGGTGTCAGTAGCGTCAACTTTCTGCTTGGACTTGAGGCCTGCTTCCCAGGGGGACATTCACAAAAACCTGTGACCAGGGAAGTCATAGGCTCTGGCGGAGAAGCAACTTCCATTGCCTTGTTAAATGGTATACCAGCTAAGATGCTTCCCTTGCATACTTTTCCATTCCTCCTCCTCCTCCCTCTCCTTCTCCTCCTCCTCCCTCTTCTCCTCCTCCTCCCTCTCCTCCTCCTCCCTCTCCTCCTCCTCCCTCTCCTTTTCCTCCTCCTCCTCCTCCCCCTCCTCCTCCCTCTCCTCCTCCCCCTCCCTCTCCTCCTCCTCCCTCTCCTTCTCCTCCTCCTCCTTCTCGTCCTCCTCCTCCCTCTCCTCCTCCTCCCTCTCCTTTTCCTCCTCCTTCTCCTCCTCCTCCCCCTCCTCCTCCCTCTCCTCCTCCCCCTCCCTCTCCTCCTCCTCCCTCTCCTTCTCCTCCTCTTCCTCCCTCTCCTTCTCCTCCTCCTCCCTCTCCTTCTCCTCCTCCTTCCCCTCCTCCTCCTCCCTCTCCTCCTCCTCCCTCTCCTTCTCCTCCTCCTCCCTCTCCTTCTCCTCCTCCTTCTCCTCCTCCTTCTCCTCCTCCTCCTCCTCCTCCTTCTTCTTATTTACTTTCCTCATTAGTGTTTCATACTAGAAACATAGTGTTTCAGAGTTGAGACTTTCTAACACCCACATTCTAGAGATGGAATAATTGACAAGAGGGCTCCAGGGTTGGGTACTTTGCTGGTGTTGGAGGAGAATAGATTCTATATGACTCTCTCTGAGGCTTATAGACTCTGTGGAAGAAAGGGAATGGAAATATAAAAGCTGGAGAAAGGATTGGAGTGTTGTACAGGATAAACCTCTAAACCACACTGTCACATTCTTCAGAAGTTCTGCTGGGGTTCCCAAAAGATCACCACACCTGGGCTTGTTGACTGGTGACATTCTCTCATAGAAGAAAAAGTTTGGGAGGAGGGAGCAGGGAAGGTCATGGGACCCTCAACTTGAGTATTCAGCCATCCCTCCCAAGCAGTTGTATGCGATTCTGCCCTAATTGCATGTGGTCTTGGGAAGGGCTAGAGTATATAGGTAGGGAAGGGTTAGGGGAGGGACTCCATCTACACAGCCATGAGCTCATCACACGTATTGGCTGCTGTAGACCTTCCAGTGTGGTAGCTTTAAGGTCACCCATGTTCCTACCCATACCCCTTCACCCATTGCTCTAGTCTAAAAGTAAGCCTGATGAGCTCATTGGTTCCCCAGAGTGACCTTCAGTAGAATTGTGCCTGGGATTGTTGTTGCGACTGTAGATAGGGAGAGATAGTTGTTGTTTATGTCTTCCCTAGGGAAGGAGTTTTAGCAACACATGACAAGGAGCCCCTCATGTTGTAGAAGTTTAGTTTTAGTTATGTTTTAAATGGTTGTTTTGTGCACTGTTGGGTAAGGGGCTGCCTAGGTCTTGGCATTTTGTATTGTCTGCAAGTGTTGGCTTTATGGTGGGGGATGTTTGATTGCTTATGATCTGCACATGCTATCAGTGGAACACCCAAGGAGCTGAAGTATCAACAAAAACCCCTGAGATGAGATGCTCAGGGTTCCACTGTCCAGTATGGTGCTAGCCATGATAGTGGTTCCCTCTGTTGAGGTCTGGCAGGTTTTGCACCTGTGAAAGCACCTTCCTATCTTCCTTGATGAGCCACCATAGCAGTGTACTACTACAAGTAGCACTTGAAATGTGGGACCCAACATCACGCCAGATAATCCAATGTGGAGAAAAGGAAGAACGAGAAAGAAATTCAAGATCTCACAGAGCCCAGTGAAGTATGCTCGGGGCAGCTCCTAGAGGACAGAGATTATTTATATGCAAAAATAATGAGTAGAAGTCTCCTGAAGGAAGAGGAGAGTGATGAAGCAAATAAGCTTCTATGCAGAGAGAAGGCTGTGAAAATTAAGTGAGAAAGAGGGCTCAAAAGTGAGAGCCACAGAATAGAGACCTTTAGAGAAAGAAACTTAAATGGTAACAACAAAGAATTCAGATGGGAGCAGGGAAAAAGCAAGGTTCTAACCACTTTTCCTGATCATAAGTCTATGTTGCCTCCTGCTGCTGGTGGCAGCCAGGACATGGGAAAACGTAGCCTACTGTTCAACAAACTGAGTTTGATGATGGCATTTTTTGTATGTGTGGAAGGTCCAGGCAGTTCTTTTGTTTGAGATCTCTGAAGAAGGTTGTTTTTTTTTTTTTTTTTCTCCCCATATCGGTGGTAGAATAGAATGGCAAACCACCAGAATGGAGGTTCTTCCCACTGGCCCTGGACCCTCTGCTGTAGAAGCTGCTGCTTGGAGCCAAGAAGCTACTGACATAAACTGAGACCCTCCCCTCCCGCAAACCAGACTCCATCTTAAAATTTGGAAAGTGTTTCCTTAGGGTCAGCACACAGAAGTTGTCTTCCAGAACTGGCTGAGGTTGTATCTCACGCTGGTAGCCGAACTCGGTACTATAAGAGTCACCCAGGTGGTGCTGGTTTAGAAGGCATGAAGGGGACATGGAAAGCAACTGAGACTTGGCACTAAGAGAGGTCAGGAGAGACCATTGGTAAAGGTACAGCCTCAGTAGCAGTTGAAGGCCCAGATTGAAGGGGCCATGCAGAAAGAAGTTAAGGCTTGGCACCATGAAGAGAGCCTGGGAGAGGCTATTGGTGAAAGTGCAGCCCAGTTGCAGCAAGGGAGCCCAGCAGTTCTGAAGATGCCAGTACCATGGAATGACCACCAAGAACAGTAACAGCAATGGAGTAGAGCCAGCCAGAACCTGGAGGGACAAGTTGTGTGTGCTGCAGAGGGCAGAATCAGAGATGTGACCCAAGTCCTATAGAGGAGCCCAGAAGATCATGGGTAAATTACAGATAATTGGATATTGATAATGTTTTTCTGTTGTCCAAAGACATTGTGAAAAGGTTGATGGATGTTTGGTTTCATTCGGTCCTGTGCATTAGCAACCCTTGTGATTGTTCCTCTTGTAAATAGTTTTGCTGGTGTAATGTTAAATTGTGTTATAGGGATGAAAAATTATTTTGGTTGTCTTATACAGAAAGGGGGAAATATTGCAGAAGTTTATTTTTAGTTATGTTTAAAATGCTTGTTTTGTGCATTTTTGGGCGAAGGGCTGCCAACGTCTTGGCGCTTTGTATTGTCTGCAGGTGTTGGCTTTATGTAAAAGATGGTTGATTGTCATATGATCCACACATGCTATCAATAGAACACCTGAGGAGCTTAAATACCAACACAAATCCCTGAGATGAGACAGTAGGGGTTCCACTGTGAGTGTGGCACTGGCCATGGCTGTAGTTCCGTCTGCTGAGGTCTGGCAGTATTTGCTCCAATGAATATGCCTCCGTGTCATTCTTGTGAGCTACACAGCAGCACACAGCTACACCTTCGCAATATAGGTTCTACCCTCCAAAGCGGCCTCCGAAGTATGCAAGGACTCTGTCCCCAAACCTACAAGTGAGTTGCGCTCCAGGCCTGGCATTGTATGTCCTGCTCTGCCTTTGGTGGCCGTGGAGACCTCTGCCTTTTTAAGCCTCAGCTGTGGACACGAGGTCCCTGGCGTTTGGGGCTGGAGGGCTGTTGGGGGGTGGGTGGGAGTGTTACACGCATTAGAGGATGCTCAAGAGAGCTCCCAGCTCCTGTTCCCTAGTTTCACTAGCATTACTGTCACCACAACCAGAGCACCTCAGGACTTCACCAGCTAAGGTCTCTATGGGAAGTCCGGGTCAGAAGGCTGGTCTGGAAGCTGTCTAGTGGGTCTGTGAGTGTGTTCTTCATTCCTACAAGGTTTTTTGCTGTCTGCCTGTTAGCATACTGTTTTGCACATTCTCTTCTCTCTGCAGAGGCATTCTGAGCCTTGTCTCTTTTTTGAACTCCTATTTACCATTCAGAACCCAGTTTAGGAATTCCTGTTTAACATTTCCCGATTTCTTCTGTAAGCAAATTGTTCCCTTCATTGACAGGATTTCTGAATCTCCTCTGGGTGGAGTTTTATTGTCTGTCTCTGTTAGACTAAGAATTCCTGAGGGAAGAAGGTCTTACAGCCAGTAATGACCAGCACAGAGTCAGACTCATGAGTCAGCCTAGCAAGTGTTTGTTTAGTTGATCATTTCAATGTTGGGAAGACAGAAGCATTCTTCAGGAGGTCCTGAGTTACCGGAAGGAAAGGCAGTCCCATCTCACTCACCAGAGGGTCTGTGGAGGCAAAAGTAGAAACTAAGTGTGACTTCACACCAAACTCTGGTTGTGGCACCAACCATTCCCAATCTAGAATTCTACAATAGAATTCAAAACAGGCCTCAGAGGACCAGAATTCTTGTTTACAAGGAAGGAGGCTGAAGTCCAAAGTAATGCCAGACCCTGCTAAGCACCCATGGACTTAGCATCCCTATGGGGATAAAGGTACAGGTCCTTGTGACCCCAGTTTGGGCCTGTGCTGGATCATGGGCATGTTGGCCTCTTGGAGAAAGACTAAGGAAGGTTCAGCCACTCTCCAAGAGCACATCTAGACCAGCCACCCCTACCTCTGTTGGGTCTGTGAAATAGCTCAACAAGACACTGAGAGAAACATGTGGCCATTTCCCGCGGTATACATACTGACATGTCAGGGCTAACCAATTAAAAAAAAAAAAAGCAGCCCCAAATGTGGGTGCACGGGGGTTTTAAGTGAAATAGCAGTCATTAGGAGGATCTCTCCGATTAGTCAGGACCTGAGCATGGGTCCTTACTGGATTGGCTCGATGCATCTGGCAGGGAAGTGAGTGGTTCTCAGGAAAGTGGGACGTATGAGAGATATGCAGAAAGCTCTAATTGGCCAGCAGCTGGTTTTGGGACTTTCTGAGAATTACCAGGGATTCCTGAAGAGCCGAGGTCAGGGCCTGCTCATTCCAAGGGTTGCCCTGGTGGTCCTCTCACCTCCAGGGAGTCAGGCTGGTCATGAAGCATGGTGCCACACAGAGAGTAGGTTGTTACCTAGGCCAGCCCCCGTTTGTTTTGCATGGAGGAGATGGAGGCACAGAGAGCCGTATAATTCAGCATCAGGAAGTCTGTGGGAGGCAAGAAGCAAGGATTTACAGCTGGAAATGCCATGTCCTAATCTCACCAAGTTCCCAGAGTCCACGCTACCTCTGCCCTGTCCTGAGTCAGTCCACACCCACGCACACCACACCCTCAGATCACTCGCCCCTCTGTGTCCTGTCTGTACTCTGAGAACCCCGACATCCCACCTCGCCTGGCCAGCCGGACTTCTACCTTGTGGAGGGTCTGCTCTCTCACCTGCTCTCTGAAAGCGGGCCCTGGTCCTGTGCGGTACACAGCTGGAGCTGCTTTCGGTCTGCTCCATGGCTGCACTGGGGATGGTCAGAGCTCCACTTACCGGAGATCTGGTGCTTTGTCAATTCCATCCACGCAAGACACAACCTCTCTCTCCTACTCAGATCTCCTTGGGTAATCTGTCCTCCAGCCTCCAATGTCTCCATTGCTCTTGGGCTTGTCTTCCTTACTGATTAAATGCTTTGAGGGTCAGGGAAGTGCATGGGCCTTTTCTACATATTCTTCAGAGCCAAGACTACAACTTCTTTATCTCAAAGGCTCAAGGGTGCAGGCCATCTTCTCCCTTCTTCTGCTGGGCCCCTCTCCTTTCCACTTTCCCTCCTCCCCTCCCTTCTTTCGACCGTGGAGCTGCCCATCCTGCCTGGAAGTCCTGTTGAAAAGGGTAGCCTTGAGACGTTCCTTAGGGCAGACAACCCTGAAGTAAGTCTCAACCTCTCACAAAAGCAGCAAACATAGACACTTGTTTGGTAGCTGGGCTTTACCCCCGAATCTGAGAGGCTGCGGCGGCTCACCTTTCTCTTCAGCCAGTCAGGTTCCTGAGCTTGAGTGAAAGGTCTCGAGAAAGGAAGAGGAGAAGAGACAGAGAGAAGTGCCACCAACACATCTATGCTCTGGCGCACTGTCTTCTCTACCCTCCCCCGGCCCCTCCAGTCTTTTCCTGAGAATGGTCCCATGGGCCATTCTCTCTCACAAGAGGTTTCCTAGGATCTCTGCAGAGAACAAGATAGCACAAGTTGTTAGAAAACACCCACGTAGCCCCAGGATGGCAATGGATCGTGAGAAGTCCCAGCCTCACACACACTGGCCCATCTCCCAGAAGCCCCTCCATAGGGCCTCCTCCCCTCCTGCCTCTCTCCAGAAAGTCCACACTTCTTCTTCTTTGTTCTCCTCCCAGCCAATCAGAATCAGCCATCCCAACCCTTCTTCAACTGTACCTCCCCTTTCTCCCTTCCTACCTAGGACCCTATATAACCCACCATTTTGTCCTAAGGGCCTCATCTGTCCCTGCCCTATCTAGGGACAGTCCTTTGTCTCTCTAGGGGACAAATATCCCTTCCCCTCTCCCATGCCCCTTCCCTCTCCTCTCCCTTATCTCTGCCCCTTGTCCCCTGCCCTCTGTCCGTCTGGGGCAAATACATCTCCTTTATGCTAAGAATCTGGTGTCTGGGTGTGCTCTGTGCAACTCTGAGGTCCTTTCACAAGTCACCAGCTGGGAGGTCATAGGGGCTTAGTCCCCACCTTCTTTTCTTGGAGAAGACCTGGACACTTAGTGATCTCTGGAAATACGACATTGAGTTGCAATTGGTGTTACCCCTTTTTGGAGTCTCAGGGTATTCCCAACACCCCCAAACTCCTCAGAAATGAAATATCTCAGGTGAGATGAATTTGCACAGCAGGTGGTGGAATGAAAAGGTGGGAGCTCCAGCTTCAGATCTACCGGTGGTTTTCTTTCTCCCATTTTCTTGTGGGGAGACCTTGAACCTCTTCCTGGTGCCTGAAGCCTGGGTTGTGAGGATTGCTATGCCCCAGGTGGAGACAGCATGCAGTGTGCAGAAAAGAAAGAATAATAATAATTAAAAAAAAAGCCCTAACATGTAGAGAGCATGTGCCGTATACCACACATGGGACTGGAATCTTACCTTACTCAATACTCATGGGTGCACACTTTCTGTCATGGTGTGTCCCTAAAAAATACCCTCAACACACCTGTTGTGGTATTAGAAGATGGGGATGTGGAGTTACTCCCTTGTGAGGGTGGGGCTCTCACAAAGAGGATTAGTGCCTTGTAAGAAGAGGCCAGAGATCTAGCTAGCCCTCTTCCCCCACCCCACCTCAGCCCATGTGAAGATACAGAGAAAGGCCAGATGTCCGAAGCTTGGACAAGAGCCATTATTACGCCTAGTGGAGCTGGCTCCCTTATCTCAGATGT
Organism: Cricetomys ansorgei; assembly: GCA_026225945.1. NCBI lineage: Eukaryota > Metazoa > Chordata > Mammalia > Rodentia > Nesomyidae > Cricetomys > Cricetomys ansorgei. Next base: position 8,734,101 of record JAMJFZ010001264.1, read on the forward strand.
CAGCCTGCAGAACTGGGAGAAATGAATGCTTGTTGTACAGGCCACCCAGGCTTGGCATTCTGCTCAGCAGCCTGAATCATCATCACCTCCATTTTACAACAGGAGCTTTGGACACAGAGAGATAAGTGACTTGCTCAGGGAGAGGCAGCCTGTGACCCTAGAGACACAGATCCTAGAGTGGTTAGTTTAGAAAGTGTAGCAAAAGGAGCAGAAGTGAAGTTGGCCTGTTTTAAGGATGGAGAGTCCCTGCTGAAGCATGTGGAGACAGTTTCCCTGGGCAGGGTGGACTGGTGGGCAGCCCCTCTTCCAAGTGGAGACTTGTCTGAATCGTGGCAGATGGGGTTTGTGGAGGCTCTGTATTCCTGTCTTTCAGGGTCTCTGTTGAGACAGATCATTGACCTCCTGCCCATCTGATTTATACCAGGCAAGCAGGAAGAGGCAGGGCCCGGCCTGGTACTTTTTGACTTGGAGGGAAGGGTTCCTTGTAAGACACGTGCTGGGGATTTGGGCAAGCAGCAAGGGTGGCATCCGGCTGACTTGCAAAGGCGTCTGTTGGCGTGCTGGCTGTGTGAAGGAGAGCGTGTAATTACAGCCATAAATCAAATGCGGACAGAGGAAAAGCTGTCAAACTTACAGGAGTATTCTGTACAGAAGAGGCAGAAAGCTGCAGCTGTGCCGTGGCAGCCAGACTGGCTAGATGCCAGCCGGGGGACCCACGGCGCCACGGTGCAGGATGTGTGTGTGAGGAGCAGGGGTGCCTTCTGTCTCAGGAGGTTATAGTTACAGCCTTCTTGCTGAGGATGACAAAATAGCCAGTCATCTAGAGAAGGAAGCTCTTCATCAAGGGACCTGTCCAGAGAGACGACTGTGGGGTAAGTTCAGTTTGTCCTCAGCATCCTTGTTCTCTTTCTGGGTCTGAGTTCTGACAGGCCCTGACAGCTCTTTGCCCTTTGGTAAAGCACTTAAAGAAAATGACTGTGTACTGGCGTTTGCTATTAGCTCCCTCCAGGGCCAGTCTTCTCATCTGTTTACTTTCTTCCCAGTAGGTTTATCCAGGCTTCGTTTTCTCCTTCTCAGCTTAACTGGGTCCATGTCTAGTCTTCGAAGACCTAGATTGCGTCAAGGCATCCACGGTGGCCTCATTCTTCTCATCCGCGATTGGCTTAAGAATGGCCACGTGACCCAGTTCTCATCAATGAGATATAAGAAGTCTGTTTCAGGAAGGAGAAAGATCAGAAACCCGGAGAGCTGTCTCTAGATTCTACCTTGTCCAGCACGATGTGTGCATTTCGTGCATTTATCTAGGAGGTGCCCCTGTGTCCCAGCTTTCTCATCTATATAATGTAGTTTCTCACAGTGCCACAGTGTCTCAGGGTGTCCAGGAATGAGACAGGTCGTACATGGAAGACTCTCAGATCAGGCTAATCACTCCCAGTGCCACTGGGAGTCATTATTGTGAGCTTACATTACCTACTGCTTTTTTTCTGGCCTGTCTCCCCTAGAGGTCTTCATGATCTCGTTGTGTTGGGGCTTACCTCCCCTGCTTCCACTTGTCAGACATGTCTCCCCATGTATTCTGACCCCAGACTTGATTCTTAGTCTATTTCAAGTTGGCCTTGTGAGACAGGTAGACTTATATTAATGGACCATTTAATGGGCCTTTGGGGGTGAAGGAGGTTTGGGGAGTCTCTGAGCATGTGTCCCAACAACTCATGTAAAGAGGACAGGTATGTTTTCAGAACATACCAGATCTGAATACTTGAGGTCCCTATGAGGACAGATAATGCCAACCAGCACTTCCTACTTGAGAAGACCAGGGCTTGGCGGTTGTTGGGTAAGCAGGAATAGGCTGGGAGGAGAGCAGACCTAAGCCCTGGAGTGAAGGCCTGGTTTTAAGGTGTTAGGCTTGAGGGTCACCTAGGTCAGTTCTTCAAGACTGTTGTTCTTTGACTGGTACCCTGGTGCCACCTCAGGAGTTAAAATGTAGTCTAGAGCTGGCGTTACCCCCCATCATACCCTTTGGCTCTGTCCACAAGAGAAATGTGGACCTAGCATCTGCAGGGTTTTGTGGGGAAGGCTTCAGTGTTCCATGGAGCCTCCCACCCTCATCCCTACCCTTCTATTCTGCAGCTTCTCTATCCCAAGAGCCTTTGCCTATGTTGGATTAAGCTGTAGAAAAGTCTGATTTGAGATCATCTCTTTTTAGTCTAAAAACAATATAAGGGTATTGGTTAAAAAATAAAAGAGCTCGAGGGAAAAAAAAGGCAGCTGCAATCCTGCCAACGGCAATCACTTGGTTTTCTTTGCAGTCTTGATCCAAATGCTGGTCTGTTTTTCTTCGCATCATCCTGAGCATTGTAGATTTGTAAGCCTGGTGTCAGGTCCTCTGTTGCCCCTCCATGACGCCTCCAGGTGTATAGACACCATCTGCTCCACCCATTCTACTCTTTCTCCAGCTTGCTCTGAACCTTGATAGCTGATCTCTACGGACTGTCCCCACTCACTGCTGTGCCCTGTGGCACTGGAGGGGTTTGGCCAGTAGGGAGCATCAGCCAAAGATCATAAGGAAGAAGGGTAAGGTCTGAGTATCTCCTTGTTGTATTTGTCTGTTTGTCTTACTGCAACAAAGTCTTGCGGGCTGTGAGGCTTGAACAACAGGCAGCTGCTCTCACAGTGGTGGGAGCTGCAGGCTCAAGATGAAGGTGTCCTCAGGCTTGGATCCTTATGAGGTTCTCTTCTCGGCTTGCAGATAGCTACCTTCTTGCTTTGCCTGTGTTTGTGTGATAGAGAGAGAAATGAAAGGTGGGAAGGAAGAGAGAACGAGAGACAACAGCCTCTGGCACCTCACTGCCTGATTTCCTTTTTTTTACAAGGTCACTAGTCAGGTTGGATTGGGACCCCAAACTCAATTTAACCCCCTTTGCAAAGTTTCTATCTTCGAACATAGTATTGGGAATCTAAGATATCAACATATGGATTCCAGGGGACAGTCCCACAGCTTCTGTCAGACTGAGGACAGCTTTGGACAGCTTTCTCTTTCCCTACCTACTTCAGTGGCATTAATGGTGTGGAGCCATTATCAGCTCCGGGCCCTACAGACCCCTGTGTCTCCCCATAGCTGATTACATCTTTATAAATACTCCCTTTAATGGATGCCAATTGCAGTACCATTTTGAAAGTATGGCTTCCTGCCAGAGAAAGATCCAATAGCCAGCCCTATAGCGTTTCTGTGGGTGGGGACAGGACCCACCCTTGGTTTTAGCTCCTTGCAGGGGGACACTTAGCCCTGGTCACTTACTAATGTGGAAGTTATATCAATGTTGACCATAGAGCACATGACTTAAATGCAGACCACATCCCTAAGACAGTCTCAGCAACCTCAATGGCTGCTTCTCCTAAC